>CM059196.1:79505431-80032905 GCA_030323885.1 Branchipolynoe longqiensis
AGAGCTCTTTCATCTCATACACCCTCGCCTGCACGCTCTCCGCTTCCACGCCCTCCTGTTTCCTCGGGCGTCTGCATGTCCTGGCCCTGTTTCTGCACCTGTAACACAAGTATACAGTACTACCTAACATGATTATACCGGCGGCGGCCAACAGACAATACCACAATGTGCCAAAATGTTCAACACGGACGTAATCGTCGGGCACTTCTACTAGACCGTTCATTGACATCAGGGGAACTTGCAACTCCGGCAGCCACTGAAGCTGTTCCTTCATCACTCGGTGGAGAGCAGGAGGCCATGAGATATTCAAGGCTGGTAACTCCAGCCTTGCTGGCACCCGATGTATGTTCATGGTCTCATGTTTAACTGTCAATGTTCGCAGCAGCCAACCCCCTCCCTCCACCGCGCATCCCTCGGGCACCCGCAGGGACGTCGGACCGGCGATGATCTTGTTAATCGCGGGCTTCCCTACACAACGTATCCTCACCTTCAACTGGGGTTCATGGGGAGCAATGCTCACCTGACCCATGCCCTGCCGAGGTGCCACAACGGTGGCGGACACTGACTTGCGAATCTTCGTGATCCGCAGCTTACAGTCCTCCGGCTTCGTCCCCGTCACGAGTGCTGCCTCGCAGCTCTGGCAGGTTGACTCCATCGCCGGATAGCACACGGTGGGCCCGCTGCCCATGCAGGTATCCGGATAGAAACTCGCCGTCCGTCTCGTGCTTACTGCTACCACCGACTTTCCGACCACCGTCCTCAAATGATCCGCGTCTAGTAGTACTGGTAGATACGTCAAATGGTATGCCCAATACGCGTCTGGACTCACCATCTCGATCCCGACGCGGAAGGCCACCGCAGCCTTCGGTCCCCAGATTGGTTCCACCCTAGCATGTTGGTAGTACCAATGGCTGTCCAGCCCATGGAATCCCGCATCCTCTGCTGCCTTCATTACGAGTGCGAGCTGAGACGGCCTGAGCAGTGCTTCCGTCAACATGCCGCGCTCCAGCTGCATCACCATCCGATGGTGTAGGGCCTTCTTAGCGACGTAATTGTCCACCACACTCTCTATCTCGTCCACCGCCAACTTTATTCGCAACACCAGCTCGATTTCTTTCTCCACCGTTATCTTGTCCTTTGCCTCTTTCTCAGCTGCTTTCATCATTCGCTCGACCAGTGAGACATGCTCCGCCAACTGCAGCTGAGTGTCTCTTGTTCGATTCATTATGGAAAGCATATGTTGTTGGTTATGCTTAAGGGCCTCGGTCTGCAGACTGTGGGTCTCCACAGCCTCTTGCACTTTGTTTAGTTGTGCCTGGCTTACTGTACCAAACAGCCATGATGCCGCCTCCCCCACTGCATTGACCAATCCCCTTTTGGGCCGCTGAACGCCCCTGTTGACGCCCTCTGTGGCATCCTGCTGCACCCTGCTCTGAAGGACGTCGAGCTTCATCTCCCAATGATGCACACTAACATACCACCGTGTCATACCCAATTTGTCCATGAAGTCCCGTGCTTGTGCGATCCATTGTCCGACCGGTGGCTGTTCTGGAGGCGTGATCAGCACCACCAGCTGCCACACCGCAGACACTGTCCTCACTTCTCCTTGGCTTTGCACTAGGACACCGTCTTCCTTGAACAGGTCGGTGCTGCTAGCCACTGGCAGGCAGCACCAGATGACTCCCATCTGCCAGTACAACGCCCACATGGCACAATCTACTTGAATCTAAACCTGCAGTGTCCGGGTGAAAAGTCTCCCGAAAAATCCCGCCACGCAGCACTATCCGGCGAGTGCCACCCGGCAGATTCTGTTATCACCCCCGACACTGCCACCTCCGCCGACACCCACGTGGTATATCTCGAACAACTCAACAACCGCTGCAATCAGACTGGCCGCTCCTGACTGCCATGTAACTGCACCCGTATGTTCCCGATGCGACACAAAGTCAACTCCACTCTTAAAACACGCCTTGGCTTCCAGCACACGCACTCAATGACTGTGGACGATATTGTTCATAAGTACTGCACGCTGACTTCCTGGTGGCGTTGCTCCGCAACGCTCACTGGCCGGCTCACTCCGCTTCTCTCCGTCGTCTTTCGGCTTGCACGCTGCCGTGCACTAGCGGACACTCTCGCTTCCCGTACGGCGTCCGGATGAATCTTCAATATTATTTAAATTTTGTTAAAAACACAACATTGCTGACCCTCATCAATGTCTCTGCTGCCGCTCTGTGCTGCTATCGGTTCGGCCGTGCGCCACTTCTAGGTGCGCTCTCAATGAATCATCACTATGTATTATTCAAAAATAAGCACTGTCAACGCTGACAATGGTGGATGCTTGCCTCAGACCAGTCACCACCCAGCATTAGTTCAGACAGTGTCGGTTCCTATCAGTATAGTCACCACCCAGCATTACTCCAGCCGGCGCCCTGGCAAGGTCTGCACCCTCCCGCGCACTGTGAGGTCAAACACTTAGCCTCTAGAACATGACAGGCACCAGCCTGCTGCTATACTTTGGCACCGTTCATGTAAATACTCATTGTCTTTTCAGCAGTAGATTTTTAACACCAATGTCTGTGTACATTCCAATCAGTAGGTAATGATTTCCTTGGTAGTGGAATCCACACAATGTTCGTGTAAATCTGTATCAGCACCTAATGTTTTGTGGAAATGATCACTCACACTGACACTCCCACAAAAGTACTATTCACCCACTTATCCAAGTACCTCCTTACCGGTAGGGCAGCACTAAATGTTCAGGCACTGTCTATCACTCGGTAGGTCGATGGCTCCTTGTTGGGGTTTCCTCTCCTAGGAATGCTGCAGGCAGTGAGAACCTTGAATTAAAGATCGCACACTTAGTCACAACTCGTCCGTGTTGGGATGCAACAACTACCCAATGTCTGTGTACTTTTCACATCCGACGACTTGTTGGCGGTTTGGGGTTTCCTGCCCTAACCACACCACAGGCACTGCAAAACCACACAATGTTCGTGCCGTTCTACCATCCGATGGCTGGTTGGGTTATTGTGGTTTATCCTCCTAGCAACCCTGAGGTACTGGATACCTTACTTTATATATATACATATATATATATAATGAAAAAAAATATATAAAAAAATTAATCAGTCGCTCACAACTCCACACAATGTTCCTGTAACAGCTGTCTCCCCCAACATGTGTGTGTAAACGCTCACCTGCTGCTGGAAATCACACAATGTCTGTGAATGCTGGCTGCACACAGTATGTCTCTGGCACTTTCCTCCGACCTGTTACACCGTGCCGATGGATACAAGGACACACTGCCAAAAGCAAACAAAATAGAAAAAGTCACAATATAACTGTTGTTGTATATATATAAAAAAATTTTTTTTTTTTTTTTTGCATATATGGCCGATCTCTTGAATGTATATATAATATTCAAGAATACATACAGTCTACTGCTTCCTCCAGGAACCTCCACAGAACACCTCGACACATGCAATGCAGGCGCGTTTCGCTAACTGTTGCTCCTGTGGATCTGGGATGATTTCAAGCAGCCTAGTCTTCTCTCTGGTGTGTGATCGCAACACTCGGGTGTTGTAGCTTTGGCTGTTATCCGGTGGCGGTGGTGGGCGTTTGATGGCTCCCGTGCTAGTTCGGCGGTACCCCAACTCGCGGCTTGCTTCCGGCGAAGTCAGCAGCTGGGACGCATCAGGCGAAGTGTCGAGCCAGGTCGGTCGGGGAGGCGAAGTGGCCTCCTGCGCGCATGGCGTGGGTGGCGCGCGGGTGGGTGCATGTGGGGGCGCACTCACCATATATCGCCCTATCTCACGCCACCCTTCGCCCGTCCCCTCCTCCACCCCCGGTGCGCCGGGGGAAGGGGTGTAGCTCCTTTTACATGCCCTTGGCCGGCTGGCCGGGTGCACGGTTTCACAGGTGGGGTTCATGGGCTCACGGGTTGAGTTCAGGGGTTCACGGGTTGAGCTGGGCTCATCCCGCCCCAACACCTGTCCAGAAAACCGGGGACGCCGACACGTGCGCAACACATCCGTACCCTCAGTCAACCCTTCACGCTCACCCCAGCAATCACCATTACTCCTGTCATTCACACATGCCTTGTCATTCCTGTCATTCTCGCTTGTACCATCTGTGCGGCCCACTGGCCCCTGCCTGCCCTTGGCCCCTGCCGAACCCCCAGGCACCCTTTGGCTATTTGTTGGGTCGGACGCATTGGTCGGGTTCCATCCCCGGTCACCGCCTTCTCTCACCCCCATGAACTCCCTGCAAGGTCTAAATGTACTTGGTACTTGCCCTTGAAGTTGCCTATATGGCAACTGGCCACCCTTTTTATTTTCAAACTCTTCATTCCTGTCGGTTTGCGACTTATTCAGAGACGGTTTCTGCTGCAGCCTCTGTTTCTTCCTTTGACCCCGGGTCAATCTATCATTAATCATATCCCATTCTATCTCCCCATCGGCCAGCTTCACTTGATCCCTATTGACTATTTTTTTTCTATTTTCGGGGCCCACCACAGTAATCACCGCTCCCCTTACATTGGTCACTATAAACCCCGGGTCAAATTGTCTATCTAATGGTCCTGGTTCATTCACTAATAGTAATACTGCATCCCCTACTTTCAACTCCACTGCATTAGCCCTGTTAACCGCTCTGGCTGTATTATACTGTCGACTAATGGCCCGGTTTCTTACTGCTTCCTGAAGCGAATCTGCCAATTCATCAATTCGCCTGGCTGCATTTGATGAAACCTCCCCAGTTTGTCGGTATAATAATTGGGACTGTGGTTTATTTGGATGTCTCCCAAACTGTAAATAGAATGGTGAGAATCCTGTGGGACCCAGAGCCGTGCATCTATATGCCAATAATGCATCGCCCAAATATTCCTCCCACTCTGATGCCCTAGCATTAACCAATTTGGCCAGCATGCTTTTTAGTGTTCTATGGAAACGTTCCACCATGCCATTAGATTGTGGATGGTATGGGGTGGTGTGTCTTACTTCTACACCCAGCTCCTCCAAAAATCCCATAATAAGTTTATTTTTGAATTCCAGCCCATTATCTGTTAGGAAAACCTCTGGTGCTGAGTATCGGGGTATGTATTCTCTTACTAAATAATCATAGATCCCCTGTGCTGACTTATTAGGGAGTGCTTTTACTTCTACCCATCCCGTGCAGTGGTCTATTATAGATAGTAGATATTTGTTACCTTCTCTACTTTCCGGAAATGGCCCTGTCAGATCTGCTGCTACCAACAATCCTGGAGCTACTGGAAGTGGCATTTCAGTGGGGAGCGGATAATCCCGCTTCACCCTATTTAGGGAGCACGGTGGACATTTTGCTATAAATTTGGCAATATCACCTCTCATTCCTGGCCATCTAAAGTGCTCCTGCACCCTCTGTAATGTTTTAGTCATTGCCATGTGTCCCACATCCTTATGAGCCCGTTCTACTACTTGTTCCCTGTACTCTATTGGCAAAATTAATCGTGGATAGTTTTTCCCCCCTGGTGGTGGAATCAGTGAATACACTAAACCATCCATCAGGATATAATCATCCTGATCTTCCCTTGCCAGGACTGCCTGTGTGGTGTCAGCCTGCATTCGGGCAATGTATTCCCTGTCTAATTTGTAATATTCAAATGGGACTTCCTCCTCCATCCCTGCCATTTCCACCACCGACATCTGTTCTGGCTCATCCGCTACAGCACTTGGTCGCAGCCTAGACAGCATGTCTGCCCACACATTAGAAGCACCTGCAAAATACTGAATTGGAGCTGAATATTCAGCTAGCAACACCGCCCATCGTTGTAGGCGGCTGTTTTTCATTTCTTTTTGAAATAAACATTTTAATGGCTTATGATCAGTATAGATCACAAACTCCGCACCATACAAATAGGGTCTTAATTTAATGAGTGCAAATATCATTGCATATGCCTCTTTTTCAATGGTGGGATAGTTGAGCTGAGCCGTATTTAACCTTCCACTAATTAAATGCACTGGCCTTTCTATGCCATTCTCATCCTCCTGTACCAATATAGCACCTATACTGTAATCTGAGGCGTCTGTATAGAGTTTATATGGTTTTGTGGGATCTGGAAATTTGAGCACGACACAGTCCAATAGAAGCTGTTTCAACTCTTTCCAGGCTTTCTGGCACTCAGGCCCCCACTCAAACCTCACAGCATTTTTAGTCAAATTGGTGAGTGGTGCCACCACATCTGCATAATTGACCATTAATTGTCGATAATAGTTGGCAGATCCCAACACACGACGCACTCCCTTTTTATCAGTGGGAGGGGCCATATCTCTGATTGCAGCCACTTTATCAGGATCTGCTTTCAGACCCTCAGCGCACACCACAAAACCCAACAACTTAACCTCTCTCAGGCCAAATGAACATTTGGATTCTTTAATGACCAGGCCAGTCTCTCCCAGGGTGGCCAATACCTCTGCCACATGAGCTCTGTGCTGATTTTCATTTCTGGAATAGATCACTATATCATCTAAGTAGATCAGACATGACTTGCCCAGGAACTTGGCCAAAACTGAGTTCATCATGCGCTGAAACACTGCAGGTGCATTAGTCAGGCCAAACTCCATTCTTTTAAACTGGAACAGTCCCCTGTGGGTACTGATTGCCGTCTTTTCCCTGCTGTCTGGGTGCATTCTCACCTGCCAATAGCCTGATTTTAGATCTATTGTGGTGAACACTTTTGCACCTGAGAGCTGGTCAAAGATGTCTTGGATTCTGGGTAGTGGGTAGGCATCCTTATGAGTCACCTCATTTAGATGCCTATAATCCCCACATAATCTAATAGACCCATCCTTTTTCGGCACAACCGTAACAGGACTTGCCCATGCACTGCGGCTTGGCTCTATTATGTCTTCTTTCAACATCTTCTCCAACTCTTGCTCCACTAGTTTCATTTTAGAGAGTGGTATCCTATATGGCCTTTGATTAATTGGGCGGGCATCCCCAGTGTCTATTGTCATCTCCACTACATCTGCAGTATTCAGAGCAGCCCCCTGGGCGGGGAACACCGTGGGGAATTTCCTCCTCCAGTATTCCACCTCAGAGACTATCCCAGATACACTAGCACATGTGGCCTCTGTACCCAACCACCCATGCCTCTCCCCATTCAGGACAATACTCATATCTGTATAGGACAGCACCGCATCACATCGCTGCATGACATCCGTCCCAATCAGCATATCATGCTGTAATTCACCCACGACACAAAAATCACACTCTACTCCCACCAAGGTGACCTTCCCCACTCCCCTTGTAGGAATTAAATGTCCTGAGAGTGAGCGAAGCCTCAATCCTTCCTCTAATTCGCCCCTTGTATACCCTTTACTCTTCAACGCATTATATACTCTACTTTTTATCATGCTTTTACTGGCACCAGTATCAACGAGCCCTGAATATGAAATTCCGCCAAATTCCACTCGAATACACGGTCTGAGATCCGATGCCTGGCCTAGTTTCCCGACTGCACAGGGCCCCGCCGTGCGGGTGCGCTCTGGCGCACCTGTCTACATTTTTGTTGATGGGTATGGATATAGTCTCGGTGATAATTGTGGGCACAATACCCACACCTTACTGTATCCGGGACCGGAAAACCCTGTTTAGGAAAGCGACCCACAACCTGACGCGGCGCCCTTCTATTTTCGCCTCTATTCACGTGATTATTGATGGGTAGATTGGGTGCAGTCTGTACCACCACTGTGGAGGGTGGCACCGGTGCAACTGCCACCTGGGCAGCTTGCACTGGGCGCTCTGTACGCTCCACCATCATTTTGCGGAGGCTTTTTATCTCCCCCTGGATTGTCTTCAAGGCCGCCCTGTCGACGGCGGACGCCCCGGGCTCCGGCCTTGCCGGGCCCTCCATGGCCCCTATCTCCATGGGTTCCTCCCCCCTATGGGCCCCGGTCAGCCTGCCCCCTGGCCCTGCCAATCCTTCTTCGTTTTCCCTGGCCACCGTCATGGCAGCCTCTAGGCTACCTGACTTGGCCAGGCGCACAGCCAACCGCACTACTGGCTCAAGCAGGGAGTCCTCAAATTTCTTAATCACCATGTCATGTACTGCGCCCATTTTTACCAACCCTTTTTCTGGCCACGCCCTCTGGACCGCCGTACTGTATCGCATACAGTACGCCGACATCAGCTCTCCTTTCTCCTGCTTCAGTGTGAACACTATATCAACCAAGGCAGTGGCTTCCCTGGCGGTTAAGAATAGTCCCACCAGTCGCTCCCTGACCTCCTCCCATGAACTATCGGCATCCGTCTCATATACTGCGTATATGACCTCGTGGAGGTTGCCCTTGGAGTGGCTGAGTGCAAATTTTACCACATCCACTCCCCTTGCCCCAGCCACTCTACCCGCTCTGCCCACCTGCTCTACCCAGGTCCTCAGCACTCCCAGATCTGACCCATCCACAGTGGCTATCTGCCTTCCCTGCTCCCTGAGATCCCTTACCGCTCTCTCCTCCTCTTTAAGTCTATCTCTTCTTATGGCCAGCCTTTCTTCCCCCACTATCCTATCTCGCAGGAGTTGTGTCTTCTCCTGTTTGAGACTGACTCCAAACTCCCTGGTTTCTCGAAGCAGCTTAGACTGTGATTCCAGCTGCCCGGCTGCATATTTGGTCATATACAGCAAGTGCTCGCCATCTGCGGGTATCTGTCCCGCTGCTACCCCATTGGCGAACCATTCAGCAAACCCCCTATTAAATTCTGCTTCTGCCATGGTGATATCGATACTGTTATCTGGCACAATGCCCCTCCTTCTATTTAAATCCCTTTCTCTGGAAGCTCGGGAGCTGTCCCTGGAAGATCTGAACCTATCCAGTTTATTTCTTTTTATTTCCTCAAGGTTACTTTAAGTACAGTAAGGCAGTGCTGTATATTAAAACCAACATATACCGACCCACCGACGTTCAATTCGCGCCGATTTATTAATATATATCACACAAATATACAGACCGCCATACCAACGTTCAATGCCCACCTTTCTTATCAATATATATCAAAAACAATATATACCAACTTGTTCAACACACCCGACAAACTTCCAGTTTTTACTCCCCTACACACACACACAGGGTTTGTTTACCTCGGTGGGTGGGTGCCTGTGGCATGTGGCCTCCCTACACACCTTCCTGCCGGCCTCTAACAGCTGGTGGGTATGTGATTGATGCTTCTTGGCTGTCAGCAGGTCTAGCTCTCCCAGTGGCCTACTTTAATTCCCAGATACTCCTCCACACAGATCCACTCAGCCATTTCTCGCTACTCCTGCCTATATCTCTCTTCTCTCTCCTTTTCCTTCTCCCTATCTGCCTTAATCCTTGCTACTATCTCCAGGTATTCTTCTTCTAACAAAGTGATTCTATCCCACTGTATTTTTACTACCCATTCTCTCACCCTCACGCGGTCTAATGCCTCCTGTTCCCATACTCTCTCAAACTCTTCCTTGTCATTCTCCCATGCCCTTACTGACCGCTGCACCTGCTGATGTTCCTCTTCTAACTCTTTTCCCTCATCTGAATGTTCCCAATCCCAATTTAGTTGTTCCTCTAATTCGTCTTCCTCCTCCTGTACAGGTATGGGTAGGTCTATTGGTGGCGGCGGCTCAGGCCACACGATGCATTCATCACAGAACCCTTCATCCTCATACTCGTACTCCCATTCCATCTCCTACATGCATACCTCTGCACAGAACCCATGCATCTCACACTTTCAATTCTTCTGTTTAGTGTATGGTATGACTGCGGGCGGTGTGCATGCCGTGTGGTTGTGTTGCCTTAGTTACATACATATATCAACATATAGCCTCATTCACACAACAGCACCCGTGTCACACCCGTGTCGACCTCCCTTACTCCAGACAAGCACTCTTAGTAACCCGGACCCTACCTGACCCTTGGTGATCTGTGTTGTCGCCCCGGTCGCAGCACTCATCGCAGCACTCATCGCAGCACCCCTCGCAGCACTCACGCGCCCTCTTCATGTGCCTCTCGTCTCAGGTCTTCGTCATGGTCGCCAATTATAGAAACACGGATGCTCTGCCGCTGTGAGCACCCCATGAGACTACAAAACTCTCCCCTTCATATCACCTGTGATGCCATTAGCCTAATCAAACCAACTCATGAATCAGTACTGAAAAGAGGAAGGAAAACTAGACACAAATGAACAGTGAATAAGTTGTGCTTTATTGGAGCAACAACTACTGTCCATTCCCCTACATGTGACCTAGCACCCTCACTCCTCACCTTCTGTCCACACTAATTCTCATTACCACTTAGCCTGTATACTGAAAGCAGTGCCCACAGCCCATGGGACAGGAGTGCTATGGCTGTGGATACACTCAATTTGAATAGGTGAATTTAGGTAGCATCAGACAGAGTGTCTGGGGTTCCTGCTCAAGAGTACGTGTGCTTCACTCCAGAGCCAGGACTAGAGTGCCGGTGCCCAGTGTGACTGGAGCATCGGTCCTTCATTTACATAATTGCAGTGCATCTCCCATATTTAGTGTGGTCAGTTAGTCAAGGCAGTGTAGGTGACTGAGCAGTCCCACCGTCAGCCCCTCAGGTGACCCTACAGCTAGGGCGGGAGCCAACCCCCCCAGTGGAGGGAGCTACCACCCTACTCAGCTGCAGGTGCCACCCCGAGTATATATGCAATTGCGGCTGAGGTTGGGCCTCCCTTATGGACACAGGGGTGAACCAGCAGTTGTATACAGTTACATTCATATATATATATGTCCACTCATATAGACCAAGAACGTCCCTCCTTGGTGATGGTACATGCTTAGTCTTACACATAGGAAATTTCCACCCCTTGGGCAGCCTCCCCTAGAACACAGCTCCTTCTTAATCTTAGGCAGCATGCATGAACATATATTTCACATAGTCTATTATCATATCATACTGTGATTTAGGCATCATTGCTTTTTAGTTTACATAACCTTGTCCCCCTCTGTCATGCACTAATAAAGATGCTCCCTGCCACTATATAATTCTAAACCGAAATTCAGTAATATCACAATATGTTGAAGATGATCCTGAAAATAATTTTACTGAGAAACAGACAGAAAATTGAAGAACAAATCAGTAACGTACAAAGTGGGTTTATATCTGGAAGAGGTACACGTGAAGGGATTTTCAATATGAGAATGATTTGTCAACGTTATTGTGAAGTGAACCAGGATGTTTATGCCTGCTTTATTGACTATGAGAAGGCCTTCGACCGAGTCAATCATGAACTGTTAATCAAATGTTTACAAGATATTGGTGTCAATGGCAAAGACATTAAACTAATTGTGAACTTATACTGGACACAACGTGCATTTATAAAAATGGAGCAGGGCCTATTGGATGAAGTTATGATTAAACGAGGAGTTCGACAGGGGTGTGTATTGTCACCATGTCTATTTAACCTGTACACAGAGATGATTTTCAGACACATTGAAGATTGCAAGGGAGTGACAATAGGTGGCATGAACGTCAACAATCTTAGATATGCCGATGACAGTGTAATACTAGCAGACAGTGAGAAAAACCTACAAGTTATAGTGAATAGAATCAATAAAGCTGGAATACTATTCAACATGAAGATGAATGCCAGGAAGACCAAAACAATGGTTATAAGTAAAAAGACAGATAAACCAAACGTCAATATAACCATAGATGGCACAAACATAGAACAAGTATCCGAATTCATATATCTCGGACAAAAGATTACAAATGATGGGAGATGTGAGGAAGAAATTAAAAGAAGGATAACAATAGCCCGAACAACATTCTCCAAAATGTATAGAGTGTTAACATCAAGTAAGATATTAATACAAACAAGGAAGCGTATTCTTCAGTGTTATGTGTGGTCTACTCTAATGTATGGGGCAATCTCTAAGAAAATGTACAAACGTTTAGCAGCATTTGAGATGTGGACTTATCGAAGGATGATGAAAATATCATGGACAAAGAAGATCACCAACAAAGAAGTTCTCAGAAAAATTAAAAATAAGAAAAGCTTGTTTGCCACTATACAGACAAAGAAACTTATTTATTTTGGCCACATCATTCGTCAGAGTTCAATATACCGTACATTGTTGGAAGGGAAGGTGAATGTCAGCAGAGGGAGAGGGAGACCAAGAACATCATGGTTTACAAATATTTCACAGTGGACAGGCTTGAATTATTCACAGTCTATCAGAACAGCATAACATCGGGACAAGTGGAGAACCATTGCATCCAACCCTCGACTAGAGGACAGAACTATTGATTGATTGAGTGGTCTGCACTGACCTCTCAGGCAAGTAACCACATAGACAGGTAGGCGTGGGGAGTGTGTTGATATCAGGGAGCCTAGGTGGTGTAATGGTTAGCACACTGGCCCGGAATGCAAAGAGATGTGGGTTCGAGTCCCGCTCTAGGCGCAGTATTTCCCATTTTCATCACCCCCATGACAATATTAATCTTTTATCCAGCATTGCATTTACATCAATATAATCAGCACATCTTATGCCATGTGCATTTAGATTTAGAAAGATCTAGGCACTCAGACTAGTGTTAGAGCCATAGCCAGAGTACTCAATGCATTGTCAATGGCAGTGAGCAATCTCCATACAGAAAAAGTAAAATATTGATAAAACCACACGACCTAGAGACAAACCGTTTAGAACACATATAGAAAACATGTTTAACAAAAAGATTATATTAGATTTCTAAGGTTAGGGTTTTGGATTTCTATTAATTTTGAATAAAACTGACATTTTTCAATGCGCGTATAAGCAAAGTCAATGGCCGTACGCCTTTGCTTTGCTCCCACGGCCGTTTTCAGCGCATGCGCAGTCGGAACCGTGATTTTTTTTACTAAATGTATTTTATTCAGCGAATAATGTCTTTTGTCAGCGCCAGAGCACTGGTCTTCCGGCCGTTAATTACAATTTGTTGGTACATAAATGACAATATCAGTTGCAATAATAACCACATTAAAAACCTGTTCGATAATAGAAGCATAATATAAATTGACTATTTGTCGTAATAGTAACTGCATGCAATTCCAGTTCAACATATGTATTATGCACTTGGTGAGCATGCATCAATAAATGTACAAGATGACTCTAGAATTGTCTTTAAACACTTCTTTCTTCCTTTGTTTTCTCTCTTCTCTTTTCAAAAAGATATAACATATCTGTAGTCTATTGTTGTACATTTTCTTTGATGGTACAGCAGTTAGGGTGGGCTAGGGAACCTGTCCCCTTGTTTCAGTGGTACATCAGTCATGCTGGGCTAGGGGACCTGTCCAATTACCTTGGTTGCTGTATTTCACAGGAAAGTGCTGAGTGGTGCATCTTATCGTACATTGTCTTTGCTAACACCTATTATTAAATCCCTTTCTCACAAGGCGCCTTGATCGAATGGGCTACAATGTGCTGGCTGGGTGTCTGACGGAGAAAGGCGAAGATGAGCTGAAGAAGACTTGCTCAGAGCGGCTCATCACCGTCAGTCTGGATGTCACCGACCATGACAGCATCACCAAGGCACTGGCCACAGTCAAGGAATGCCTGCCCTCAGACACAGGTGGGCATATATTAGATAAAGATTCACCTCCGAATCTGTTCAGAGGTGAATTACAACCCAATGTAAAAGTTGGAGAAAATGTGGCTCACTGTTGATGATCTTAGATTGCCATTCCTGCCTTATGTTGATTAAAATCCAATAGCTACAATCTGATTGTATATGTTTTCCCTCAACATATACTCTCCAGAGTGTTCATATCACATAATGTCATGGCATAATGACACAAAATCAGTTTGAAGTGATAAGAGTCCATGAAGTAAATCCTCCATGTTTGAATGAACTGGTTGTACCACCTGACTACCTCAGCCAATGAAAATGATTGCTCCCTGACCTAGATTGGATTATTACCCAGGAACCTCTCAACTTCCTGCCAATTGCTGCCATGTTGACATCCAACTGGGATTTGTCAGTTCAAACTTTAAAGTTCATTGATCTTCTGGACTAATCTATTAATCAGGTCAACGGTTTAGGGTAAATATATCCAGGTATGTGAACAATATATTTTGCTTTTTAGATTAAGAATTTATATTCTCATTTCATTTACCCACATTTTCAGCACATTTTATGTGGGGTTGTTCTTCACTACCCAGGCTATTGTAGTATGGGGTGAATCTTTTATATATATGTATATATACACGCCAGCAAACAGCCCCAATAAGACACTATCTATGGTGATATCAGTTCTGCTGCCTGCCTCATTCTAATGCTGCTGACATCACATGATGTCACCCTGACATTCTTCCAAGTTCAGGTGATATCAACTATTTGGCATCTCTTGCATCTCTTGCATCACTTGATATGGTGCAACCATCTTATTTAGTTGCCATGTGTGTATATAGTTTGAAGTGAGTGTCGAGAGACCATTGGAGTCGGTTCCCAGGAGGAGGGAAGCAGAGAGTGCCTGGTTACTGTTCCCAGGAGGAGGGAAGCAGAGAGTGCGCGGTTACAGAGGGGCCTGTAGAGAATAATGGGTGGTGGGAAGCAAGAGGAGTCCGGACAAGGACACCGAAAAACATTAAGGACTATTCTTTATTTATATTCACATAATAAATTATATAGCACATATAGATATAATTATAATATATGTGTGCAACATAATTATTTATGTAAATATAAATATCTGGTGTGACTGCCGGATTGGCCGGGATCTGTGGCGCCACCACCGAGCCCTGGTGTGTCTGTCAGTCATCTCTGCCCACTCTGCCTCGCGATTTTGACTTAGTTATAAGATCGGGTGCGGTGCCCGAATTGGTATAGCGCAGGCCTCACGTGTGGAAGGTCGGGAGTTTAGTTCATGGTTGAGTCAAACCAATGACTTTAAAATTGATACTTGTTGCTTCCTAGTCTGACGCTCAGCATTAATAGGATAGGGGAAGGACTGGTTAGCTCAGTGGCAGGATAATGTGACTGAGTGGGATGTCGGGT
Organism: Branchipolynoe longqiensis; assembly: GCA_030323885.1. Classification (NCBI taxonomy): domain Eukaryota; kingdom Metazoa; phylum Annelida; class Polychaeta; order Phyllodocida; family Polynoidae; genus Branchipolynoe; species Branchipolynoe longqiensis. The sequence continues at coordinate 79,520,437 of CM059196.1, forward strand.
CGTGGTGCCAGCAGCCTGATTTCCCAGTGGGGAAGCACTATAAAGTCGCCATGAATGCGCATTGTTCCAAATTGGTACCCATCCTGATATGACCGTAGATGTTTCTAGGATGTAAAACAACCACAAAACAAAAGCAAACAAATGACTTAGTTATAATGACAGAGTTATAATGATGAGACAAATACTTTTTCTATAAGTTTTATCTTCTTAGCAAAAAATCCTGGCCATAGCCTTTTGTAAACTTCGACCGTCAATACATAGTCAATAATTCACCATATTGTTTTCCTAACAGGCCTTTGGGGACTGATTAACAACGCTGGTATCGCAGGAAAGATCGGGCCATCTGAGTGGCTTACCAAGGCAGATTACGAACAAGTATGATCTGTTTATCTGTTAGATATGTAGAATCAAATCTAGATCATTGTTTTAGTTTTAAAAATATGATGCTTCATCGGACTATGCAGCTTTAACCATCCATTCCCAACCTATTGTTTCAACTAAATGTAAATGAACTAATATTGTGATAATATTCTGTTGTTGTTAATTAACCAAGCATCTAAATGACTTTGGGACCAGACGGGATGGCTCAGGAGTTAGAGCGTCCGTCTCCCGTGTTGGTAGGTCGTGGGTTCGATCCCTGGTTGAGTCAAACCAATGACTTAAAAATATATACTTGTCGCTTCCTAGCCTGGCGCTTGGCATTATTAGGATAGGGCAAGGACTGGTTGGCTCAGTGTCAGGATAATGTGACTGAGTGGGATATCACTGAGTGGGGCAGCACTATAAAGTCGCCATGAGTGCGCATTGTCACAAGTCGTTACCCGTCCTGATATGACCTTCGATGTTGCTAGGACGTAAAACAACAAACAAACAAACAAATGACTTTGGATTGTTTGAAGGGAATGGGGCAACCCACCTCTCTTCGCATTGGTAATGTTGAATTCAGTCCCAATAATAATTACCAGTTGGTTGTATTTGATGTATTGTTTACACTTAACATTTGTATGTTTTGTTGGAACTTTGTCAAAGAACAAAATGGCCAGCTAGCTTTTTTTGGTAAAATCTGAATTTAAAGACATTGGGTACTATGTTTTAAAGAGGGAGATGCACTAGTAACATCCGGTATCATGCCTTGCCGACACTAACGCGGTCTCCAGCGTTGTGAATTACCCATGTTATAGCCCTGTCACAATACAATTACAACGCATCGTGCAAGCGTGCACCGACGTGGGTGATTTTTGCGCCAATATGTCGGTGTAAGTCAATATGCGTTACTCGAACGTTACGCGTTCGTTGTGCGTACATCGATGTCACTCGTTAAGGGGTACCAGGCAGGGTGGCTGAATGAATAGAGCGTACGTCCCCTGTTTTGGGAGATCGGGAGATCCGAGCCCATGAGTTTGTGGGTTCGAATCCTGGTCGAGTCAAACCACTGACTTAAAAATTGATACTTGTCGCTTTCTAGCTCGGGCGCTCGGCATTAATAGGATATGGCAAGGACTGGCTAGCTCAGTGTCAGGATAATGTGACTGAGTGGGATATCAGTTCATGGTGCTGGCGGCCTGGTCTCCCAGTGGGGCAGCACTATAAAGTTTCCAGGAGTGCGCATTGTCACAAGTCGTTACCCGTCCTGACATGACCTTAGATGTTGGTATGACATAAAACAACAAACAAACAACAATCTTTAAGGGGTCGTGAAAGTTTTGTGCATGCACAAAACTTTCTACATTCGATGTGTGGCTTTTACATCAGGCGTACATTAGACATACATCAATGTATGTTAGATGTATGTCAATGTATGTTAGACGTACGTTAGACAAACGTTGTTCACTGCGTAGCACTACGTTGACCTACGCCAGTCGGACGGAGAGCCAGTGGAAACATACAGTCCTCATATTGACAACGTACGTCTAACGTACGTTTTGCATTTCTCCACCGTGTCTTGATGTATGTAGCGTATACGGCATACTTCTGGCGATCGAATTATGTATATAATGTTCACCGGCACACCGTGAGCGTATTGCGAGCATTTTTCGCCGGGAAACACGTTAGCCATATGCTCTGCTACGTTGCGTATATGGTATGTATACGTCCAACTTTGCCCCCTGCCCCGAAAAGTTTGACGTATCTCGACGTTTGAAAGTGATTTTAACCATTGGCCACGCGCTTGCACGATGCCTCGTAATGTGAGAGGGCCATTACCAGCAACATAGCATGGTGGGAGTTAGATGTACCCCGAGTCCAGCACTAGGAGTTAACCCGCTTCCCGACACGGACGTGTTCACGTGTCTAGGTAAGTTTCTGGTGCCCGGCATTTAACCTTACAACAGAGTACGAGAATCATCGACTTTGTGTTAAAATATTATCGGAGGAATTTAATAGGGATTGGAGGAATTTAATAGGGATTGCACGGCTACCATTGGACATTACTTCGGACGTGTTTACGATGGCCCGGTATCAACTATACAGTTACGGTTAGGAATTCTGCTTCGGGGGAATACACAGGTTCAGTACATACTACACTGGTCTGACCGACGCCGGTGTCACAAGACTACTAATTCATAGCATTGCATTATTGTTTCTGTGAAAAGTCGAATTATTGGACGTATGTACGACTTGGCCCGGTATCAAATATAATTCCGCTTCGGGGAAATACTACACAGGTTCAGTTTATACTACACTGGCCCGCATCACGTGGTGAGTGACGAGCCAGAAAAGGGGTGTCAACCGACGCCGGTGTCAAGACTACTAAATCATAGCATTGCATTATTGTTTCTGTGAAAAGTCCAAATTATTGGATGTATGTACGACTCGGCCCGGTATCAACTTTAATTCCGCTTTGGGGGAATACTATACGGGTTCAGTTCATACTACACTGGCCCGCATCACGCGCTGAGTCACAAGAGAAAAGAGGTGTTCACCAACGACGTTGTCACAAGACTGCTACTTCATAGCATTAGACTATTGACATGATTAAAAGTCCAAAGTGTTGGCAACCTTTTTAAGGTGTAGTGTTACGGATAGCAAATTACTATTCGGTAGTTTTTCCAGATTGTTGGCGTTCTCTGTGGCGGAGTGGTTAGAGTGTGTGACTTTTTTCTAGGTCAGACTCCTAATCTGAGGGTCGGCGGTTCGATTTCCCCGTGCCCCCAGCTCTGCCAATTTGGATTTCCACCGCTGTGTATAACTTACAGCGTCATCAAAGGCCAGTTGCTCTCATACCATGTCTATGTGGTGTGTGGGAGGTTAAAAATCCCTTGGGTCGGTAAAAGTGTAGGCTCGGGCTTTCTATCGACCAGCAGTGGAATGAGGAAGACCAGTCGTCTATGACTGAAATTTCCCCTGCTTAAACAACTAATGGACCCAAAAAAAAAAAAATAGTGAGGTTGTCGCTGGGGAAGATTCCGCTTCGGGGGAATACTACACAGGCTCAGTTTGTACTACACTCGCATGCATCACGTGGTGACTCACAAGACAGCAAGAGGGCGTCGACCAGACAGGATCGTCGAATGAGTTATAGCGTTCGTCTCCCGTGTTGGTTGACCGTGGGATCCTTATTTCGAACCCTGGTCGAGTCAAACCAATGACGTAAAAATTGATACCTGTCGCTTCCTAGCCAGGCGCTCGGCATTATGAGGATAGGGCAGGGACTGGCTAGCTCAGTGTCAGGATAACGTGACTGAGTGGGATATCAGGTCATGGTGCTGGCGGCCTGGTCTCCCAGTGGGGCAGCACTATAAAGTTGCCAGGAGTGTGCACTGTCACAAGTCAGTACCGTCCTGATATGACCTTAGATGTTGCTAGGACTTAAAACAAACAACAAACAAAAAACCGACGCCGGTGTCACAAGACTACTTACTACAACATCCTGCCACTCCTCCATAGCCCCCCCCCCCCCACCCCCACCCCTCCCCAGCTTTGACAACTCGGTTTGTGCCTAGCCCGTGCCTTGCCCTGAGGGAACCAGGCATTGTTTCGGTCTATGTTAGATAGGTTTCTTCCAATATTCAGGGAGTAAATGCCTCCCTGGGTCAGCTGACGACTGACAACGAGTGTGGGCGCCTCCCATAGATTTACATAGCTTTGTGTCTTCATGGTCCAAAATACTATGGGATTAGGCAACTTTAAGGTATGCAGCATTATTTGATTATTTCATGGGATTATGCAGCTTTAAGCAACTCTTCTTCAGGGATGAAAGACCACCTGTTCGCGGATAGCCGCGATTGTTTTTGTTATATTTGCAGATTAACGTGAAGCAAAATGTCAAGGAATCGGGATGAAAATAACAATTGGTCAGTTTGAATCCTGTCTTATATGAACTTTGATGTTGCTAGAACATAAAACCCTAAAAAGAACCAATTAGGTATAGGCGATAATATAGGCAAAACAAGAACAGTTGAAACCTGACTTCAGCATTTTCCCCGCGATTCCCTGACGGTGCTAATCCTTTGGGGGGGGGGGGGGGGGGGGGGGGGGGGGGGGGGGGGGCGGGAAATCCGCGTTTTCGTTGAAATTCACTATAGATATAATATTCTTGGCTTGATTTCCACGTATTTTTGCCTGAGACCACTTTCATCCCTGCTTCTTCACACAGGTATTCAACGTTAACCTACACGGGTTGATTGACATGACAACCACCTTCCTACCACTACTCAAGGTTGCCAAGGGGCGCGTCGTCAACACTGCCAGTGTGTTTGGTCGCTTTTCTCTGGCGGGCTCGGCCCCCTATTGCTGCTCAAAATATGGCGTTGAATGTTACTCAGATGCCCTCAGGTGAGTTTGGACCCGAATAATGTCATAATATTGGATACGGTAGCGCGCAGGCTTCTCATGCGGAATGTCGGGAGTTGGAATATGGACTGAGTCAAACCAATGACTTACAAAATTTATACTTGTCGCTACCTAGCCTGGCGCTCGGCATTACTAGGATATGGCAATGACTGGTTAGCTGAGATAGGGCTGAGGTGAGCTGAGAATAATAAATTGGATTAGTCTCCCCTTCTACGCAGCAAAAAGTGTTTAATAAGTGCATGAGTATCTAATACCCCAGTCACACTAGGCCTGCGTTCGCTTATGATCAATTCGCGACGTCCTTACGCCCCCCCTTACCCACTGTCGCCACGAGGTCACCGACCTCCAGCGACCATTTCGGAAATTTTGGATGCAAGGAGGTTGTAGCTGCTGCACTTGCAACGTCCTTGTGACCAGTTTGGTCGGCACCATTAAACAGTGGTTTGCGACCTGTCGTTGCCACGTCTCCAACCCCTTGGTTGGCGAGTTGGTGCTGATCTGGCTGTGCCAGCATAATCATGTATGCACACATGCAATATAATGATCTGATGAATATATCTAAGACAAAACTAGCCATAGTTAAACACTTTGAGCTAAGAAACGTACAATTCCACACACAAAAATCAGTCACTTTAAGGCTGATATCCACATCACCATTATTAATTCTTGTTCTAAATATTAAAATGCCAAATGTGTCAAAAGACACTTGTTTCAGAGAAATATATAACCAATAATTGATTAACCCTAGTCATTTTCTAGTTGGGTCGTTCTCAGAAGTTGTGTACCAATAGTGTGACATCAGTACCAGAAAATCAAAATGCTGCCATAGTCCTATAAGCAAGTTTCCTCAATGTGTATGTTCTTTTGCATCTGAATAATTGAAAATAAACATATTCTGGCATTTTTAAGTAGGTCAAATGATGCTCACACCCAATAAATAGCAGTATAGCATGGAAACCAATCTGACTCCAAGATCAAATATTTTCCACACAAAACTTGACATTTTTAGGACATTTATAAACTGTAGTAATAATAATTTGAAACCTCATTGCTATGGTTTTGTCTTATTTGTGAATATTAAAGAGAAAAGCAAGAAAATATTAGCAGAGTAACAGATTAGCAGAGTAACAAAGTGGAAACAACAATTTTACACAAATGTTCGGCTCAAATTTCAATGTTATGGGGCAATTTCAGGATTTATCTTTTATTATACCATAACTGGGTCCATGCATAGTGTCTCAAATGGTGAAAATAGTTGCTGTACTGTATCTGTACTCAGTGTTTGATACAGAGTTTCATAGTACTTGCAAGTGGAAACGAAATGTTACGATGTTAATGACTCCAGAAAATGTTAAATATTTCATAATTTAAATTTTTTTTAAAGAAATAAATGTCTTCAACTTAATGAAGACATTGTATATGACCATTTGAAGTGAAATGAGCTGTTGTTCAGAGGTTTTCATTAAGTTTGTGACACTTTATTTTCAATGCTGTTGACAATGTCACAAATTAGTGAAGTAATTTTCTATGTATTTAGCTACATCCATCCCAATAAGATACATAATACACAATATTAACATTTACTTTTGATCTAAACTATCTCCCACATTATTTGGCTAACTGATGAAATCTAAATATTGACACTCCAATAAAGGGTTTCTTTGAAATATGCATTTCTAGTAGACTACCTCAAGTGGTACACAGTATCTGAGAACAACCCAGTTCTACATATGTCATTAACCATAGGATATAAATAAAAACATGAATAAAATAAGTAAAACTGACTCTGGCTATGGCTCTAACACTAGTCTGAGTGCCCAGATTTGTCTAAATCTAACTGCACAAGGCATACGATGTGCTGATTATATTGATGTAAATACAATGCTGTATAAAAGATTAATATTTTAATTTATTATATATATATTTTTAGTTGGTATTCAATGCTTCAAACAAGAGTTGAGATGAGATGAAAAGAGCACATTTCATAGCTGCACCCATGCGCCATGTGCTTCTCGCAGGTCTGTTTTTCTTCCACGCATCCCACAATGCATGGCATGGTTGGATTGCCGATCTAGTCTATTGATATTTGTCACTTTCTAGGCAGGCGCTGGTTGGCTCAGTGTCAGGATAATGTGACTGAGTGGGATATCAAGTCATGGTGCTGGTGGCGTGGTGTCCCAGTGGGGCAGCGCTATAAAGTCGCCATGAGTGCACACAATCGCAAGTTGGTACCCGTCCTGATATGACCTTAGATGTTGCCAGGACGTAAAACTCCAACAACCAACCAACCAGTTGTGAAGTGTGTCAAGAGCGGGCTAGTAATAGGGTATTGTTTCCGTGGTAGTTTGGCACTGTAGCCTTCGACCACTACTAGAGGGCAGCACTTTCAATGTTACGTCTCACTCCCGCTAGAAGTCGGCACTGCGCTGATGTACGGGCCTATCATTCTGACCGAGGAAATCTTTTTGGGGAACGCTAAAGTACTTTGTTTTTAATGTGGACAAAAATAATATGACCCCTTCTTAAACGTCAATTTCACTCTTTTATTGCTCTTTCAAAGCATTTATTTTTTTCGTGTCATTCTCTGAAACTGGGTACTAAATTGTGACATAGAAACCCAATGTAAAAACCTTCTAAATAATAGCAGATTTCATGTCCATATGACGGTTTGCATGTGCATATGTCAGAATTGAAAAAGAAAGAAAGAAAAAAAACTATTTCACATTTAGATTTTGATCGTATACAAATTGAGCAATATTTTAATATCACTCGTGTAACAGACATCAAGTACCACTTCCAGAACATCATTTTACTATACATAACAACCAATTGAAACAAGATTTGATTGATTACAGTTAAGCAAACAAGATTTATGTCTCCAGCGTTGAAAACAAGCACCCTCACAGGAGCTTATACGTTCTGGTTATGGGCAGAATAAAAAACTTGTCACAAAAAAAAAAAAAAGTTTAACAAAGTTTAGGTAGGGCCTATATGCATAGTGTTGATGGGTGAATTTTCACTTTAGCACAAAATGATACCAGCATACTTTTGATACATTTTGTGGTATGGACTATATACATGTAGTATTTCTAACATACTTTACACACAGAGGCAACAATAATTATTTGTCTAGCTACCAAAAAAAAGAAAGAATTAATTATCACCATCGTAACATGGAAACCAAATATGTGGTGCCCAGTTTCAGAGAATGGCCCACTTGCAGGCTACTAAATGTGACAATAAATAGCAAGCTGCAACCTTCTTTGCACCTGTAATTTTTCTTTTCGTGTTTCGCTTTCATTGCAGGAGAGAGATGCGTATTTTCGGAGTGACCGTCCACATTATTGAGCCGGGCTTTCATCAGACCAACATCACCAGCATGCAAACACTGCGCGACTCTCTGGAAAAGTCTTGGAGGGAGCTACCTAAGAGCTACCAGGAGGAGTATGGCCGCGAATTTGTAGACATAAGTATGTACAAAGACCCTATAATACTAAGACGGCTCACTCAGCCTGTACTGTGTAATCAAAATGATCAAACCCACCACTTGGTGCGCTGGCTCTTCTCTTGCTCAAACAGGTGCTATATTATATGTATAAATGTATATATGAATGTGAAGGATGTGTGATGATGGCGATGCTGATGATGATGGGTATTTGTTCATAGCAATTTCATATTGATGTGTATTCATACTTACCTATCTCATGTATAATATAATTGTGTGTGTTTACATGTGAAACACCAACCAGCAGTCGGGCTGATCAAACCCACCACAAGGTGGCACTGCGAAATTTACATTACCATGGGAGAGATAGGGAGTGAGCCGTCTTAGTATGTATGAATTTAATTCTTTTCATACTAGGCAATTTGTGGCACTGTTTCATGCCCCTTTATGTTCAGCTATAACTGCCTTTAGTTCTTGTTGTTGTTTGATGGAGTTTTACATTCTGGGAACATCTAAGGTCATATCAGAATGGGTATGGACTTGTGACAGTGCACACTCATGGTGACGTTGTAGTGCTGCTCCACTGGGAGACCCAGCCATCAGCACCATGACCTGATTTTCTACTCAGTCATATTATCCTGATACTGAGGCAACCAGTCCTTGCCCTATCCTAGTAATGATAAGCGCCAGGCTAGGTAGTGATAAGTATCAATTTTGTAAGTAATTTGTTTGACTCGAACGGAAATTGACTCCCGACCTTCCAAACGGGAAGCCTGCGCTCTACCGATTCAACCACCATGTCCAGTCACTGCCTTAAGCATAGCGACTGTAGATATAATGAGACATCAAGAATAACACAGTAAAGGCATTTATTTCTGTCATAGACAGATTACTATTTAGTAATTAAATCAGCATGGAAACTAAATCGAAGCTAATTTGCTGAATGAAATATATTTGTTAAATACTTACCAGAATGAATTAGTCAAAATATTGAAATCACTAAAGCTTGGTTTCAAATATATATGAGTGATCATATTATGAGTACACGCTGTGACTTTTAATGCATGAATCATTTAATTGTTGCTGTATGTGCAATGTGCATGTATTGTTGGTTTTTAGTTGTACAGCACATGATTATAATATCCATTTATCTATCCACATACACATAGACATATATGTATATTAGGATAGATAGATAGATAGATAGATCATCATCATCATGCTGTTGGTCACGATGCCACAAAGACTGCTTTCATTACTTGACTGTCGCTCTCCATTACGTCTCTGCTGTGAGAGTGATGTCCATGAGTCGGTCTTAATGGCTCTCAGCTTCAGGTTTCTCTTGACAGTATCCTTGAACCGAAGACGAGGGCGCCCTCTCTTTCTGTAACCAGAAGACAGTTGAGAGTAGAGGATCTGCTTTGGGAGCCTGTCTGATGACAATAGATAGATATATAGATAGATGTAAAACAATAAATGAGATTCCATGTATTACCAAAAAATGTGTGCAGTATAAGACTTTGAATTAAGAAGTAAAGAACTCATGAATTTGAATCTATGTTGCCTAATTACCAATCAAGGCACCATTTATATTCTTCATCAAGATTACTAAGCTTTTATTGGGTTTTTTCTTTTCTCAAGCTCGACACTGCAACTGCCTCTTAATCTGTAAGATCATTACTCTGGAAGTCTGACCCAGTAGCGTGCAGAGAGAGGAGGGGGAGACGGTGCGACGGCCCCGGGAATCAATATCGTGGCATATTTAAAATGTCTTCCCTTGCTCACATTTCTCAGTAATACTAATAGGGCCATGCAATCAATGAATTGGCCCTGGGCATCACACAATACCTGTGCATGCCACTGACCTGACACAACTATAACTAATAGGGATCCCATTTCTCAGCGAAATCGCTGATTTCAGTGAAAACTGAGTTCCCAAATCAGTGAGAGAAAAATCCTGTCCACGAGAATCTTTTACTTTTAATTATTTGTTTGTCTTGAAGTCTTAAAACTTTGAAATTTAAGGCCAAAATATGTCCTGGTAGCTGCCATTGCACCATTTTAATCGTAGGTTTTAAAAGATTTCTGGGGGAGGAAGATGCCCACGGACCGCCTGTTTTTCAGGGATTATCATTTTTGACACTGCAATGTTTTATTTTTGTCACTGGGATCCCTGTACTAATTAATTAGAGCTCGCTCTTTCTCGTGCAGCTATTGAGTCGATCCTCAAGAACTTCGTTTCGGGGATGATTGCGGAGGACATCTCGCCCGTCGTGGATGCCTACAGCCACTCGGTGAGCGCCACATTCCCCCGGGGACGCTACGTGGTGGGCACGGACGCCAGGCTCCTTTGGGTGCCCCTCACCTGGGTCCCCGAGTGGCTCTCAGACTTCGTCATTAATAAAATGTCAGTCACGCCAATCCCAGCGTCACTCAAGAAGTAAAGCCCCAGTCACTCGACGCGTGCTACCTCCTTGTGACCACTTTGGACCAACGAACCCACCGCCTTGCGACTAAAGCAATGGTCGCCGACCTCTGGACGACCATTTTGGTCGCAACGTTTTTAGTGCAGTTGCAGTAACCTCCTTGTGACCATTTTGGTCGCAAGGTCGGCAACCACTGAGGACCACTTTGTGATTATTTTCGACCACTTGTGACCTATTTGTGCCCACCCCGTTTTTGTGGTGGGAAAATGGTCGCAAGTGGTCACAAGCAGTAGTGTGACTGGTATAACAGAGGGAGCAAAGGGAGACGTACTCACAGATTTCACTCACAGAATTCGCGGATTTCCGCGATTTTTCGATATTCACTGATTAACTTCACAAGATGTCAATATATATCACAGCAATTGGTTAGTTCGAATCCAATTCTTATATGACATTAGATGTTCATAGAACATAAAACCCAAACAAGAAAGTTTCCATGGGCGATAATACAGACACAACAACGATAGTGGAGTGCTCTCCAAAGATAGTCTGTACTGACTGATCAATATAATGATGCTAACATTGTGCTAGGAGAGTACTGTTCCAAATCTGACTTCCCACCGCTTGGAGGCACTAAGCTATCGGCCTAATTTCCACATTTTTTTGCCGGTGTCGCAGTTTGAGTGCCCTGCCAGTTTCAGTTGACTGCATACACTCTAACTCAAGGCATTGTCAATGGTCGTGAGCAATCTTCATACAGAAAATACAGAAGAAGTGAAATATCTCTAAAACCACACCACTTATTAACAAATCGCTTAGTACACATAGAAAACATCTTTACCAAAAAGATTATATTAAATTTATAGGGTTAGGGTTCTTGATTTCTATTTATTTTGAATAAAACTAATGTTTAGCACTGCGCGTACCGTCAAACTGAAGGCATTGTCAATGGTCGTGAGCAATCTTCATACAGAAAATACAGGAAAAGTGAAATATCTCTAAAACCACACCACCTAGAAACAAATCACTTGGCACACATATAGAAAACATCTTTACCAAAAACATTATATTAAATTCATAAGGTTAGAGATGATGCTGTTAGATTTTGATGCATGCGCATGAAACTGACAGTCAGCTGAAACTGGCAGGGCGCTCAAACTGCGACACCGGATACCACTTTTATCCCTGCTTCTATTTGGTATTGCTTTAAAATGTGGATTAAAAAAGAAGAAACAAATGTTATTTTAAATAAGAAAATAAATCGTTGTAAATGGAGGGGGGTCCAGATAAATTATACACGAATACGTGCTTGTATATGAAAAATCACAAAAAGAAATACTTGTACATATATATGTTTTTGAACATATACATGAATATACATAATATTGAGAACTGGGTTTTCTATATATAATATTGAGAACGGTTTTCTTCACTAGATTTGAATTGGCTCAGTGAAATAATAATAATATAAGATCCTCAAGGAGAGGCCTAGACTGGATGTCAGGAAGCACTCATTTTTCTTTTGAGTGACAGATCCATGAATAGTCTTCCAGACAGTTTTGAAGCACCGATGGTAGAAGCATTTGAGAGAAGGCTGGATAGACATAGGACAGGACACCCACAGTTATATGACGATATGGCTCCATCCACCTCCACGAATAAAAGTTCTATTTTTGCTATAATGAGCTGGCATTAGAGTCCCAATAGGGCCTAGATCAGCCAAAAAAAGGTCTGTAAAATAATAGTTATTAAAAATAATCATTGCCACACGTGGATAGATGTCCTTACCATGTTGAAGACATTTGCTGACGTCGGTGGAATCTGACCTGTGGTCATATATTGCTATGATTTACAAATATATCTGAAGCTTGTTTCCATGACGATTTATGACAACTTTTCATTAATAGGAAGCCCTTGTTCTTTACCATAATACTTAATTCTGTTATATGCTGTGATTATTTCCGAAATATAATTATTTGTATTAAAGTAAATATTGGGTGTCAAATTTACAAATAATAGTCACAATGCGATAGTTATCTCCTAAATATAATTACGTAAATAGGTTGTTATGCAGGGATGAAAGATCTCTGCGATATCGTGGATTTCCGGTGTGGCGTTTTCAGCGCCCGGTCAGTGTCAGCGGCCTGTCGTGGCTTCTGCGCATGCGCGGATTTTAAGACATATGCAAAACACCCATGCCCTCGCCGGCTACAAGCTCAGCCACGGTACCCGACAGTGTTAGGGACCGATTAGGCCGAAATCTATTGAATGCGATCATATTTAACAGAATTACATACTCAAATAATGAAATTTAATTAAATTAACCTTAAATTCCAAGCGATATTAAGATAGCAGCTAGATCAGCGTCGAATCGCCGAGTGTAAACAAAACAAATAGCAGTGATCGCCGCAACGTGCGAAAATCCGCGCATGCGCAGAAGCCACGACAGGCCGCTGACAATGACCGGGCGCTGAAAACGCCACACCGGGATGTTTCCTGTAGACCCCTCCTGCGATGCCACAGCAATACCAGTGTATACTAAGAAGTTGTTAAATGCTGCAGCACTATCAGCGTATACTAATACGTGGTGCAGATGCCACATCACTATCAGCATATACTAATGTGTGGTGCAGATGTCACAGCACTATTAGCGTATACTACTAATACATGCTTCAAACACCGCAGCACGATAAGCATATATACTAATATGTATGAGACCTGACTTCTGAAAATGTTCCGTGATTCCCTGACAATGCTAAGCCTATGGGAGAATTTCCACGTTTCCGCTTTTACTGCCGGAGACCACTTTCATCCCTACCTCTTTTTTTGCGACCCGCGATTGGTGAACCCCTGCCATATGCAAACAATAATGAGAGGACACTTGTTTTGTCAGGACAACATTGGTCTGAATCCAGAGTTGTCCGTTGAAGGCGAAGAGCTGCTGTATAGTGAATAATATGTCGGTAAAGGCACTATTCTTTCTTTTTCTTTGTAGCAAATATTTGTATATTTTATATTATATTATATAAGTGAATGAATGTAAGGTACTATGGCTGGAAGACCAGTACCTTGCTCCTAAAAAAAACACCTTTATTCAATAAATAAAAAATTATCCTTTACAAAAAAAAAGGGACATTCCTAACAGAAGATATGCTGAATGAAGTAATTTTAGTTATGAGACTATATCACGTGACCAGATCACCTTTACCACCACCCTCCACCACCCCACCCCCCCCAAAAAGGTTTACCCAATTGCCACCAGGATTGGGAGCCTCGTCCCTCGCTTGATACTCTGAATTATCCTGGAGGCTAAATGGAAACAAAATCAAACACATGCATATTATATTATTGGATGGGCAACTATACAAGAAGGATCTTTGGAATGTGGTAGCAATGTTCAGAGCCCAGTTATTCCATATTCAGAAAGAAACTACTGATCATGATCGAATCAATGTCCTCTACTTGTTAGCTGCTGTCATTAACCAGACGGGATGGTCTTTCGTGTTGGTAGATCGTGGAATTCGAACCCTGGCCGAGTCAAACCAATGACTTAAAAATGTATAGTTGTCGTTATCTAGCCAGGTGCTTGGCATTATTAAGATATGGCAAGCCCCCAGCTCTGCCAATTTGGATTTCCACCGCTGTGTATAACTTACAGCCTCATCAAAGGCCGGTTGCTCTCATACCATGTCTATGTGGTGTGGGAGGTTAAAAATCCCTTGGGTCGGTAAAAGTGTAGGCTCGGGCTTTCTATCGAGCAGCAGTGGAATGAGGAAGACCAGTCATCTATGACTGAAATTTCCCCTGCTTAAACAACTAATGGACCAAAAAAAAAAAAGAGCAGTTGAATAAGGAAGACCAATCGGGCATGATTGAAATTTGCCCTGCTCAATCAACTAATGTAAAAAATAAATAATAATAATAATAATATGAACATGGTCTTACTCTGACACGATTCATCCTCTACATGCAATTAATCCACACTATTTGTTCACTGCCACTGATAACTTGACTCTGGAATTATTTTTGATATCACCCGCACTGTTCACTGTATGCAGTGAACTTGCTTTAGAATACCCATTATTTACACATAATGTATTCGTTGTGCTAATAACCATTTCTGCTCTGAATAGATTAAGTCTGCTTTTGATAGTGCATGTAGCGTTTAGTAATTTATGGATAGTTAATTAAGTAATTTATTTCACACTATGTCTACATGAATTTCCTGATTTGTTAAATGGATGTTTCTGGCTAGATCTTAATGATATAACATTATTACCTTAGTAGAACCTGACATAATATTCTTTATGTTTTGTCGTTTTGCGTCTTTAAACAGATATATTATTTCTACGGAGCATTTTAATCAAGACATTTTACCACCCCCTGAAACATTACCGTATATACTCGAGTAAAAGTCGACCCATTATTTTTGCCCGATAATAAATCTGAAATGTTTCATAAACCTTGTGTAAAACTGTATGTATCCTAGTATTCCATTGATAACAGGTCCAACATTTGTATGTCAAGGTACTATTATCCTCTTTAGAAATCGTCATGAATTTAACACAAATTTATATTATTTCAGATAGTAAAACGGTATTATCTCAAGTAGTAAAGGATATCTGACAATTTGATTCAAACATGTCTCTACCTTACTGTAGCCTGCCCTAGAGCTGGCATGCTCGGTGCTTACAGTAAAACACCATATAATAGGTACTGCACATCGTTTTGACTCATACTAAACATGAATTTCATCTCTTTGAAAACAGTAGTGTGTAATAGTTAATCCCCCAAACCATCATTTCAGCTTTTTTTAAACTGCAACAAAAAATCGACTTTTACATGGGATTATATGGTAATAGATATGCCTATTGGGGTGCAGGGAGATACAATGGTGTAACGGTATGTGCTTCTACTAATTTCAATCTCTATTTGTATCAAATAGCGGAGGCAGAATTGTGATGCTTCAGATATTGGGAACCTAACATGTCCTTTAATATTACTGTTTCAGGTGTATTCTCATTTTTCAGCATTTGTGAAGATGTGCAAGAACCGACAAATCCATGTTAGTTGTTTTCTCTCAAATAGAATTTATTGTTATGATTTCCAGGGAAAGACTATAAATTGTATAGGGATGTTGCAGCGTCTGTGAACAAAATGTACATGACTATCGGAATGACGGTAGCGGACAGATCAAATGTGGTAGTCATGGTTTCAGTTTGGCCCAGATGACATTTGTTGTTTTCTTGCACTTGATCCCTTCAATTTTGCTCTCGCAGTTTAAGCAGTATAATTCAAGAAGAGCTTATAATACCAGGTATGTGATGTTCTTCATTATTGACTGGCCAGGTTGGAATGACGTGGTTTATTTACTCGAAGGCAGTAAAGAATTATTTTCTATATTAATGTGACTGCAAATAAAGTCAAATTTATAATTATTTGTAAGCAGGTTGTTATGCAAACCAGTATGCGGTGCTAATGCTATTATATCCATTTTCTTGTGATAAAATCATACCAACCAATTTGACTATGCCTTCATATGTGAATAGTAATAAGACCCTTGTCATGGGGGCTGAATTGATAAGAGCGCTGGCTGACCTGTGTGGGAGGTTATGGATTCGAACCTAGGTTGGCGCGAAGCCAGAACTGGTTTGGTCAGTATCTGGATAATAACCAGTGGGATATCGGGATATGGTGCCGGTCTCCCAATGGTCCAGCACTATAACGCTACCATGATTTGCGCACTGCTAGAAGCCTGTGCTAATCCTGACATGATCTTAGATGTTAGGACGTAAAACCCAATAAACCCTTGTCGCAATCGCCACCCCTCACATAATAAGGGTAAGGGAAACTACATCTCTACAGTTGATACACCAAATGCTTAACAATGGACATATTTGACTGGGACCTTTCCATCCGCATAATTTAGGCTCTGCCCACCTGCACAAAGAACTTGGTTTTCGAATGCAAATAGGACTAGTCAAATGGCCTCCGTGGTTTCAGCCAATCAGAGCTGTTCTTTTCCATTTCAAATGTCTATGGGGGCTGTATTTGCAATCGAAAAGAACAGCTCTGGGGACATATGCAGGACGCGGTGTTACCGAGCCAAAACGCGTTTAGATGGGATTTCTGGTTTAGCACCGAAAAGTCGGTATGCACGAGTCAGTGATAAGCCTAACACCAAAACCTTAAACGAGGTTAGGGTAACCCTGATCCATAGGTGGTTTAAGGTTGGTGTTAGGCACCGATTAGGCCCAAATCTTCAATGTGATCATATTTAACAGAATTACATACGCAATAAGTGAAATTTTACCAATTTAACCCTAAATTCGAAGCAATATTAACGCTGCCGCCGTAACCGTATTTTCGAATCGACGAACGTAAAGTCAACAAATCGCCACATCGACGTCGCTTTCCATACTGTGCATTAGGCCCAAATCTATTCAATGCTGTCATATTTAACACAATTACATACGCAATAAGTGAAATTTCATTAAATTAACCCTAAATTCGAAGCAATATTAATGCTGCCGCCGCAACGGCGCCGATATTAATATTTATATTTTCGAATCGACGAAGGACTGCAAGCAACCGCCGCCAGTATGGAAAGCGACGTCGATGCGGCGGTGGCGATTTGTTTACTTTACGTTCGTCGATTCAAAAATATAACTATTAATATCGCCGCCAATACGGCGGTAGCCTTAATAACGCTTCGAATTTAGGGTTAATTCCATGAAATTTCACTTATTGCATATCTAATTCTGTTAAATATGTTCGCATTTAATATATTTAAGCCTAATATATGGGAACAGACGCAGAGGGATTTCCCAAATCTATAAATAAATTCACGTTTAGCTATAATGAAAGTGTTACGCGCTCCTGCATACGACTTGACACAGGTCCCGACTTCGGTGATAGCTAAACGGTAACAGGCTCTAACACCAAACCCCGCTAACACTGACTCCTGCATACGGCCCCAGATTAGCTGAAACCACTGAATCTTTCAACGTTTCAATATGAGCCATGTTGAAATACACCTCGTGAACTTGTGAATGGAGCCACCAACACATCTGAATAGTACATATAGAAACCCACTTTTGGTCCCAGTCGAATAGGAATTTGTAAAGAAATATATTAATATTCGCATGGAAAGGCCCAGTCGAATACGTCCAATGTGTTGTCATTCATGGGAAATCAGGTCATGGTGCCGGAAGCTTGGTATCCCAGTCGGGAAGCCACTATAAAGTCACCCGCATGAGTGTGCACTGTCATAGGGTCAGTAGGTACCTCTCCTGATATGACCACCAGATGCGGGAGATCGGGAGTTTAATTCCCAGTCGAGTCAAACCAATGACTTACAAAATTGATACTTGTCGTTTCCTAGCTTGGCACTTGGCATTAATAGACAAGGGCATGGATTGGTTAGCTCGGTATCAGGATAATCTGGTCATGGTGCCAGCAGCCTGATTTCCCAGTGGGCAGCACTATAAAATCGTCATGACTGTGTACTGTACAAAGTCAGTACCCATCCTGATATGACATTAGATGTCGCCAGGACGTAAAATTCAACCAACCAACCTGATATGGCCTTACATGTTGCCAGGACGTAAAACTCCAACAAACAACCTTGCAACATGTTCCTTTTGATTCATGCGCGTTGGTAGCGCCACCTATCAGCAGAGACCATGGTGTGCAAGCACAGCAGGGGCATGAAGAATTGGTTTTGATCCACAAGTAATAACCCTCTTCCCAGCCCCACTCCTGGCGCCCTACTACTGGACGCGGTGGCCGAATCGGTAGAGCGCATGCCTCCCATGTGGAAGATTCGGATTTCAATTCCCGGTCGAGTCAAAGCAATGACTTAAAAATTGATACGTGTCACTTCCTACCCTGTCATTTGGCATTATTAGGATAGGGCAAGGACTAGTTGGCCCAATGTCATAATAATATGACTGAGACAGTGAGAGGGATATCAGGTCAAGGTGATGGTGGCCTGGTCTCCCAGTGGTGCAACGATATAAAGTTGATATGACCTTAGATGTTGCCAGAATGTAAAACTCCAACAACTAACCTAGGTCAGGTCAAGGTGCTGGTAGCCTGGTCTCCCAGTGGTGCAATACTATAAAGTTGATATGACCTTAGATGTTGCCAGAATGTAAAACTCCAACAACTAATCGCCCCCCCCCCTTGCCAGTCTAAATGGCATATGCGAATAATCGTGTATACAGGATCAACGGAAGAAGAAAGAGAAGGCGGGGGTGGAAGAAAAACACTTTATTTCCGGAAGAACAAAATGTTTACAGGAATCATGAGAAGAGTGAGGCAAAAACAAATCAGTGAGGACAAGCAAGATCAGGGCATGAGTCACAACGAGTATACAATCAGGGTCAGGGTATATAATCAAGGTGATGTGAGATCGTCGGTGTCCGAGGTGAGAAGTTAGGTAAAGGGGCTGTCACATTACGGCGTATGGCGGGAGCGTATTGAAAACCTACGTACGCCATCGGGTGCCACTTTCGGGTGTGTTTGAGCGTATGAGGAGCGTATGAAGAGCGTATGACGTAGCGTATGCGTAGCGTATGTGTAGCGTATGGGAGCGTTATGGGAGCGTGCTGTGACATTTTTTGACAGTATGGGCCATACGCCCTCATAGGTCGCGTTTTTTTTGAGCATGCACAAAAAAATTTGGACGGACGGATTTATGAAAGCGTTTATGGCGGCGTATGCATCATAGGCTTCACATACGCCGGCGTGTTGCGGCACTGGCGGCGTATGCGTAGCGTTATGCGTAGCGTATGCGTAGCGTATGCGTAGCGTATGCGTAGCGTATGCGTAGCGTATGCGGCGTATGGCGACGTATATGACGTAAGCCGCTACGCCGCCATACGCTCCCGCCATACGCCGTAATGTGACAGCGCCTTAAGAGAGCCCCGAAGAGCCCTCCACCTTAGAGGAGAAAGAGAGAAAGAGAAAGAAAAGCAAGGGCGGGTGGGTGGAAAGAAGATGTGAAGCTGGAGGCGGAGTGGCTGGATAGTGCAGCGATAGCCAAGGTAAAAGGGGGGGGGGGGGGGGGAGAGAGAGAGAGGGGAGGCGAGAAAGACCCGGGGGGGGGGGGGGGCGGTCAGGCAGCAGCAGCAGTCAGGTGTCAGTGGCGAGGTGTTAGCGGCAGGTGGGGGGGGGGGGGGAGGAGGGGGGTCTTCTCCCGCCGCGAATCAACCCTTGCATTACAACCAATGCTAACGCCATAGGATGCTTTCTCAGTAGCCTATTCATGTACTTAATCTTTCAATTGTTTTAGACTCAAATACTCATATATTTCTTTTGTTTTGCACTTTTAACCCTACATATATTGTGTAATGTAGAAAATCCCGCTAACTAAATCTTTGTGAGTATAGTGGATTAATCTTTATATGGCTGTATTTTTATTGTTTTAGTGGTTTACCAGTTATATGCCCTATTATGAATACATTACTTAGAAAATCGGACAGTTCTAATCTTGTTCACAAACAATTAGTTGAACCGTGCCAAATTGGTGCGTTCATCCATTGTGTAGCGATTTCTCTCAAAATGGCGCTAATCTACTTAGACTATTAGGCCTACATATCCATAGCTAGGGATTTTTGCTTGCGAAGATACAATTGTTTGGGGAGGGGTGCAGATAATTCTTGGACTGAATGAGTAGTGTTGCCAACTCCCAGGAAATTCCCGTGAGAGTCACAGACATTGAAAGTTCTGATCAGTCACTTTACGAGTCACAAATCGACCCCAAAATCCAACAAATTTCACACATTATGCTCCAAATCCAAGCACCCTTGGAATTCCCTCAAATAGCCCATTTCAAAGCCATTAACAATTAATTCGGGGGGGGGGGGGTACCTAGTAAGCTCGTGCCTGCTGCCACTCTGGTTTCATACCAGCAACACAAAACCTCAAGGATTGTCAGTACCTCCAGATTGCCAACACTGAAAGTGCTGAAGGTGTGATGAACTAAGGAGGGTTGGCGGTAGGCCGCTGCCCATGCTCTAGATAAAGCGTTCACCCCGTTGCTGGGTGCACCGTATTCAAGCGAGTGATTCCGCGTGCGTGAGAGAGTTGGTCCCTCGCGTTCTGCGCATTATGCACGTCAGAATCTAATAAGTTGATGGCGGTAATCGCCATTAACACTACCACGGTGCTGACTAGATGGTCCATCGCGCGTAGTGCATCAGTGAAATTCACAATTATGAAGAACACGGCGATGATAAAGTGCATGGTCGAACAAATACACGTTTGAAGATGTGCAAATTAATAACAAAGATAACTTAGATTAATTAAACTGGATAATAGAGGTGGTAAACTGGGCCATGCATTAGATGAATTCTCTTTAATGTGATCGCTATTGTATGCCTGTAGTTTATTTTATTCGGTTCATAAAATCAGATAATTCAAAAAAATAATAGATTGTCCACGCCCGAGCGCGGAGGTAAATGTGATATTCGATTAGTTCGACCCGAGTTATCGTAGGATGTGCGCAATGCGCCAATAAGTGGCTCAGGTGACCCGAACGTGTTAGATGCTAAATCCGCGCATGTCGGCAGAAGCCAGCGCAGAAGTGCGAGGGACACCTGCTGAGCACGGTTGGAACCCGCAGCTAGAAACGCACACCCGTACTACAGTACAGGAGTGAAAACCAACCCTATATAAAAGCTGGGGAAAAAATGGGGAACTAAAGTGAGACCCTAATTCCACAATCAAAGAAGCAAATATATTCTTCACCTAGCTGGATGTATTTACCCTTACCTTTTGAGTTGTTGTGTCAATTATATTCATAGATGCATGAAGTTTAACATATGGATGGACAGAGCACGCAGATCAACAAAGTGCCCATTTTGGTAGAGTCACAGGAACTGGAGAGGTTCATGGGTAATCATTCAGTCTGGGCCAGGGAGCAGGCATTGTTATAATTTACAGGCATCACATCAGCAGTCTGTGGAACCACCTCATAGATGGTTCCACAGCCTGCTGCATTCATATGATAAGGCAAGGAGCAGTGGAATGAGGAAAACCAATCATCTGCGATTGAAATTTCCCCTGCTTAATCAACTAATGTAGTCCCCCCCCCCCCCGCCCCAAAAAAAGAAGCTCCCTGGCAACAGGAAGTGATGTAAGTGAACCAGTTCCTTTAAAGATGGCGGATTTACGACATGGGCTTAATCACATCCAACTGATTGTTGTGTCACTGAGCCTGATATTATGTGATTTGGACACTCTGGAGAATATGTATTGAGGGGAAATGTATACAATGAATTGTGGCTATTGGATTGTATCCAACATGTGGTAGGAAAGGTAGGAGAAGCCATCCACTGTGATGGACATTTTCGCCAGCTTTTACATAGCCTGTAGGTTCACCCCCTGTACTCTAAAGCCGTGTTTACACGGACGAGTTAAAACGCTTCATATAAAACCACTTGCCTAGATCGATTTACATTTGCCATGTAAACGTGATACTGTAGGGCTGAATCGATTCATATAAATCGATAGATGTAAACCACCTTGCCAGGCAGTATAGATGAAGTGATACAACTGGTTCCCGGGCGGCGATAGTGTAAAATAGCGGTGCTTGCCGGCTACAGGCTCACCACTAAGGCTGCTGGTTCCCGGGCGGCGATAGTGTCAAATAGCGGTGCTTGCCGGCAACAGGCAAATTTGTAGTGTAAACATGCCACTACATCGCTTCATATAAATCGCTTTGTCTAAATCGGTTTAGAATTTCCGTGTAAACACGGCTTAACTTGTAAGTACGGAGTGAAGGGTGAATCTTTTATCTACCCACACTCCAAACCCCGGTGTCGTATTTTCAGCGCCCGGTCATTGTCAGCGGCCTGTCGTGGCTTCTGCGCATGCTCGGATTTTAAGACATATGCAAAACACCCATGCCCTCGCCGGCTACAAGCTCAGCCACGGTACCTGGCAGTGTTAGGGACCGATTAGGCCGAAATCTATTGAATGCGATCATATTTAACAGAATTACATACTCAAATAATGAAATTTAATTAAATTAACCTTAAATTACAAGCGAATCGCCGAGTGTAAACAAAACAAATAGCAGTGATCGCCGCAACGTGCGAAAATCCGCGCATGCGCAGAAGCCACGACAGGCCGCTGACAATGACCAGGCGCTGAAAATACGACACCGGGACATTTTGAAATCTGGAAGATCTGAAATTCTATTTTGGGAGGTTGCATACTGGAGTTTCTTTTAATGGGGGGGGGGAGATATCTTCCCTCCACCCGCCGCTAGCTACGGCCCTGCTATACATGTTCCTATTAAACAAATATCTTTAAAAAAGAACACCTCAAAAAGCCGTCCCACCTACGGTCGGACGCCCACAGGACTGGCCCATCAAACTCAATCGAACGTAAGCTGCGTCATCTCATTCAGTGGCGCCACCTCGTGTTGCGGCGCCGCATTCACGAACTGCTACAATGTGATGTGAGCTGGCGAGCCCGGTGTTGCAGTTTCCGCGGCACCCCAGTTTGCGAGGGACACTTACATTCAAATGCATTGTCAATGGCCGTGAGCCAATCTTCATACAGAAAAAGTCAAATATCTCTCAAATTACACCACCTAGAAGCAATCCACTTGGAACACATATAGAAAACATATTCAATGAATAGATTATATTAAATTTATAAGGTTAGGCTTCTGCACTTCTATTAATTTTGAATAAAACTAATGTTTTGGACTGTGCATACCGTCAAACTCAAGGCATTGTCAATGGTTGTGAGCAATCTTCATACAGAAAATACAGAAAAAGTGAAATATCTCTAAAACCACACCACCTAGAAACAAATCGCTTGGTACACATATAGAAAACATGCTTACCGAAAACATTACATTAAAGTTATAAGGTTAGTGACGATGCTGTTCGATTTTGACGCATGTGCAGAAGCGATGTGTCCCTCGCAAACTGGTGTGCCGCGGAAACTGCAACACCGGCAAACGTGTTCCCACTTATGTGGGCTCATGAAGACACACGGGCTATAAGATTGGAAGGCACCGACCAGGGTAAATCCTCCCCGAGCTGTCAGATCTGATATCTTGCCAGAATGGTTGTGAGCGATAATGGGTTTAGCTATGGCTTTCGGGGTGAAAGGCGGGAGAATGTGGAATGTGAGCAGAAGGCATTTTGGCATGGTGGAGAGAGCCCAGGCTGGTGTGTGTGTGCGCGTGTGTATATGCATCTGTGTGTGTGTAGGCTACATAGGCATGTGTTTGTGTGTCGGCATACGTGCAAATATTCTAGTATAGAGTATAGGCCTAGTCCAGGTACAAAACCTCTCATCCAGCTTCCAGAAACCCAGAATTACCAGAAAACAGGTTTAAAACAAAAAAAAACCTGGCTAGTTTTGAATTTCGTCGGAACATTTCAAGTCTCAGCTCTCAGCCCTCAACCCTCAACCTCCAAGACCCGTGTTTGTTCTATCTGTCATGCTAGAAGTAGAAATGTCTTGAGATGAAGATTAGCGGATTCATTCAACCTCTTTCGAGAATATGCCTGCCAAAATACTTTTTTTTTCTTGAAGATTTAGACTGCCTATCATGGATAAGTCTGAATAGACTTGTTTTCACCATTAGACAGTTTGTCGATAGAAAGCCCGAGCCTACACTTTTAATACGTGGCAATATCGCGCAATATGCGCCAGTCCTAGGCCTACTGTACTCCTTTTGTGCAGCGATACATGTTTAAGGGGATGTCACACTACGACAGTGTATGCCGACGTATGTAATTTTCGACCAACATGTCGGTGTACATCGTCATACGGTAAGTATACATTGGGCATACGGCGTCATGTGTCAAGGCTATGAACATTTTGTGTGCATGCTCAAAATTTCTAACGTGTGGCTCGTACGTTGAAAGTATGCTGCGTGTACATTCAGGATACGTCGCGTACGTTTGGAATACGTTGCTGCGCGTTAGCCATACGTTCAGCCGGTGGGAACGTGCAGTCCGCATACAGTCCGGATACTGCAAATGGATTGTTGTTTGTTGTTGTTTTACGTCCTAGCAACATCTAAGGTCATATCAGGATGGTACCGACTTGTGACAGTCCGCACTCATAATGACTTTATAGTGCTGTCTCACTGGGAAACCAGGCTGCCCACACCATGACCTGGTATCCCACTCAGTCACATTATCCTGACACTGAGCACACCAGTCCTTGCCCTGTCCTAATAATGCCGAGCGCCTGGCTAGGAAGTGACAAGCACCAATTTTCAAGTCATTGGTTTGACTCGACCAAGGTTCGAACCCACGACCCCACGATCTACCAGCACGGGAGACGAACGCTCCAACTCATTCGGCCATCGCGTCTGCAAATGGATGCATAACGTACTCCTAACGTACTTCGCACGTATACCTGCCATATCTCCAGCGTACTTTCTTAACTTATACGCCATACTTCTAGCAATGGAGTAACGTACGTAACGTTGGTCAGCATACCGTTAGCGTATGCGAACGTTTTGCGAGGCACATGAACGCTCTCATGCATTAGCAATAGGTCAGAGATACATTCTGCATACGTTACGTACGTTGTGTGTACATTTTGTGTATGCCCATTTTTATCCCCCAGCGCTGAAAAGTTCGACAAATGCCGACATACTGGCAAATTTTCTAAAGTTGAGCACGCGCTGGCGCTGTACGTCATAGTGTGACAGGGCCTTTAATGGGTGCACAGTTATCCAAGTTGGATATCTAATCTAGCTAAGTGTTTTGATTTAGGAAATGTTATCCTTTTAGCGGATTATATAGGTTTAATTGGGGATTGTAGTGCCATCCCATCTGGTTAATAATAATAGTCCTTTTATGCGTCGATAAATGCTTAATGCGTGCACAGTGATCTAAGTTGGATATCTAATATATGTAAGTGTTTTGAACATTTGATACTCTCAGAGAATTATATACTTGATTTAATCCGGGATTTCATTGACTACATCAGAAGAAAATCACAAGTTATATGATTGTGTTAGCTAGCATAATTAACTATTTCTTTTTAATGCATAAAACGAAGTCAATACAAGATCTATCTGCATTGAAATGTTCGTGTGTGTGGATATCTAATCTATTTAAGTGTTTTGAACATTTGATACTCTCAGAGCATTATATACTTGATTTAATCCGGGATTTTATTATTTATTTTATTATGCGTTGAACTGTTCGTGTGTGTGGATAGATTTGTTTGTCTGTTTCTTATTTTATGTCATAGCAACATCTGAGGTCATCTCAGGATGGACACCGACTTGTGGCAGTGCGCACCCCTGGTGACTTTATAGTGCTGCCCCACTGGGAGAACATGCCACTGGCACCATGACCCGATATCCCACACAGTCACATTATTCTTATACTTTGCAAACCAATCCTTGTCATATCCTATTAATGCCGAGCGCCTGGCTAGGTAGCGACAAGTATCAATTTCATAAGTCATTGGTTTGACTCGGCTGGGATTCGAACTCCCGAACGAACGGGAAGCCTGGGCTCTACCGATTAGGCCACCGCGTCCTGTTGTATGGATATATAGGAGGTTCATACTTATCTTTCTTACAGACATCAGAGTATTAAACCTGGGGCTTTTATTTGATAACAGAGTGGAGTTGTGTTCTAGAAGCACCCTCCATGCCGCCACGAAGGACGACGATCTGCACATCTTTCTCATACGTCTTGCTGTCCACGTGACCGCGTAACTGTATACGTCACCAATGATTGCGTGGGCTGCCGATCAGACAATTCTCTACACGTGTCGGCTCAATGTCACGTGATCGATCGGCCCTGACGCCGGGGACATAAATAATGTAAAGTAATTCTCCTTTTTTTTAAAGGCGCAAACAATTTTAAAAAGAAGGTTTTAAAAAATTCATCTAATTTAATTCACTTTTGTTGGATATATTTAACTTTTAAGTAACTCAGCCATGGTCTTGCCACAGACATATCAATATTTTGCCACAGCCCATGTTTGCACAGTCCTCAAAATGTGATAAGTAATATGGGACAAAACTTTATCCATTGTAACGATCAACATACTATTTGCTTATGCATTTGCTCAGGATAAACTGATTTGTTTTTTTACATGGTGTTTCATAATCCCAATAGAATACATATTGATTTGAAGCAAATGTCCTTGTGTTTTCAGTGTAACTGTTTCTGTGCTGTTTTGTGTCAATCTTTACAATGGACAAAAAAAAAGAAGAGTTATCACCTTCTGAGACAGGCTCATATATAATATAACATACCAAAGTTCAGATAAACAACTTACTCGCATAACCAGAATTAGGCAGTAATTGTTTGCACCAATTTAAACATCTCTCTTTCTCTCTCTATGTACACGTATCTCTCATGAAATTAATCCACTCTTTCTAGGTACCACTATATACACAGTATAGTATGGCATATACAGTACACTATAGTGTATAGTACAATATATATGGTGTTCTCTGTGGTGGACTGTTAGAGTATCAGACTTTCTATGTCAGACGTGTAATCTGAGGGTTGATGGTTCGATTCCCCATGCCATTAGCTCTGCCAGTTTGGATGTCCACCGCTATGTATAACTTACAACATCATCAAATGTAAATTCCTCTTATCATGTCTATATAGTGTGGGAGGTTAAAGATCCATTGAGTTGGTAAAAGTGTAGGCATGGGCTTATTGTCTATCGGTGAAAACAAGACTACTCAGAATTATATGTGGCAGGCAGTATAAATCTTCAATAACAAAAAGATATATGCACATTTATTATATATATTACCCCACCTCCACCATCTTTGTTGGAGATATGCATTATGACAGGGGCTGGTAATGTATATTTATAAGGTTTCCTTTCAACTTTAAAAAGTAATTAATCATAATTAAGACCAGCTGGGTGTTGTACAATAATACCCTGGAGGTTTATTTGAGAGAGCTGTATGCTCATTAGAAACGAGCACGTATTACAAACAGTGCGCATGCTGTTCTAGAGACAAAAGCTTCGAAGGAAAGAATATATGCAAAAAGGAAGTAAAGAAGAAACGAAGAAAGACAAAACATGAAAGTAAGACAGATGGAAAGACATAAGAAGGGTTGGTTGTTGTAGTTTTACACCCTTGCAACATCTAAGGTCATATTAGGAGGGGTACCCACTTGTGCCAGTGTGCACTCATGGCGACTTTATAGTGTTGCCACACTGGGAGACCAGGCCACCAGCACCATGACCTAATATCACACTCAGTTACATTATCCTAACACTGAGCCAACCAGTCCTTTCCTTATCCTAATAATGCAGAGCACCTGGCTAGGAAGCGAGAAGTATCAATTGTTAAGTCATTGGTTTGGCTCGACCAGAGTTCAACCCGTGGGTTCGAATCCCCCGATCTCCCAAAACGGGAGACGGACGCTCAACTCCTTCGGCCACCCCGTCTGGTCTATAATAAGAAGGGAGGTAGAATGTAAAGAGTTGAAAAGAAAGAAAGAAAGAAAGAAAGAAAAAAAAGGGGGGAAGAACGAAACTGAGGTTGGTTTTACAACATTACCAGACAAACCAACTGATGATTCAGTTATTGCGCACATCGAAACTTGGGACAGGCACGTCCGATGATAAATCGATGAGTGTAGGTCAGCAAAGAATCCCTGAAAATGACAGTCCTGGTGAGTTCTGTTCTCGCTTTCTAACTCTTTGTTTGTTATTGTTGTTCCAAGCTAATTCTAAAACACCACCATCTCTCGGCGCCCAACTCTAACTTCTATAGCCCTGTTCACACGGACGATGTAAATCGATTCGTAGAAAGCGACTTGTATAGTTCGCCTCACATTCGTCGTGTGAACGGACGTCTGAGGCGGATTAGGGCTAATTCGATTCACGTGATCTAGATAATGTAAACCACCTATGCGAGGTAGTTTACGTGAGGCGATTTCTGTGATTCGATTTATTTTGTCCGTGTGGACGCACTGAGGCGGATTAAGCACCTCACACGCATGCGCAGTCGAGAGCTTATTTTGTTGACTTTCCGGTCGATCAAAAGCACATATTATATAATTTGGTCTATGAACCTGCTAGAAGTGCACAGATATTTTTTCATGATTTATTTTTAGGGTTTCACTGCCCAGCAGAAGTTTGGACCGTTCCAAACCAATACGATTCAGTCATTACATATCTAGGTCGAACCCACACTCTCTGGTGCCAGCATTGTCGAACCCAAAATGGCGCTGGTTAGCCTGGACTTGCTCATGCGCAGATTTCGATTTCCGGCCCAAGTACTGCCCGTGTGAACGGATGGCTAATTCGCCTCACCTGATTCGATTTGTGTGATACGCCTCACATTTTGTCCGTGTGAACAGGGCTTAAGTCTAAGAGGAGAGTATAGCCAGTTGTGAACAATCGGCGTCAGTTTTGCGACATTGTCATTGGAGTAAAATAGTATTTTTTTTATTGATTTCCTTATACCCCAGTCACATCATGCTTGCGACTAATTACGATGACAACAAAAAGGTGATTGCAAAGTTTCCACCAGTGGACAAAAGTGGCCACCAGTAGACACAAAGTGGCCACCAGTGGACACAAAGTGGCCGCAAAAAGGTTCTCAGTGGTCGATGACGTCTGCACAATCAACTTGGTTGCAACCAGGTTGCAGCGGATGGATCAAAAACCTCCTTGCGATCAAAATGGTCGCAAGGAAGCATTTTCATAGGTCACTGACAAGTCACTGACTGATCGCTGACCATTGTTTGACCTACCTTTTTTTTTGTTTTTGTCACAAAGGGTCACCTGTGACTGGATTAATTTATCACAAACTGGTCGCAATTAGTCACAAGCCTTAGTGTCACTGGGACTTTAAGAACATCAAGGAATGTCGATTGTAAGTGCATTGACTTAGGGAGTTGGGCCGTGATGTTTGTGTGAGTTGGTGGTGGTAACACAAGGAGCCCCCCACCCCCACCCCGCCCCTACACACACACCCACACACACGCCAGATCACAACACCCACACTCATCAATTCATGCGCGGCACGACGAAAGTCTCATGGTTCGAAACCAATACGTTCACCAAGTATTGAGGTATCCAACCACACTAACTATGTTATATACAGTGATTCGTTCTCTTGCCTCCTGGCTGTTGCTGGACTGAAAACAAATCACCCTTTTCTAGCAACGGTCATTTATAAAATGAACCAACTGACAATGGATGGGTATGACATCCACCTGTGCTGGGTGCCTGGCCATGCCGGCATACAAGGAAACGAACGAGCTGATCGGGCTGCGAACAAGGCCCTGACCTGTGATCTTGAACTGTGTCTGATACCTCACTCTGATCTGAAACCACTAATAGCCACCCACATAAAATCCAAATGGCAACATGAGTGGGATGAAAACATTAATAAACTTAAAGAAATTGAACCATCTGTGGGAAAGCCACCACAGACTCATGCGGGAGGTCGGCGGGACCAAGTGGTCCTTAGCCACTGCCGTATTGGCCACTCGTGGCTTACACATGCTTTTCAGTCCCTGTTGAGACTCAAACACGTTTTACTAAGTTGCGTTGATTTTTTGGCTCTGCGCCAACAGTTCTACACTGCAGACAGTATGCATGACCTTTTTACTAAGGTAAAACAGGAAAACATTTTAGCCTTTTCGAGGGCAACTGGACTGTGCCACCTTATATAGTTTACTAAATAGATTCTATCAATTATTAATAAAACTTTTCTTTTTTTATGGGAATTTATTTCCCTTGACCACAAATATATGATTGTGAGCTTTCTAATTTAATGAGTGTTTATTGGCACATAATTGATTGTCTGCTTTTACATGTAAAAGCGATGGTTTGAACAAAAAACAAACATTTCTCGCCGTGAATATGGCCTATGCTGCCGACACAGCGTAAAGCAACCACCAATCAATCAATCAATCAATCGTTCACCAAGATTTGATCCTACATATCCAAATGATGCTAGTGCACTCATTAAACATGAGCCAATTTAATATAACATGTTGCTGCTGAAGACTATATATAAACTGTAAACCCTCTTTAATTCGACCGACCATGGGACCGACATTTACGGAGGTGGTTGGTTTAGGGATTTTGTCATTTCATTACAATTGTATTGTATGGGCGATCATTTGGGACCCAAATAAAGCAATCGATATAGGGGAGTGGTAGATCTGTGGAGGTGGTCGGTTAGAGAGGCGTTATTGCATAGTCTATAGCATTTCGAAGCGGATGCCAACATTACTGTTGCATGTTTGTACTTCAAATATCTCCGAAGTTAACTCTCAAATATCTCCAACGGTCATTTCAAAGTAAAGTACATCATAATGATCAATCTGATAAGAGCATTTAACAAATATGGCAGGAACCCAAGACCATCGGATTAAACAACTTTAGCTTATTGCTTTATCATCATCATCATCATCGGCATCATCATGCTGTCAGTCGCAGTGTGACAAAGACTGATTTCATTACTTAGCTCTTTGCTCTCCATTTAGCTCTCTGTTGTGACAGTGATGTCCATGAGTCGGTCATTTCATGCGGGTGTACATTTCATAAAAGCTGCTTGCAAAGTGTTGAAGTGCTGCTGGTTTTTGCAAGTTACTAGCGGCACTCTCTCGCTTTATGGCACTGTCAAAAGGGGCAATGGGAAGACAGCCATTAATACTTAAACTGTTCCTACAATCTCTATTACTGTCAATAAGTTACTTTATGTTTGTGTACTGTGTAAAGAAATTGTGAATAAACTATGCTTACACTGTCCAGCTACTGCACCCCTTCAGTTTGTTTGTTGTTGTTTTAAGTCCTAGCAACATGTAAGGTTATATGAGGACGGGTACCGACTTGTGACAGTGCACACTCATGGTAACTTTATTGGGCTGGCTCACTGGAATTGGCTGCCAGCACCATGACCTTATATGTTGCTAGGACGTAAAACAACAACAAACAAACAAACAAACCATGACATGATATCCGACTCAGTTACATTATCCTGACACTGAGTCAACCAGTCCTTGCCCTATCCCTATAATGCCGAGCGCCTGGCTAGGAACTGACAAGTATCAATTTTCAAGATATTGGTTTGACTCGACCAGGGTTCGAACCTACGATCCCGCGGTCTACCAACATGAGAGACAGACGCTCTAACTCAGCACTGCTTCAGTGTTCACTGTAGAAGAGAATTGTTGCGCTCAATTTCAAATGCAAATCAGAAAGCCAGTAGGCCTACGTCGGCGCTGACAAACATACTTAGTAAATAACACAACATTTACAACATAAATATCAATATCTGCATAACCAGCTCCTTATTGTGGAACTGGTTAGCCCAGTACCAGGATAATGTGACTGAGTGGGATATCAATCGTGGTGCTGGTGGCCTGATTTCCCTAATGGGACATCACTATGAAAGTTGCCATGAGTACGCACTGTCACAAGTCGGTACCCGTCCTAATATGACCTTAGATGTTGCCAGGACGTAAAATTCCAAAAACCAACCAACCTTATTTTGGAAGGCCAGACTGGACTGAAAGCTCACTGGCTAATTTAATCAGTTTCGGTGAGAACTAAACTTTTGTTTGGAAATAATGTATCTCCACTGTACACCGTTGTTTAAACTGTGAATTGGCATTTGAAACAGTCATGATAACCACAACATTGTAGATCAAATAGCCATTTGTACTAGGATAGAGCAAGGAACTGCTGAAATGAGTATGCAAGCAGTTGTCTGTAATTGTCTACCTTGCTTAATCAAGGATAGCAATGTTGAGTTGACTTTTATTTAACTACAAACATGTGGTTACTTAAAGTTGTATAGTCCGATGGCTTTTGAGATTTAGAAATTTTCTGAGATAAATATATTAGATTGATCGTTATAATGTACCTTGCTTTAGCTTGAAGTAACTTTTATTTGAAGTGGGTAACTTTTGAGATATTTGAAGTGTAACCATGCTAAATTAATTTTGGCAAGCTTGCCAAAACTCTGACACCATAGGCTTCTACAGTAACAGGTTCTATTCAATTGCCTCACTATTCCCATATGTGTGGCAACAAATGTTTAATAAGTGCACCAGTATCGAAGGTAGATATGTAGAATCCAATTTAGATAATTATTTTGGTTTTGAAAATTTGATGTTGTCATCGGACTATGCAGCTTTAAGGTGACCGTATAGCTTCCCCAAAGCGATGATCTTCCAGCCAAGCAGCACAGGGTGCGGTGGCCAAATCAATTGAGCACAGGCCTCATTTGCGGGAGATCGGGAGTTTGATTCCCGGTCGAGTCAAAGCAATGACTTACAAAATTGATACTTGTCACTACCTAGCCTGGCACTGTGCATCTATAGGATAGGGCACGGACTGGTTAGGTCAATGTCAGGATAATGTGACGGAGTGGGATATTGGGATATGGTACTGCTGGCCTGATTTCCCAGTGGGTCAGCACTATTAAGTCGCCATGAGTGCGCACTGTCACAAATCAGTAGCCATCCTGATATGACCTTAGATGTTGCCAGGACATAACATTCTGACAACCAATCCAGCCAAACATCCAATATTATATTAATCTAAAGTTCATATTTATTCCAAATACATTGTTACAACAATCGGCAATTGAAATGCTTACCTAGAATTAGATATATCCTTGGATGTATACATAT
The DNA here is from genome assembly GCA_030323885.1 of Branchipolynoe longqiensis. Taxonomy (NCBI): domain Eukaryota; kingdom Metazoa; phylum Annelida; class Polychaeta; order Phyllodocida; family Polynoidae; genus Branchipolynoe; species Branchipolynoe longqiensis. Next base: position 79,553,742 of record CM059196.1, read on the forward strand.
TTGTAAGCATTTCACATGCATATATGAGCCTGTCTCAAAAGGTGATAACTCTTCTTTGTTTTTGTCCATTGTAATGATTGACACACAACAGCACAGAAACGGTTACACTGAAAACACAAGGACATTTGCTTCAAATCAATATGTATTCTATTGGGATCATGAAACACCATGTAAAAAAACAAATCAGTTTATCCTGAGCAAATGCATACGCAGATAGTATGTTGATCGTTACAATGGACAAAGTTTTGTCCCATATTGCTTAGCACCTTTTGAGACAGTCTCATATACATATGGTCACAGGACAAGTGATGTAAAAGTTACATAATCGTGATTCCATGAATAGCCGTTGTCGAATTTGTTCCTAATTTAGGAGACATTTGTCGCTGTAATTTTCATGCTTATACAAGACACATGTTAAAACAATGTGAAGTGTACCATAGACATAAGGCACCCCTTTCGAAGTTTCCTCTGCCATATTGCACATTGTGGAAGTTGTTGGAATACTGAGCGCCCCGCCTAGCCCCCTGGTGGTAATAATGGGAACTGACGCAAACTGACAGTCGACTTCCGGTGGTTTTGAACATCCGGGCATCTAGCGTAAGAAGTGGTCTGACTCATTCAGTTTTACGCACCAACCCACAGCCAGCTTTTTAAAATAATTTTAATAATGATAATAATAACAAGTAGAAGAAAAAGTCGACGAAGAAGAAGAGAAGGAAGAAGAGAAAGATGAAGAAGAAGAAAGAAGACGAATGGGGAGAACAAATTAATTTTAAGAAGGAAGAAAGGATCAGAAGAAAAATATTATGCATCAGAATATGCACACATCGTTTTGGCGTATAGCTCACATGCTCCGAAGACTTTCTATGAACTAATAATAAAGGAGTATATTGAGCTCCTCTCTAGCAGGACATGATATAATAATATACATAGTAATAGTCAAAGCTACCTACCTACCCAATCAGCTCAGATAGTGTTCTTCCTAGCACCAGCCTGAGAGTTTTGGGTTTGTTAATGGTATTTTTTTTCATATGTAAAGATCATTAAAATTGTCCTTTTGTTGGACAATATTAGATGTGAACTCAGGGTGTTGGTCTGTTGTCTTTGCACTTTAATATGGAGACTGAGTCTCGTGAACATCTCGGATGATAGTCGATATCGACCTTGCCTTGCAGCACTCCACATTCAAAGTCGCTTGAACATTTGAAGTTGCACAGCCCGATGCTTTTAAGTTTCTGCCATCTTTTCAGATAATTATATCAGGCTGGTCAGTATAAATTCTTTTATATTAATTTGAAAGAACTTTGATTAGAAATGGCTAACTTTGGAGTTAATTTTGGCATGAACATCGAAATTCTAGATTTCAGTAGTAGTAGTCTTTGAAAAATATTTTGAGAACTTGATGTTTGACTGGACTGTGCAACTTTAAAGCCAACGGTTGAGTTAAGCTAAGATTCCTTATACGTGGAATGTGGCATGCGAATGCGAATAAAAATCGAAAAGCATGTAAATTAATAGTAGTGCTTCCATACGTCCAAATACGAATGCGGTAAATGGATCGACCCATAGACCGATCGGTGCGGTATGTGAATGCGAATGTGAATGCGTTTGCCATAGAAAACAATACTGTTCCTTCACACATTTGGAGGAAAAACCCCAACAAATGTTGGGGGTTGGCATATATCTATGCCGCATATACGACATTCGCATGCAGCATGCCGCATACCGCATACCGTGTATAAGGAATCTTAGCTTAAAGCTAAGATTCCACACACGTGGTATGCGAATGCGAATGTGGCAAACAATTGAAAAGCATGTAAATGAATAGTGGTGCTTCCATACGTCCGAATGCGAATACGAATGCGAATGCGGCAAATGGATCGACCCATGGACCGATCGGTGCGAATGCGAATGCGAATGCGAATACTGCTGCGTTTGCCATAGAAAACAATAGTAATTTTTATCTTCCTTCACAAATTTGGAGGAAAAAACCCCAAAAATGGCATGGGTAACTTTTTTGGTGTGTTTGTTTGCTTAACCATCCCCCAGCACAAAAAGTAAACATCTGCGATTGGGGGTTGGCATATATCTATGCCACATAGACCACATTCGCATGCCACATGCCGCATGCCACATGCCGCATGCCACATACCACGTATATGGAATCTTAGCTTAAAGCTAGCATTCCTTACACACGGTATGCGGCATGTGAATGCGAATGCGACAACAAATGGAAAAGCATCTAAGTCAATGGGGATGATTCCATGCGTCTGAATGCGAATGCGAATGCGAATGCGGCAACTGAATCGGTCCATGTAGCCATCGGTGCAGCATGCGAATGCGAATGCTGCTGCGTTTCCTAGAGAAAACAGTGGTAGAGAAACCTGACACTATGTGTGGGTGTGGGTGTGTGTGCGTGGGTGAAAGGAATCAGCCCGTTCGCATGCTGCATGATGCAGTCACATTCGCATGCCGCATACCGCGTGTAAGGAATGCTAGCTTTATGCAACCCAGTATAATAGGTTATATATTTAAAGACCGGGCATGGTGGCCGAATCGGTAAGGCGCGGGCCTCGCGTACTGGAGACCACAAGTTCGGTTTCCGGTCGAGTCAAACTGATTTTCTCTTTTTTCTTTCTTGAAGATTTATACTGCCTAACATGGATAAGTCTGAATAGACTTGTTTTCAGCATTAAACAGTTTGTCGATAAATAGCTCGAGCCTACATTTTTACCGACCCAAGGGATTTTTAACCTCCCACACCACATAGGCATGGTATGAGAGCAACTGGCTTTTGATGACGCTGTAAGTTATACACAGCGGTGGAAATCCAAAGTGGCAGAGGTGGGGGCATGGGGAATCGAACCACCGACCTTCAGATTAGGAGTCCGACCTAGAAAAAAGTCAGACACTCTAAAGGGCGCATTCCATATATGCGTAATGCGTAATGCGAATGCGAATGCGACAAAAAATCGAAACGGCTTGAAACCTATGAGCTACATTCCATATACGCGTAATGCGTAATGCGAATGCGAATGCGAATAAAATCCATTATCCCGATCGCTCCATGTAGCGATCGGTGCGTAATGCGTAATGCATAAAGGTGCTGCGAATAGAAAAGCATCAGTCGCATTTGTCCATTGATATAAGGCTGGAGGAGGCGACTGATAATTACGGACAGCCGTATAGGTTTATCCGGCGGACCTGTTAGGAAGCAGTCTTCATATTTGGGACGGTCCTAACATCCCTTGAAGCAAGCTAAACTGAGCCATGTTTGGACCGTCCCATTCTGTGTGTGTGTGTCTCTGTGTGTGTATCTGTGTCTGTGTGTGTGTGTGTCTCTATGTCTGTGTGTGTCTCTGTGAGTGTGTCTTTGTGTGTCTCTGTGTTGTGTCTCTGTGTCTGTGTGTGTGTCTGTGTGTGTGTATCTGTGTCTCTGTGTGTGTCTGTGTGTGTATCTGGGTGTGTCTGTGTGTGTATGTGTGTGTGTCTGTGTGTGTGTCTCTGTGTGTGTGTCTCTGTGTGTGTCTCTGTGTTGTGTATCTGTGTCTCTGTGTGTGTCTGTGTCTCTGTGTCTTTGTGTCTCTGTTGTTGTGTGTGTGTCTGTCTGTGTGTGTATCTCTGTGTCTCTGCGTGTGTCTCTGTTTCTGTGTGTGTCTGTTGTGTGTGTGTGTGTCTCTGTGTCTGTGTGTGTGTCTCTGTGTGTGTGTCTGTGTGTCTCTGTGTTGTGTCTCTGTGTCTCTGTGTGTGTATCTGTGTGTGTCTGTGTGTGTCTCTGTGTGTGTGTGTCTCTGTGTGTGTGTCTCTGTGTTGTGTCTCTGTGTCTGCCAACAGAAAAGCATCAGTCGCATTTGTCCATTGATATAAGGCTGGAGGAGGCGACTGATAATTACGGACATCCGTGTAGGTTTATGCGGCGGACCTGTTAGGAAGCAGTCTTCATATTTGGGACGGTCCTAACCTCCCTCCAAGCAAGCTAAACTGAGCAATGTTTGGACCGTCCCATTCTCTGTGTGTGTGTCTCTGTGTGTGTTTCTATGTGTGTATATGTGTCTATGTGTGTGTGTCTGTGTGTGTGTCTGTGTGTGTGTGTCTCTGTGTGTCTGTGTGTGTGTCTCTGTGTGTGTGTCTCTGTGTTCTGTCTCTGTGTCTGTGTGTGTGTCTCTGTGTGTGTATCTGTGTGTGTCTCTGTGTGTCTCTGTGTGTGTGTCTCTGTGTTGTGTCTCTGTGTCTCTGTGTGTGTATGTGTCTCTGTGTCCTTTGTGTCTCTGTTGCTGTGTGTGTGTACTTTTTATATACTTTTTATATACTTCACTGCATAACGCATAACGCATAACGCAATACGCATTACGCGTATATGGAATGCTGGCATTCGCATAACGCATAACGCGTAACGCATAGCGCATTACGCATTACGCGTATATGGAATGCGCCCTTAACCACTCTTCCACAGAGAACATTTAAAGATTTATACTTGTCGCTTCCTAGACAGGCACTCAGCATTATTAGGATAGGGCAAGGACTGGTTGGCTTAGAATCAGGATAATGTGACTGAGTTGGATATCAGGTCATGGTTCTGGTGGCTTGGTCTCCCAGTGGGGTAGCACTATAATTATAAAGTTGCCATGAGTGCACACTATCACAAGTCGGTACCTATCCTCATATGACCTTAAATGTTAGGACGGAACTCCCCAACAAACAAATAAGTCATCAAGGGAAGCTATTGTCCAGTGCCAGTCGCTGCCCACCCCTCCCTGTGTGAGTGTGTTTGGGATGGGGGTGGGAGTTGGGGGCGGGGGGGGGGGCCTCCTGCTTCTGCCGGTTGGACTGCGGACCGATCACCTGGCCTGCCGCCGTCGCCAGGTGTCGCCCTTGTCGGCCGCTGCCCCCCGCGGCGCCGCCCGGAACGCGGGTCGCAGCGCACATATTTGTTTTAGCTGCGCTCCTAACATGTTGTCTGCTGACATGCAGATAAGCCGGTGGTAAGGTTGGGCTTTTTAGCCACCCACCCTCCCTCCCATTCTCCCCTCTTCACGCTGTCACCTCCCCGCCTCCCTCCTCCTCCCGCAGCCCTCCCCCCACCCACCCACGCACCTCCCACTCTCCCCTCTTCAAGCATATCTCTAGCTGTCACCTCCCCGCCTTCCTCCTCCTCCCGCAGCTCCGCCCCCCCCCCCCCCCCCCACACACACACCCTCCCTTCTTTCTACATGCACTCACCATTACACTCCCCACAAATGACTCTCGTCTTTTTTATTAGCCCATCTGAATGTGCTGTGCATGTGGTTAAATGTCATCATCATCATCATCATCATGCTGTCGGTCACGATGCGACAGAGACTGCTTTCATTACTTGACTGCTGCTCTCCATTTAGCTCTCTGCTGTGAGAGTTGCGGCCATGAGTCGGACTTAATGTCTCTCAGCCTCAGGTTTCTCTTGATGGTATCCTTGAACCGGCGACGAGGGCGCCCTCTCTTTCTGTAACCAGAAGATAGTTGAGAATAGAGGATCTGCTTTGGTAGCCTGTCTGATGACATCCTCATGAGGTTTCCAGTCCACCGGAGATTCTTTTTTATCCTCTTCTGTTTATATATTTGGGCACAATAGCATGTTAACAGATTTGGCATGTCTATAATATGACCTGTCATAATTATAGTGGTCATGGGGCAAGGACCTGACTATACCGATACTGAGTCCAAAATTTATCAAGTCTGTTTGTCAAGGCATTTGGTGATGGAGCTTCAACTATTTCGGGTGGAAGCCAATTCCATGTGTTTGCCACTCTATCAAGGAGAAAGTCTTGGTATATGTCTGGCATATTTGGCGGTGTATTTTTGCGTTTATTAATGTCTACATGGTTGTATATGCATTTGATCATCGATCCACTGAGAATCCTGTCAACCCCACCTCACCCCCAGTGACCTTGTTCCAACTGCCATTCCCAATATCTTGACACTGCATTCTGGAGAGCTTTTGTCATAAATATAAGCGATTGATGGTCAGTTCGAACCCTGGTTGAGTCAAACCAATGACTTAGAGATTGATATTTGTCACTTCCTAGCCAGGTGGTCGGCATTATTAGGTTGGGGCAAGGACTAATTGCCTCAGTGTCAACATAATGTGATTGAGTGGGGTATCAGGTCATGGTGCTGGCAGCCTGGTCTCCCAGTGGGGCAGCACTATAAAGTCACCATGACTGGACTCTGTCACATGTCGGTACCCATCCTGATATGACCTTAGATGTTGCCAGGACGTAAAACTCCAACAACCAAAGAGTGATTGTCAAGACTGTAAAAAGTAACGGTTGCCAACGTAAGTGTTGAAGTTGATTTGCTCAACACTAAACAAACCTCCGACTATACCAGATGAAAACATGCCTATACAGCAAGCTGTTTGGCTGCAGGATGATACACTGTCACACTGCAAACTCAATGGCTATGAGCAATCTTCTTACAGAAAAAGTGAAATATCTCTAAAACCACACCACCTAGACACAAACTGCTTGGAACACATATAGAAAACATATTCAACGAATAGATTATATTAAATATATATGGTTAGGCTTCTGCATTTCTATTAATTTTGTATAAAATAAACGTTTTGCACTAGGCATACCGGCAAACTCAGTGACAGTGTGCATTCGTTCTGCAGCCAAGCTGCGCGCGCATACACGATGTTTACAAACATTGAAAGGGGTCTATAGCCAATGCAGGTAAACCCATACATACATGTAAGTTGTGTGCGGTATGTGATACAAACCAGATCACATGGCCTGATATGGTACACAGAGTGCACAGGTATGGCTAGGTTGGTTGTTGGACTTTTATGTCCTAGCAACATCTAAGGTCATATCAGGTCAGGTACCTACTTGTGACAGTGCACACTCATGGCAACTTTATAGTGCTCCCCACTGGGAAATCTGGCTGCTAGCACCATGATCAGATATCCCACTCAGTCACATTACCTTGACCCTGAGCTAAACCGGTCCTTGCCCTATCCTATTAATGCCGAGCCCCAGACTAGGAACCAAAACAAGCATTAATTTTCTAAGTCATTGGTTTGACTCGACCGGGAACTGAAATCCCGATTTCCCGCAATCGAGGCTTTCGCTCTACCGGTTCGACCAGCGCGCCCGGTGTACAGGTATGGGAGTTACATACAGCCCCTACTGCGTGCTTAACGTGTTGACAAAGTCGTCTGTTCTCGTCACCATTAACTAAATAATGACACTGTTAACGTTATGTCCATCGGCCTGGCGCCAGGCCAGCAGCTTTTTCCCCACAAGTTGGGAGGGGAAGAAAAAAAAGGTTGTCTCAGTCTCACCCCCCCCCCCCCGCCCTCACACACGCAGGTGAGGTAGATAGGGAGAAATCCTGTTGGTAGTGAGGTGTCTGGCCAACCCCTGCACACACACACAGACACACACGGCGGCGAGAATCTACTGCCCTCAGGGCGCCGGCGACAGTATTACTAAACCTTTGCACACCAACCAATTCTTCGTGGTGCACCAGACGGGGTGGTCGAATGAGTTGAGCGTCCATCCCCTGTTTTGGGGAGATCGGGGGATCCGAACCCGTGAGTTCGTGGGTTTGAACCCTGGTCGAGTCAAAGCAATGACTTAGAAATTGATACTTGTCACTTCTTAGCCTGGTGCTCGGCATTAATAGGATAGGGTAAGGGCTGGTTCGCTCAGCATCAGGATAATGTAACTGAGTGGGATATCAGATCATGGTGCTGGTGGCATGGTCTCCCGGTGGGGCAGCACTATAAAGTCGCCATGAGTGCACACTGTCAAAAGTCGGTACCCGTCCCGATGTGACCTTATATGTTGCTAGGACGTAAACCAACATACAAACAAGCAATTTTCGTGGTGCATCTCTGTTTGCACATGTGTAGATGGCAGAAGGTATGAATAAACTCTGATTTGTAGCAGAAGATCAGTATGTGAGTGCATAGACTTGAAAAGTGTAGTGAAAATAAATATATATACAATGCATATATAGCTCTACATGTATAATAATTGAACAACACGAGACCAGTACATTATATAGTGGCATATATTTTCTTTCAGTTTGTTACAGTTATAGTGTTGAGATTTAGAGTTTGAGGTTTCCAGGCACTTAACCCTATAGAGACAAATTCTTACAGTAGTTGGGTTGGGTGGGACGGTGAATTTAGGCTGGAGAAAAAACACGTCCGATCGATTGAAACGCTCTGGTTAAAGTAAATTTGGAAATTCTACTATGTCAATTACGCTAGGTGGCGTGTCAAACGGCAGCCATTTACTTAGTTAGCTGAGATGTTGGTAGGGGGCGGCAAGGATCGCGTCCATAGTAACAGCATGTGGTGGTCTTGCGCGCTCAATTACCCATGTCACGAGCAACATCTATATTATATGTTCGGCTTACCCTGTATATATATGCGTATATTTCTATATGTCTATATTTAGATGTGATGTATATGTATTATGGGAGTATAAAGGCACAGAAGGTAATTTCATTATTATTATTATTATTATTATTATATATACCTATTGCTACTTTGTGCATCGTTACCACCATGATCCCACCGGTGGCGCCACCACCGGCCTTCCTCGTCCCTAATGGTCGCGCATATGTTCATTCCCACTTTTTTTTTTTTAAATTTTTTTTTAGTGAGGCTGTATTTATTCTGTCCATAGCATGTAAGCCTGGGTACCCAGGCTTGTTTTCAATGCTGGCCAGCGGTAGTGTTGGTGTTGTCTTACCAAACAGTAGCTGCTGATAAGTTATTTGATTGTCTGCATTTCAGTAGCAGATAGATAGTATGTTGGTACACTTAGTAGCCTATGTTAGTTTTTTTAGGCCCTCTTGGCATTGTATTTTTGTTCTATTCTTATTACTGTTCCTTGTTTTCTTAAGGTTCTATGTTAGTGTTTTGGGGTTTTCTTGGGAAGAGTTTTCCGCTTTTTCTACTTAATTCTATACTAGCCTATTTTATTTACATGTCCATAGGCTTGTACGTAATAGGTGGTTGAGTTATGTTTGTTTGAAATTGATTTGATTTATATTGTTGTTGGATATGTTATCTGGCTTTTATATTTCCGGTTATATCGCCCTGGGCTGTCCAGTTGGTGGGCCGTGACATATCACCTGCCCCCTTGTGGTGCAGTTCAGTTGGGGTTCCCAGTTTTTATTTTGCACAGATATTTTTTGTACGTTAGATCTCAACCCACCTTTTATTGTTTGTCTATTTTGTACTGTATGCAGCCTTTATATACATATATACATTTATTTACAAAAATAGATATACGTGGTGTAAACTACTTAATTATTAACCGCACGCTCGGTTTACTATTTAGTAAAGTGTGCGACGAGTATGAGTTAGTGAGACGTGCTTCTAGAACGACGAGAGACGCCGCCATCTTATCAGTCGGGCTTCTCCGGTGAGGTCATGTGACCTCCCGAGCGCCTGCGGGCATTGCCGAGTAGACAATGGGGGCCTTCTACATAACGTTCAGGTGTATATTATGTACGGGTGGGGGGGGGGGGGGGGGGAGGGGCGGGGAGGGGGGGGGGGGGGGCGAAGGTCTGTATGAAAGGGGGATGCATTTAACACAGCCTAAATATGTGTATGAAGATTTCAGGCGCAAAAACTGACAAATCGAGTGTAGTTATTCTCTGCAAAATAGAATTTGTTGTGCTTTACATGTAAAAATCTATCGATTTTATATTTGGCAATGCATTACATAGGATATGTGTTGGTTTCTGCGACAAAAAACCAGATATGATTATTGAAATCGAACCCATGGGTTCGTACCCTGGTCGAGTCAAAGGAATGACTTAAAATTTGGTACTTGTCGCTTCCTAGCCAGACACTCAGCCTTGTTAAGATAGGGCAAGGACTGGTTGGCTCAATGTCAGGATAATGTGACATGAGTGGGAAATCGGGTCATTGTGCCAATGGCCTGGTCTCCCAGTCAGACAGGACTATAAAGTCACCATGAGTGTGCACTGTCACAAGTCGGTACCCATCCTGATATGACCTTAGATATTGCCAGGACGTAAAACTCCAGCAACCAACCCACCCTGGCTCCCGATCAGTTCGCTGGTGACCGGCGGATTGAGTTTGTTTGTTTGTTGTTGCTTTATCTCTTAGCAACATCTATGGGTACCGACTTGTGACAGTGCGCACTCATGGCGATTTTTATAGTGCTGCCCCACTGGGAGACCAAGCCACCAGCACCATGACCAGATATCCCACTTACTCACATTATCCTAACAGTGAGCGAACCAGTCCTTGCTCGATCCTAATAATGCAGAGTGCCTGGCTAGGTAGCGACAAGTATTAATTCTTAAGTCATTGGTTTGATTCAACCGGGTTTCGAACCTACAAACCCAAAGATTCGAAACTCCCGATCTCCCAAACCAGGAGATGGACGCGCAACTCATTCGGCCATCCCGTCTTGTGCGGGCAGATTGAGTAGCCGCGGGTAGACAATGGACAGCGGGTAGGGTAACCAGCGCCTTGAGATGGCCAGGGAGATAGCGGCACCCAACTCTACACAAGTCACACACCTGAGCCGTCTCAGCAACTCAACTTACCTGCACTCTTAATGCCAGCGTCATAAAGCTTAACCAGGCTTCGCTAACTCAGCTTTGTTGGTGTGAAATAGGTCATTCTCATGATAAAGCGTGAATGTTGTGTACTTGTACCTCAACTTATCTACGTACTTAGTGCAGGCATCATGAAGCTTAATCAGGGCTTCGCCCAACGTGGCTTTGTTGGTGGGAAATAGCTAATTCTCACGATAAAGTGTGAATGTTGTGTACTTGTGCCTCAACTCACCTGTGTACTTAGTGCAGGCATCATGAACCTTAATCGGGCCCCCCCCCCCACACCAGGCTTCGCTAACTCAGCTTTGTTGCTGGGAAATAGCCAATTCTCAAAGAAAGCATGAATGTTGTGTCCTTGTACCTCAACTTACCTGCATACTTAGTGCAAGCACCATAAAGCTTAACCAAGGCTTCACCAAACTCAGCTTTGTTGGTGGAAAATAGGTCATTCTCATGATAAAGTGCTAATGTTGTATACTTGTACCTCAAGTAATCTGCATACTTAGTACAGGCACATCAAACTTAACCAGGGCTTCGCCAACTCAGCTTTGTTGGGGGTAAATACGATAAAGTGTGAATGTTTTGTACTTACTTGAGTACAGAACCCCACACAAACATATTGAAATGATAGTAATTGATAGGGTAGGCAAATGAGTTGACTTTTATACCAAGCCAAATCAAGCCGAAGTCCCACAGAATTACTGCTTGTTGCATTGATTGACACTCAACATTTCTAGATAGAAGAATGAAGAAGACCAAATGTCTGTCTCTCTGCATTCGAAGTGATCATATTTGCTGAGGGAATTTAAAGATAAAGTAACTACTACTACCATTTCAATCAGTTTCTAATCTTCCTAGTGTGTGCTCTGGTGGATATGTGTGCCTCTAATGGCCCTGTCACATTACGACGCATCTCGCCAGCGCGCCACCAATGCGTAAAATCACTTGTTTACGTCGAGAAGCATCAAACCTTTTGGCGTGGGGGGCAAAGTTTGACGAATACATATCACATACACAGTGTATGGCCAACGTATGACCAACGTATGGCTAACGTACCTCCCGGCGAAAAATGGTCGAATTACGCTCACGGTATGTTCACAGAACGCCGGTGAACGTTATATATGTTATTCAATCGCCAGAACTACGCGTCATATGTTACATACGTCAAGAGACGCTGGAGAAATGCTAAACATACGTTAGACGTACGTTAGGCTACTTTATCCACACGTTGTCAGTACGCGGACTGTATGTTCCCACTGCCTTTAAAGTAGGTCAACGTAGTGCAACGTAGTGAACAACATTTGACTAACGTATGTCTAACATACATCGACATACACCTAATGCATACATAACGTATGGCAGACATAAAATCCACACTTTGTCGAACGTTGTCGTGCGTCGAAAGTTTTGTGCATGCACAAAACTTTGCCGACCCCCTGACGTGCGATGCTGTATCTCGATGAACGTCAACATACATTGACGTATACCAACACGCGCATAACGACATATCCCAACATAGCGGCAAAAAATCACATACGTCGACGTACGTTTGCGCGATGCGTCATAATGTGACAGCACCATAAGGAAAGAGGCTGGTCAACTGTCGCTAATTTTGTGTGCACTGAAGTGCATGGCGCTTTGTGTGAAGTGGCTTGGTATGTAAACAATAATTGGTTTGGTTTATTGGTGGATCATTTCCTAGCATCATCTAAGGTCATATTGCAGAGTGATCGAGACTTCATTGCACAAGAATATGGTGCCACCAGCACCATGATATATCTGACTGAGTCGGACAACAGATCTTGGTGCTGGCGGCCTCGTCTCCCAGTATTAAGTCTCTGAGTGCGCACTGTCACAAGTCGGTACCCGTCCTGATAAAACCTTACTTAGATGTTGCCAGGAGGTAAAACTCCAACAACCAACCAACATAATATCCTACTCAGTCACAGTATAGCATTCTAGTAATGCCAACAGCCAGCTAAAGGGATTACAATTTAGCCCCTAATTCTTATATATGCATTTAGGTTTGACTCGGCTGGGAATTTCTCGCATAGGAATCCGGTGCCGTACCTACTCGGCTATCTCGTCCGGTAGTCTAAATGACAATCTGCGACCCGGGAATAATGATAAATGTTTATTTAATTACGCCATCGCCTGAAAGTGTAGATGTGAATGAAGTAAGCCAACAGGAAAGAAACCCATCTTGGTGTTTATGACAGCTAAGTGTGTGCTTTAAAGGCTGTGTGACATGGCAAGTGAAAGTCGTCATGTAGTATATCCCAGCCAGCATTCCCAGCTGGGCCCTGGGTGGGCCCCACATGGGCAGCTCATCTGGGGCTAAATGTATGAAGCACAATTTATCGGCTGCGGAGTTAAGGGCGGCCGGCGGGGTATCTATTGTCGGCGTTAATATATGTGTCACGGGGGATGTATTAGTCCAAAGCGCGCGCGGGTTAGCTAACGTTTCAGTTATTTATAGATTTGGGAAATCCCTCTGCGTTTGTATCCATATATTAGGCTCAAATCTATTCAATGCGACCATATTTAACAGAATTACATACTCAAATCGTGAAATTTAATTAAATTAACCCTAAATTCGAAGCGTTATTCATAGTTATTAATAGTTATATTTTCGAATCGACGAATGTAATGTAAACAAATCGCCGCAACCACCGCATCGACGTCGCGTTCCATACTGGCGGCGCCGGCGGTTTGTTAACTGTACCTTCGTCGATTCGAAAATATAACTATTAATATCGCCGCCAATGCGGCGGTAGCCTTAAGAACGCTTCAAATTTAGGGTTAATTTAATGAAATTTCACGATTTGAGTATGTAATTCTGTTAAATATGGTCGCATTGAATAGATTTGGCCTGAATCGGTCCCTAACCTGCACGTTATCCCTGGCTCAAGTGGGAGTTAGTGAAGGCGACGTTAACCCTCGAGGCGGTAGCCTAACCCACGCACATACATTGACACTTTGGCCGCTAACCAGGGAAATCCGCACGACGCATGGGTTACGAGCCCTAACCCTGACTCTTACATTTGGCCCCTGGGGTCCAGCTAAATTTGGCCACAGGCTCCAAGTGGGCCCCACCTGGGCTAGCCCAGGTGGGCCTATCTCAGTTATTGAATATGTTCACTATATCTTACTATTCTTAGATAAAATATGATTTTTTATTTTTAAGCTAGGAATCTAGCCCATGTGGGGCCCATCTCATGCCCACTTCAGAGCCCACCTGGAGCCCCTGCCCAGCTGTGCCCAGCTCGTCCATTGACAACCCATGTAGGGCCCACCAGGGCATGTTGGCTGGGATGTACTTTCAACAAACAGCCAGAAATACCTACAACTTAGTACAAGATACTTTTTCTTTAATTGGACGGGACCATTGCGACATTATTTTATAATTCAATTGAGATTTCATTTTTCTGCATCTTTAATAGACATACATGTATAAGTTTGTGTTTGTTTGTTGGGGTTTCATGTCCTAGCAATATCTAAAGTCATATCAAGATGTGCACTACGACTTGTGACAGTGGACACTCGTTGTACTGTCACACTAAGACACCATACCCATAGCACCATGACCCGATATCCCACTCAGTTACCTTATCTTAACACTGAGCCAACCAATGCTTGCCATATCAAGTAAGGTTGCAACAAACGTAAATTCCATCAGTAAACAAACATGTTAATGAATTTTCTCCAATATTCCAGACTATGCCCACATGCCCCCCTTTTCTGATATTTGTAAATGATATTTGTAAACCAATATCTGTCAATTTTGTGTCATAGCTATTTTCACACATATTGTGGACGGTGTATCGTTACACTTCACAATAAATACAGGCAGCTTCCATAGTAAATAATGTCTTAAGAAAGGTCAATGCTTAGTGCATTGATAGCAAACTCACTCTGAAAACACACACGATACATATTATATTCAGAACAAAATCTAGAAAATATCAAGCGCAACCAATAGAACTATTACAGACTTTTACAAATTACTCAGGAAGCATACTTTTAGAAATACTAAGGAATCACACTCAATTCTACACTAAATTAAAACCTCCGGCTTTCATGACTGAACTAAATCCTAACATAGTGATAAGAATAGAACAAAAATACGATGAAACATACCAACAGACTATCTATCTGCTACTGAAATGCAGACAATCAAATAACTTATTAGCAGCTACTGCTTGGTAAGACAACACCAAAACTACAGCTGGCCAGCATTGAAAACAAGCCTGGGTACCCGGGCTTACATGCTATGGACAGTATAAATACAGCCTCAATAAACAAAATTAATTAAAAACAAATTAAAAAAATCCTTAGCATGAAAATGACAATATTTAAACACAAAATGACAACATGAAAACTGCAGAAAACTACTATTAGTACTACTAGTACTATTTTTCCAGATCATTGGCTTTTTAACTAGAAGAAACTACATTACAGAGAACCCAAATCTGGGCTACATAAGGGCAAAGTGCTTTCAATGAATGACAACATTTAATGTGACACATTATTGAATGAACTCCCAGTCAGAAACGCACAGATACAGAAACTAGTAAGAATCCACCAAGCTGATCAGGCCCTTCTACATGGCCAGTGAGGAAGTTACCACTATTTACGACTAGTACTACAACACATAAGCCCCAGTCACACATAGCCGGACGAGCCCCGGATTTTGAGCCGGACCACCCACAGACCAACGGCCCGGACTGTCCTGGACCACCATGGATAAAATCACTGTTTTCGTTGATTTTTGCCTCGCAGTCACACTTTTCCGGATGAGCCCCGGAAGAGCCCCAGACTGCCCCGTACCACCTCCGGAATGCCCCCGGACTGGGCCGGACCGGCCCCAGATGAGGCCGGACCACCCCCGGACTACCCCGGAGCACCCCCAAACTATCCCGGATCACCCCCCGGACTATCCTGGATCACCCCCGGTCTTACGGGGGCAGTCCAGGAGTGGTCCGTGGCTAGGCCGGGGGTAGTCCTGGATAGTCCGGGGATAGTCTGGGTCAAACCGTGGCTCAAAATGACCCCGGACCACTCCCAGACAGGCCCGGTCTACCCCGGACCACCCCCAAAATACCCAGACCACCCCCGGACCACCCCTGGATCAGGCCGGATCAGGTCGGATTGAGCCCGGATCGCAAAATCCCCCAGACCGCCCCGGATGTTTTAAACGTTTTAAAACATCCAGGGCTGAGCCCGGACAGCACCGGATGAGCCACGGATCAGGCCGGATCAGGGGGTCTCAGCACGGACGAGCCACGGACGAGCCACGGATCACCCCGGATCGCCCTGGACTACCCCGGATGGCGGTCCGGGGCTCGTCTGGCCCCTGATCCGGGTATGTGTGACTGGGGCTTTATGGCCTCACCCACACCAGGGGCCGTATGCATGGGGCGGTGCTAGCGCCCTCACCGAGTTTTGGCACCACACAGTTAACGGTGGAGAATCCGCATGCAAGAAGTGGTGCCAGTGCTAGCCGCCGACCGTAGCCTAGGCTAAGCTGCTTTCATATCAGGTTTAACGGCGGTGTTAGGTACCGATTAGGCCAAAATCTCTTCAATACTATCATATTGTAGTGGTCTGCACTGACCTCTCAGGCAAGTAACCACATAGACAGGTAGGCGTGGGGAGTGTATTGATATCAGGGAGCCTAGGTGGTGTAATGGTTAGCACACTGGCCCGGAAATGCAAAGAGATGTGGGTTCGAGTCCCGCTCTAGGCACAGTATTTCCCATTTTCATCACCCCCATGACACTGGTTGCCGTGACCAGGATCCTGTACAAGCTTTGCGCTGTATGGTTGTTGAACCTACCCTGTGTATGTATGTGTTAGTGCATTGCCTGTATGTATGTAATTGTAAGCATTACAAGACTTACAATTCCAGGGGGACGAGTGTAGTGGTCTGCACTGACCTCTCAGGCAAGTAACCACATAGACAGGTAGGCGTGGGGAGTGTATTGATATCAGGGAGCCTAGGTGGTGTAATGGTTAGCACACTGGCCCGGAATGCAAAGAGATGCGGGTTCGAGTCCCGCTCTAGGCGCAGTATTTCCCATTTTCATCACCCCCATGACAATATTTAACAGAATACCATAGTAAAAAAGTGAAATTTGGTCAAATTAACCCCAAAATCGACTGCACTCACGGTGTTCGGCATTAACGCCGCCGCTACATCGGCGGCGATATTCACACTGTCGAATCTAAACAAAACAAATGGTCGCCGATGCGGTGGCGGCGAATATCGCTTCGATTTTGGCCTTACTTTGACCAATTTTATTTAACAGAATAACATACAAAAAAAGTGAAATTTGGCCAAATTAAACCAGAAATCGAACCGATATTAACGCCATCGCCAAATTTTGGTCAAATTAAACCAATAATCGAAGCGATATTAACGCCGCCGCCGGATCGGCGGAGATATTGTGAAATAGCGGTGCTCGCCGGGAACAGGCTCAGAGAGATTTCCCAAATCTATAAATAAGCACACGGTTTGCTATTCGCACCGGTTTGGGCATTCGAGCATACTGCTTGACCTAATTTACCAAGCCGGTGATAGCTGGTGATAGCTACCCCAGCGCTAGCATGTAGCACCGGCAGCGCGTAGCACCAGCCCATGCATACGGCCCCAGGTCATACTCATTGGAATAGAGGTACTGCTATCAACATAGACACCAAGCACTGTTTTGTTTGTTGGGGTTTAACATCCTAGTAACATCTATGGTCATATCAGGCCGGGCACCAATTTGTGAGTGCACACTCATCGCGACTTTATAGTGCTGCCACACAGGGAGACCAGGGCACCTTTACCATTACCTGATATCCCACTCAGTCACATTATCCTGACACTGAGAAAACCAGTCCTTGTCCTATCATAGTAAATGCCGAGCACCAGGCTAGATAGCGACAAGTATCAATTTTGTAAGTCATTGGTTTGACTCGGCTGGGATTCAAATTCAAACTCCCAACCTTCCGCATGCGAAGCCTGCGCTCTACCGAATCAGCCACTACGTCCGCTAGTCCTCCCAAGTACAAACCCTCCGGTTTTGGCAACGATTGGCACAAGTAGCCATGGAACATCCGACAAGCAAATAGAGCCATTAGGGAATAGCTTCAGCCGTGACAGGCTTCTTTAACTCGAGGCCTTATCGGCAGGCCTGGGAAAATATCCACAGGCTGTTTAACACAAAGGCCCCGCACACAGCCCTGTGCCAGTGATATGGACAGGCAGGTGGGGGGGGGGGGGGGGGGTGCTGTTTGACACACACTCCATCGACTAAAAATCTGTTGATTAGTTGGTTCGTAGAGTTTTACGTCCTGGCAAGATTTAAGGTCATATCACTGTCGGACAGGTACCGACATGTTTTTTTGTTTTGTTTGTTTGTTGTTTTACGTCCTGGCAACATCTAAGGTCATATCAGGACGGGTACTGATTTGTGACAGTTTGCACTTATGACGACTCTATAGTACTGCCCCACTGGGAGGCCAGGCCACCAGCACAATGCCCTGATATCCTACTCAGTCACATTATCCTGACACTGAGCCAACCAGTCCTTGCCCTATGCTAATAATGCTGAGTGCCTGGCGAGTACAATTTTTAAGTTGGTTTGACTAGAACAGGGGTTCGAATCCCACGATCTACCAAAACGGGAGATGGACGGTCAACTCATTCGGCTATCCTGTATGGTCGACTACAAAAGTACAAGTCAGCGCACTGGATGCGGTGGCTGAATCGGTTGAGTGCAGGCTTCCCGTGCGGAAGGTTGGGAGTACGCATCTTAGCCGAGTCAAACCGATGACATAAAAAGTCATACTTGTTGCTACCTAGCCTGGTGCTCACAATTACTGGGATAGGATAAGGCCGGTTAGAATAGTGTCATGATAATATGATGGTTTGGGTCATCGGGTCATGGTGCAAGTTGCCTGGTCTCCCAGTTGGCAGCACTATAAAGCTTGCCATGC
The DNA here is from genome assembly GCA_030323885.1 of Branchipolynoe longqiensis. Taxonomy (NCBI): domain Eukaryota; kingdom Metazoa; phylum Annelida; class Polychaeta; order Phyllodocida; family Polynoidae; genus Branchipolynoe; species Branchipolynoe longqiensis. The sequence continues at coordinate 79,572,324 of CM059196.1, forward strand.
ATGCACATTGTCACAAGTTGGCACCCGTCCTGATATGACCAGAGATGTTGCTAAGATATCAAACAACAACAAACAAACAAGTCAGCAAACGGGGATTCCAATGCAGGACTTTAAGTCTAACCAAACAAGCCATGGCCGACCGAAGTGGGGACTGAGCAGGCCAGTTTTTGTGTGTCTTTTAAAATGTTGTTGTTGTAAATATACTTTATCACCAGGGGTGTATTGGGTATATATTGCAGATATATATGTACATATATGCATAATATATGACATGTGTATATCTGTGTATTCTGTATACGTATAAATATGCATGCATGTATACCATATTACAGCTGTATATCTGTGTATTCTACATGTATATGTATAAATATGTATATACATATAATATATTACATTTGTATATCTTAGTATGCTAAAATCCAGTGCTACAGTGAGTCGAGTACAAGCGCGAATGAACTATCGGCCGGACCAGAGCCCTAGTCACGGGGCAAAAGACTGGCCCGCAGCGAATATCACAGTGGAGTATAAATAAGAGAATAAACAATAATACATAATTAAATACAGTAAATACAAAGCAGCGGAACTCCGCCTATTTATATATAATAAATTATATTTTACATAAATATGTATATATGTATAACATATTACATCTGTATATCTGTGTATTCTACATATGTATAAATATGTATATATGTATAATATATTACATCTCTATATCTGTCTATTGTATAAATGTATTATGTATATTATATCTAAAAAATAAATACTGTTACAAGCCGCAGTTTCTTATTATTTGTTGATTCGAAATAAGATACCTCGTTTATGCGTCTATGTCTGTAAGTATAATAGAGCCCTTTAAATAGGAATAATGTATGGATGATTTTTGTCTGTTTACTGTTTTTTAACAACCAACAAATACCACGCAGTGTCAACGCTTCACCGTTATCCGAAACACTCAAGGAAGTAGCGGCGGAGATTCTCTAAAAATAATCTCATACAAGCGCAGTGTTCTCTGTGGTGGAGTGGTTAGAGTGTCTGACTTTTTTCTAGGTCAGACTCCTAATCTGAAGGTGAGTGGTTCGATTCCCTGTGCCCCCCCACCTCTGCCAATTTGGATTTCCACCGCTGTGTATAACTTACAGCGTCATCGTTGCTCTCATACCATGTCTATTTGTTGTGGGAGGTTAAAAATCCCTTGGGTCGGAAAAAGTGTAGACTCGGGCTTTCTATCGACAAACTGTCTAATAGTGAAAACAAGTCTATTCAGACTTATCCATTATAGGCAGTATAAATCTTCAAGAAACAAAAAAGTCAATTAGATGAATTTTAGCTTAAAGCTGCATAGTCTGATGAAGTATCACATTTTCAAAACTAAGACCAATATCTCAAATTGATTCTACATATCTAACTTAGACACTGGTGTTTTTATTTATTAAGCATTTGGCGCCACATAGAAGGGAACGCTGAGGCCCTTTAATAGAACCGGTTACTGCTGAATCCTAAGGTGTCAGAGTTTTGGTGTGCTTGCCGAAACTAATTTCATTTGTTTGCACTTCAAATATCTCAAATCATAGCGAAAGTTACTTCAAACCAAGGTAAGGTAGGTTATAACAATCAATTTAATATATTTATCTCAGAAAAATTACAGAAACTCAAAACTATCGGACTTTAAAGCTGCCTAGTCCGATGAGAACATAACATTTTCGAAACCCAAACACTTTGTTTTTTTGGTACATTAGTTGTTTAAGCAGGGGAAATTTCAGTCGCAGACAACATGGTCTTCCTCATTCCACTGCTCCTTGCCCTATCCTATTAATGCCGAGCGCCTGGCTAGGAAGCGACAAGTATAATTTTTTAAGTCATTGGTTTGACTCAACCAGGATTCGAATCCACGACCCCACGATCTACCAGCACGGGAGACGGACGCTTTAACTCATTCGGCCATCCCGTCTGAGTTACCAAGATTTGATACTACATATCCAACTTGAGTTGAGTCGAGCTTTGTCTAAACACAAATATGTGGTAAGGTAACTCACTAACTGCATGGTTCCTCCAACAGGTGATCTTCCAGCCGAGCAACCAACGCTACATTTAAAAAAGGTTCATGCTTATGCAACATACATTGTTACAACAAATCAGCAATTGAATTACGTATCTAGACCAGCCCCATCACTGATATGACCTTAGATGTTGCTAGGACGTAAAACAACAACAAACAAAGCAAACAAAATATTAGCTAGGATTATATTAGATACAAGATTCACCCCGTACTGCTGCAGTAGGGGTGCAAACCAACCCTATGTAAAAGCTGTCGAAAATGCGGGTCAAAGAATTGAGAGCCTAATTTCACAATCTAAGAAGCAACAATTATTCTTTACATCTGTCATATTATTAGCCCGCTACCTTTGAGTTGAAAAATGTAATATAATATCTAGTTTACTAAGATTTAAAAGTGAAATCGACGGCGTTCTACGGCCGCAATCTTGTCTTTTTGCATTCTCTCCCATTTCACCAACTCTGTGCCTATATAAATATCCATTTGATACTGGAGGCAGACATTCTACTCCCTGGTCCATACTAAAGCTATTTTTGCCCTTACTTAGACTACGTTGTCCTTCACCCGTGTACTACAAGTACCGGGTGAATCTTTTATCTAGGATTATATATGTAAGCACTTCATATACATACATGCATATCAACTTAGAGTTAGAGATTGGTGCACTCATTAAGCTATTATTCCTACTTAAACGGAATAGTAATTCTATTTAATAAAGGTCATTGATGTGCAGCATTCCACGTGCATACCCCCGTTTATTGTTGGTCGTTGGTTGTTGGAGTTTTACATCCTGGCAACATTCAATGTCATATAAGGACAGGCCCCCATTTATTTTAAGTGTTTTCACTTCAGATATTTCCAGAGTTAACCCTTTGAAATAGTTTGTTTGTTGTTTGTTTGTTGTTGTTTTACGTCCTCGCAACATCTAAGGTCATCAGGACGGGCCCTTTGAAATAAACGTTACTTCAACTTAAATTAAATTAGATTACAATGACGAACCTAATACACTATAACCCCGTTAAACCAAATATGATGGGAGCCTAGAAATTTGTTTGGATTAACCGATCATTTGTTTAACCGAGCTTTGGCTTCTACTTTGACTTGGCTTTGTCAAAAACGTGGGTGCATTGTGAATTAGTAAGCGTGTATTGCACATGTAATATACAATATATGTGGACACTTTGATTATTGTTTTGTAATATATATAAGAACAAAGACACATTTTTAATAAAATATTAATTATATGTCTCTAAACAAATATAGCACAACACCATCGGATTAAGCAATCTGTACTACACACAATGCAGCGAGATAGAGAGAGAGGTGGAGAGGGGGAAGAGAGAGGGAGCTAGAGAGGGGGAGAGGGGGCGAGATGGAGAAAGAAGGAGAGAGATGGAAAGAGAGAGAGGGAGAGCGAGGGAGAAAGAAGAAGAGAGAAGGAGAGAAAGGGATGGAGTGGGATCGGGAGTTCGCTTCACGGTCGAGTCAAACCAATAGCTTATAATTGAAGTTATATTAAAAAATTGATACTTGTCACTTGCTGATCAGGCATTCAGCATTATATTAGGATAGGACAATGACTGGTTAGCTCAGTGTCAGGACAATGTGACTGAGTAGGACATCGGGCCATGGTGCTGGTGGCCTGGTCTCCCAGTGGGGCAGCACTAAGTCACCATGAGTGTGCACTGTCACAAGTCGGTACCCATCCTGATATGACCTTAGATGTTGCCAGGACGCAAAACTCCAACAGCCGACAACTGACCGACAACTGATGGCAGAACAGAAAGGAAGGGTTGGGGAATGTCATTGTCAATCATCCTCACTTCTCGGAAACACTCAACCCATCAACCCAACAATCCAACAACCCGTCAACCCAGTAGACAGCTCCATAATCTCCACAAGAACCTATTTTAGGGGTTTCAAAGCAGGTCGCGAAATACACAGGTATACACAGGCACCATACCGCCAGCAGTAATATGTAGTTTTGTTAAACAAATTCTTGAACATTGCTGCTTGCATGAACAATCATGTCAGCCATTTTGAGTTGCTAAATGATTTACATTCTATGTTGTTATATTGTTGCTCTCATATTCGTTCATAGATACCATATGAAGAGTCGACAGACTAAATTTATCAAACAAATTGTCAAATTAAACAAAACAATTAAATCATTGGTCGCGAATATAGTGAGGTGTCTGGTGGGCATTAGTAGTGGCGGCGTCTCCTAATGGGGGCGCCCCCTGCCGCCCACTCGGCACACCCCTGCTGCGTTATGGCTGGTATGTTTGCGTTACTTTCACCGGTAGGTGGCGTCGCCCACTTGGGTCAATTGGAATCCGCTTGGTGGCGTGGGGAGGTGTGAGGTTTCACGCCACGGCGACCCTGGTGTTGATGATCAACACCAACTATCGTTGGCTTCTTCACTTTAGTTGTGGACGTAGCAATAGAAGCTGGTCGTGATCAACACTGTGTGTTGTTGCTGTCAATAGAGGGCTCCTTTTATTACTCAAGTTTATTTTATTCATCGAATAATATCTCTTGTCAGCGCCAGAGCACTGGTCTTCCGGCCGTACAGTACAATTCCTTGATACGTAATTGAAACTACTATCAGTTGTAATAGTAACTGCATGCAAATCCTGTTTGATACGAAAAGTATTATACATTTTATAAATGAAGTATCAACTGTAGTACTAGTAGTAGTAACTGTGTACAATTCCAGTCCAATAAAAGTATCATGCATTCAGTGAATATGTATTGCCTGGTTTTAGAATTGTCTTTAAATTTTTCCTTCTTTCCTTTTTTTGTAAAGAAATATATCAAAATATATATACCTATTTTTAATACATGCACAGTATATAAGCAAATCAGTGGATCTAATCAAAATTAATATGCTGGTATCTAGTAAATATCTACACTGATTTGCACATAAATGTAAGTCATTATATACTGAAGGATATGGTATGATGGTGACAGGAACACTGGATGTCAATGTGTATGATGTTAATTTTTTGCAATACTGTTTGAGTCATTTAATTAATAATTGTTAGTTCTTTGTATTGTATGATTTGATGAATGGAATGGAGGTCTGAGATTGTAGTGGGGATTTATATGTGACTGGTATTGGGTCAATTTCAAGAAAAATGTTAGGTACTAGGTATGTAATGGGCGTTGAAAGAGGGGTGGGAAGGGGCTTAGCATGCTGGGCCATGCAGTGCATGTGAGACCATTTGTATATATGTATGTACAGGGGTCAGGGCAAGGGTGCCCTTTAGAAAACCTGTAACTGTGTAGGGGTCTGACAGGCCTGTTGTATTTTTATTAAGTTTTTGAATTCAAGGAGACTTGTGGACTGTCTTGTCCTCACTGGGAGTTTATTTCATAATGTACCACCTCTGTAAATCGGTGCTTTAGACAGCTTGTTTGTTAGTGGCTTGGGCATTTTTAGGAGTGTAGCATCACTCTGTCTGGTTACTCTGTTTGTATGGTCAACATATTGCTCATCATTCAATCTTTTATACATGAGAGTGAGGAGATGTCAGCCCCTCCTTTGGCTAAGGTAGCTGATTTGTGCTTTGGCATGCATTTCCTTTACATACAGGTTTTTACCTCTGTAGCTAGCTTTCTTTCTTCGCTGTTGGAGTCTGACCCTGGACAGACACTTTGCTTAGATAATGATCGGGAGTACTATTATTAGTATGGCGTAGTAATTCAGGGGAGAAAACACCAACACTAGTGACCAAAAGATATAAGGATTTCCCTTCTTTTTAGACAAGGATCTCTAAACAAATTCGCTTCTTCACTTTTCATCAGCTCCAAATCTTTCTCTCTTTCTCTCTCTGTCTTTCTATCTCTCTTTCTCTCTCTCATGCTCTCTCTCATTCTCTCTCTCATTCTCTCATTATCTCATTCTCTCATTCTCTCATTGTCTCATTCTATAATTGTCTTCATTTTCTTATTGTCTCATTCTCTCGTTCCCTCATTCTCTCATTCTCTCATCCCCTTCTCCCATTCTCCTCTCTCCCCTTCTCCCCGTCCCCTTTCTCCCCTTCTCCCCTTCTACACTTCTGCCCTTCTGCCCTTCTGCCCTTCTCCTCTCTCCCCTTCTCCCCCTCTCCCCGTCCCCCTTCTCCCCTTCTCCCCTCTCCCCGTCCCCCTTCTCCCCTTCTCCCCTTCTCCGGATTTCTTCCTCCCTCTCTCTCCCTCTTCTTTTCCCCCCAATTTTCCTGCTTGCATACCCAAATGAATCACTAGAAATTGACAATAGCTAACTAACACCTGTATGTAAACTATTTAACAGTTTAACCATTAACATCAAGATAAACTGCATCTTAACAAACTAGATGGCATGCATACAAACATGCTATAGCCCCGTCCATATATGACCGTAGATGTTGTTAGAAAGTAAAACAACAACAACCAACACAAACATGGTATAGGATATAATCACACATTCATAAGATAATCAAGGTGAAGGAGAGTGCAAGGATTCCACAGTATACATTAACATAGAGTTAGATACAAACAAATAAATATAAGTACATAATAATCTATATGGCACATATGTGATTTTTCTTCTTTTCTTGGGGGTAAATATGTTTATTCTGCTGAATAAGTCTTTTATCAGTGCCGAAGCACTGGTCTTCCAGCCATTTTTCAATTCAGTGTTATTTACACAAAAGGTATATAGAATAAGGTGTACAATACCTGTTGAATAGACAATTTGCACCACGTAACACAATGAAATTCTGAAACCCAAAAGTTCCATAACAATATGGTACAGTAGTGTCATATAACTAGATCAATATTAGTCAGATCAATGTGAGTATTTACATAGTATTTAGAATGTAGGCAGAAGTTATCTTCTGTATTCAGTTGGTAAACTTGTAGTAAGTTTTAATGTTCAGTTGCAGTTAGGCCAGCCGTATATAAATGTTGGTTTGTTAGGAAAATTGTAGTGTAACTCTAATGTAGCTAGTTATGTGAGTTTATGAATTATGTTGTTGGGGTGGGGTTGTTAATAATACACTGGACCATCTGTGACCAGTGAAGCAGTGGGACCAATCCCAGTGCATTTAGGTCTTATATTTTACATTTTTACCTGGACTGTCTCTGTCATCGTATAGTGATGTGTAACGCATTGTGCGAGTATAAAGACACGAAAGGGAATTGTTGTAATTATTTATATTACTTGATATTACTGATATTATTGATATTACCGATATTGTTATGCTCCGTAGGACTCCACACTTTACCGGTGGCGCCACCTGTGGCTCATCTCTCCTCCACCGGATGGTGGCAAGTTAGTGTCAGTTGCACCGTAGGATTGTATATATATATATCTATATATATATATATATATATATACAGTACAACCTCTCTAACCGACCTCCCCCACAGATCGACCACTCCCTTATATCGATCGCTTTATTTGGGTCCAAATAATACTATTGTAACCATATTTTAACTCCCGAAACGGACCACCTCTCTAAATGGACCAGTTAAAGTCGGTCCCAAGGTCGGTCGATTTAGAGAGGTTTTACAGTATATATATATATATATATATATATATATATATATATATTATACATATATATATATATATATATATATATATATATATATATATATATATAAAGAGGGAGAGGGAGCAAGGGTGCGAGATTTGGAAACAGTCAATGCCAGCTGTTCCTATTAGCCTACTTTCTGTTCAAATTAATCTAATTATAAACTAAATTAGACATGAATACAAAAATAGGCTGAGAGGTTAACTCTCAATGTGCTTCAGCTGGTTTATCCAACCATAGAATTGAACAATATCGCATTAGCACACACACGACACACAAAAACCTAAGGTACCGGAAGTGATGGCCGAATCGGTAGAGCGCAGGCATCGCGTGCGGGAGATCGGGAGTTCGGTTCCCGATCAAATCAAACCGATGACTTATATTAAATTGATACCTGTCGCTTCCTAGCCAGGCACTCGGCATTAATAGGATATGGCAAGGACTGGTTAGCTCAGTATCAGGATAGTGTGACTGAGTGGGATATTGGATCATGATGCTGGCAGCCTGATTTCCCAGTGGGGCAGCACTATAAAGTCGCCATGAGTGCGCATTGTCACAAGTCGGTACACCCGTCCTGATATGACCTTAGATGTTGCTAGGATATAAAACAACAACAAAACAAACAAAAGAAGTCGGTACCCGTCTGATATGACCTTAGATGCTGCCCGGACGTAAAACTCCAACAAGCAACCAACCAAACACAGGCACACAATGCACAGATGCCGAGATCTGTGGTGGGAGATTTATCGCCCTGAGCGTCCCGTATTGTATTCCACGCCTTAGACCTGTGCTGGGAGATCTAATCTCAACACACAGAGCCCAGTCTTTATTTTTACACATTTCTCTGAATAAACACCATCATTCCCAGTCAAATTAACCCACTAACAATTAATATTTTCACTGATAACAACGATTATCATTTACCCAAATTGGGCTTGTTATTGTTAGCAGGGGCCTCCATGTTTGGTGTTGAGTTAGTAACAGCAGACGACATTTTACCGGTTTGCAGACGATAATGCAGCGCGGGCTGTGAAATAGGGTAAGCACTGTGTGCATCTTGCCTTATCACCGGAGAGGTTTAGGAGGAGGGGGCCAGGTGAGGTTTCATGTGTCTCCGGTTACCACAAGCACCATCAGATACCAGGTATCCTATCTCCCTGATGGATGGCCGCTGCAGTCTAGCCCCCCCCCCTCTCACCCCTCACCCCCCCACCCCCACTCACACACACCCCTGTCCCTGTCTGTTCGGCATTGTCAAGTCGCCACTGTGAACTGACCGCGGAAAGAATTGAAGTCACGACCACACTGCACGATCTTTTCATCTGAACCCGTCGGTAGGACAAATACAAATAAACATTGGTTATCGTCCCAGGGTTAGAACGCAGGAGTTCGAATCGCAGGACCTTCCAGAACGGGAGGCGGACGCTCAACTCATTCGGCCATCTAGTTACGTATTACGTATACGTAAAAACTATTTTAATTAAAATAAAAACCACCCGCCCGACCTTCATTTTTATTTTAAAAGGAAGATCACCAATTAAAAATTTTATTTGGCCTTGGTCGGCGATTGGGAATGCTGCTTTCCAATAGCAGTCGGTAGAGATGTTAAAATTTGTCCTGGTTTTGAGTTTCTTCCATTGTTGTTTCTTTTTAGATAAGTATATAACAGTGACCATTGTAAATGTAATTAATTGTACTTGTTCATATTCACTAAACACTGTTTCTCCAAACTCCATGTCCGGCCCCCCTCCTTATGAATCAATCCACTCTAGTTTAGTTTAAATTAATTTTGCTTCTAAATCACTAAGTTTGAATATATTTGGTGTAAGAGCATTCAAACTAAATTTGGTGTGCATACCAATATGCACCACATCACCGGCTGTGCTAACCCATTTCTATCCTTGGGAGCAGCATAGCACAAGTGCATCAGATTCTGCTACACTGGCATCCATGAAAAAACAGATGTTGTAGGTATGCAACTCATAGCATAGCACCGCAGGAACAATTTTCACTAACAACTAACAGGTAACCCCACCCACTGCCTAACTAAGCCCATCCTCACTTCACTTCTTCCTCTGGCCTTGGCCGGACTTACTGTGCATACCGGTGAATCTGGCGGCACTGAAGTTTGGATCCTGGTTGAGTCAAACCAATGAGTTATACAATAGGTACCTGTTGCTGCTCGGCGCTTGGCGTTACGAGATCAGTACAGGGACTGGGCACAGAGTGTCAGGATAATGTGACTGTGTGGGACATCAGGTCATGGTGGCGGCGGCCTGATTTCCCAGTGGGGCAGCACTATAAAGTCACCATGAGTGAACACTGTCACAAGTCGGTGCACATTCTGGTATGGCCTAGGGCCCTACTGGGGCATAATACTACACCAACCACCCAGCCTCCCCCGGCCCTCTCAGAGGACTGTGGTTGGGCTCTTGGGGGTGCCTTTTTCCTTCCTTCCTCCCCCCCTTCCCCCCCACCCCCCTCAATTCCTCTGATCACTACACATCGGAAGCCAACTCCCGACCACATGGGACTGCTTTCAGCGGTGCCCATTCAGTGCTGCAGATTTGCAGCCTTCAGCGCACTAATGTGACTGAAAACTCCCCAATACAATACAATACAAACTCAAAGCAACACTGAGATACCCTTGAGGCTTTTAATTGCCCATTTTCAGCCCACAACTTGCAGCAGTAACATGAGGTATATGTTGTGTAGATTGCTCCAACGTTCCTTCTGTGCAGAACTAAGTGCAAAATGAGTGTAGCAGTATCCAAATTGGGTATGCAGAATCAAATATTGGGGTGTGCATCTGGGTTTTCGAAATATGTTTTCATCGGATTATGCAAATTTTAAGTTTAAGAATAAGACGTGATATGTGATGGTCGTATTAACAAATATGTGAGAACGACGTCAAATTCACGTCCGGATCTACCTATATATCTAGCTATGGATCTACCTATATATCTATCTATGGATCTACCTAAATATTTAGCTATGGATCTACCAATATATTTAGATCTGGATATACCTATATATCAAGATCTGGATCACCCTATATAAGTGTATTTATATATATCTAGCTATGGATCTACCTATTTATATAACAATAAATCTACCTATTAATCTAGCTATGGATCAAGATATAGATACAACTATGTATCTACCTACATATCTAGCTATTGATATACCTATATATCTAGCTATGGATCTACCAATAGATCTAACTATGAATCTACCCATAGATCTAGCTATGGAAATACTTGTAGATCTAGCTATGGATCTACCTATAGATCTAGTGTAGTTGGGGGGGGGATGCTGGGGGCGAGGGGGGGGGGGTGCGTGCACAGACGTGTGGCGCCCCCCCTCCCCCCCCCCAACGGATCTGAGTGAGGGTAGGATGGAAGTTTGTAGGTTAAGCAGGCTCCACCAGTAGATGACTCAGGGGAGAGAAGATAGGCTGGGAGAAGATGGAAGCTTCCTGCCTTATTTTACTCGTATAATGGCTTATACAGCATATATATATATGGATCTACCTAAAGATCTATGTATGGATCTACCTATATATCTACATACAGATCTAGCCAGGGATCTACTAATATATTTAGCTATGGATCTACCTATAGATCTAGCTATGGACCTACCTGTGCTAAGAGCAGCGTTCCTACATTCGAAGCAAACGACATATATATATAGGAATTTTCCGGACGTTATGCGTAAATGGGTCACGTCCAGCTCCCGTCTTAATCTCTTCACTCTTTGATGCCGTTGCTAGGTTACAACCGTTGGTTGCTGGGATCAATAGCGATACTGGAGGCGTTTCGGATAAATCCCCCCCGCCATTCAGGCATATGGGGGTTTGAACTTGGAATTGATATCGACCTCTCTTGTTTCCGGCATTTACACTGTCAGTGTCAGCATTAACCAGGTGGGATGACAAATGAGCTGAGGCCCACCTCCTGTTTTGGTAGGTCGTGAGATTCAAATGGCCGGCAGACTCAAACCAATGACTTAAAAAGGTATACTTGTCACTACACGTAGCCTTGTGTTTGCATAAAGCTAAGATTCCTTACACATGGTATGCGGCATGCGGCATGCGAATGTTGTATATGCGGCGGAGATATTTGTGAAGGAACAGTATTGTTTTCTATGGCAAATGCAGCAGCATTCGCATTCGCATGCTGCACCGATCGGTCCATGGTTCGATCCATTTGCCGCATTCGCATTCGCATTCACACATACGGACCTATGGAAGCACCACTATTCATTTACATGCTTTTCGATTTTTATTCGCATTTGCATTCGCATTTGCATGCCACATACCGCGTGTAAGGAATCTTAGCTTTACTAGAATAAGGCAAGGAACAGTGGAATGAGAAAAAACTAATTGTCTGTGATTGAATTTCCCATTGCTTAATTAAAGCCCCAGTCACACCTACCCGGACGAGTCCCGGATTTTTGAGCCGGACCACCCCCGGACCAGTCACCTGGACTGTCCCAGACAGCCCCGGATAAAATCGCTATTTTGGTAATTTTTGGCCTCTCAGTCACACCTATACGGTCTAGCCCTCGGTCTAGCGCCTGGTCTAGCTGGACCACCCCCGGACTACCCGGTGTACCCATGGAGTAGTCCCGGATCAGTCCCGGACTGGAAGTGGATGTGCTCCTACTATATATATACAAAAACGGGGCTCATCCAGGACTGATCCATGGTAAACTGGGCTATCCGTGGCGATCTGTGGCTGATCCATTAGGACTCATCAACATTTTAGGACTCATTACCAATTTGGTGAACAGATCCTATTATGATTTTTGGTTAGCCTGATATCTGAAGTGTCCAAAATCAGTTGATGGACTTCCGGGTCACTTTGCCAAATGCCCTTTTGGTGGCCATCTTTAAAGATGGCCACCGTTATTTCATGGAAATGGAGAGAATCAAGAAAACTTGCATAACTTCTCACCAGAATGACCTATCAACATTCAAAATGGCTTAAAATGTTCCTAATAACATTCTGCATCTGGCAGTGTATGATTTGTTATATTTGGTTATTATTATTTGTTCAAAGATTAAAGATTTCTAAAAGAAAAGTCACATGTTTCATGGTTTTTTCACAATCTATGTTAATAAGTTGTCCGTCAATTCATGCCAGGATTCATTTTGGTCAAATTATATGTTGGATCATATAGAGGGGTTTATTAGACATCCACAACAAGTGTTATATTGATATATTTCAACTTTATTTGATTCCATAGGCACGTTTTTAACATTGTACTAAAAATAACCTTTTTTACCAGTTTGGGGTAGGGGTAAAAACTATTTGCAGGAAACCCAGTACCTGGCCCTAACAGTTAACTTTTATAACAATGTCATTCATTACTATTTGTACTTTACTTTGTTCTCATTCATTACTACTCCTGAAGTTGAGCTTGAGGGGAGTACCCCCTTTTTTCTGTTATAGATAGGCCTACTAGCAACTGTCATGAGCTATGAAAGAAACTAAGTAAACTCAACCATACCAGTACTAAACCAAACATGAAATCTGACAATGATTTGTTATGTCATTCCAGGTTAATGAAGTGCCAATCCTAGAAAATGAACCAACTTAAAAATTGAGTAGGCCTACTGATCGAATTTACGACAAAACCAATTGCATGTTGTCATGGCTGAATGTCCTATCCAGGCAAAAATTGAACGTGTCACATGTATAATATGTGGGAATGATGCACCATTATGTGAACTTGTCAAACCAAAAGACGTCAATTCCTAGCAAACACTATGTGAAGCGGCAAAGATTAGGTGCTTCGATCCGATCTTGACTTTCAAAGTGGACAATCCAAATACCATACCAGATGTATTCTATCACCGTGAATGCAGATCGAATTTCGCGCACAAAAAGGAACTGACCAAGCTTAAGAAACTTGCTGGTGAGAGTGGAAAGGAATTTGCACAGCCAAGACAATCATTACGTCAAGGGGCATAAAAAACTACACGTGTATATGATCGGATGTGTATCTTCTGCTAACGAACTAACAAGTGTTTAAAAGGAACATCTACTCGAGAAAGCCTGATTCAGGCAAAATAGCTCCGTGCTGACACAACACTCAGGTCTGTTGCAACTGTAAAAGGTGACCCAAAAATTCTTTCGATAACTTCAAGAGAAATAGTGGCAGCTGAGGCATGTTACCATGTGTCATGTTACAAAAAGTACAAGAAGTTACAAAAGCAAACTGCCACAGATGATTCTACGGAGATTGACAAGAATGATGACATGGTCACCTGGCATGTCCTGGTCTTATTCGGGCAGTCCGGGAGTGGTCCGTGGCCAGGTCGGGACTAGTCTGGGCAAGTCTGGGGGTGGTCCGGGTTAAACCGTGGCTGAACCGTGGCTCATCCGGGGCAAAATAGCCCCGGACTGCCCCGGACTGGGACGGACGCATCACAGACTACTCCCGGTCCACCCCCAGACAACCCGGACCATTTAAAACATCCGGGGCGGACCCCGGACGAGGCCGGACCAGCCACGGATCACGCCGGATCACGCCGGATCACCAAGGACCAGCCACGGATGATCCACGGATCACCCCGGATCGCCACGGACCTCGCCGGATGACGGTCCGGGGCTCATCCGGCCCCTGATCCGGGTAGGTGTGACTGGGGCTTATAGTTGCATAGTTCAATGTTTTTTGAGTTTCGATCATTTTCTGAGATAAAATATATTAAATTGGTCATGATAGCCTACCTTACTTTAGTTTGAAGTAACTTTTATTTTAAGTGGCTAATTCTTTAGATATTTGAAGTGTAACTATGCACAATTAATTTAGGCAAGCATGCTAAAACCCTGACACCATAGGCTTTTGCAGTAATATATTCTATTAAATTGCCTCAGTATTCCCTTCTATGTGGTGACAAATGATTAATAAGTGCACCCAATTCTAAGTTAGATATTTAGAATCAAATCTAGATAATTGATTTAGTTTTGAAAATTTGATGTTTTCATCGGACTATGCGGCTTTAACTGATGTACTAATAAAAACCCAAAGAAAACAAACTAAAGAGCCTTGGTAATTGCAAAATCCAACGATGGAGTGGGACGTAGCTCAGACGGTAGCATATCCACCTGTGATGGTGTCGGTCATCCGATCGATCCTGCTTGGTGGACCCATTTGCAGTTTGGGTTATTTTCCGTTCCAACCAGTGGTCCACAACTGGTTCATCAAAGGCTGTAGTACTAGTATGTGTTGTCCTGTCTATGGAAAAGTGCATATAAAAGACCCCTTGCTGCTTATTGGAATGAGTAGCCTAAATGGCAGTAATAGGTAATCCTCTAAAGAAATGTGTCAGAATGACCAAATGTTTGACGTCCAATCAATAGCCGATCATAAAATGCTCTAGAGGCATCGCTAAATAAAACAAACTTTCGTTTTTTGCAAAACCCAACGGATGATCAACTGCACCCATATTCGATAATTGGGTTCTGACCAGACGGGATGGGTTAATGGTTTAAACGTGCAAGTTGTGGGACCCGAACCATGGATTCGAACCCTGGCTGAATCAAACCAATGACTTTAAAATGTATGCTGTCACTCGCTAGCCTGGGCCCATATGTATGAGCCCGGGTTAGCGGTCGTAACCCTGCATCATGCGGATTTCCCGGGTTAGCGGCAAAAACTGCGTATGTATGTGTCCGGGTTAAACTAACTCGGTGAGGGTAAAGTCATCTGCACTAACCCCAAGCGAAAGGAGGGTTAAAGGTGGGGTTAGGAACCTATGATGCCCAAATCTATTGAATGCGATCATATTTAACAGAATTAGATACGCAATAAGTGAAATTTTATCAATTTAACCCTAAATTCGAAGCATTATTAAGGCTACCGCCGCATTGGCGGCGATATTAATAGTGTCAAATCGACGAATGTAAAGTAAACAAATAGCCGCCGCCGCAGCGACGTCGATATCCATACTGTCAAACGTCAATTAAAAATGGCCACCGCCATCGCCGCCGAATCAGCGGGAATATATTACGCCCAAATCTATTCAATGCGATCATATTTAACACAATTACATACGCAATAAGTGAAATGTTATCAATTTAACCCTAAATTCGAACCTTTATTAAGGCTACCACCGCATTGGTGGAGATATTAATAGTGTCGAATCGACGAATGTAAATACCCACACAGGGGTTCCCCAAATCTATAAATAACTGAAACGGGTGCGTTTTGGTCACATACATTCCCCGTGACACATTTGGAACTCTGGGGTTAGCTAACCCGGCACCCTCCTTTAACCCCGGTCTGGTTAAAAATTGGCACATACATATAGGCCCAGATGTTCAACAATACTAGAATAGGGAACGGGGCAGTGGAATGACGACGACCAATTGTCCATGATTGGAATTTCCGATGCTTAATCAACAAATCTAAAAAGAAAGATTATTAAAATGTGATGACAATATGTTGGTTGATTGGTTGTTGGAATTTTACGTCCTGACAATATCTAAGGTCATATCAGGATGGATACCAACTTGTGCCGGTGCGCACTCAGTCATAGCGATTTTATAGTGCTGCCCCACTGGGAAACCAGGCCGGCAGTACCATGACCCAATATCCCACTCAGTCACATTATCCTGACACTGAGCTAACCAGTCCTTGCCCTGTCCTATTAACACCGATTGCCAAGGTATGAAGCGACAGGTATCAATTGTGTACGTCATTGGTTTGACTCGACCGGGAATCGAACTCCCGACCTTCCACAAGGGAGGCCTGTGCTCTACCAATTCGGCCACCTCGTCCGGTCGCCAGAGTAACTAATTATAGGCAAGTGTTTGGGCAGCGACAATTTTATAATTTGATCGGATTAAACAACGTTAAGTGCATAATGGCAGTTCGTTATATATGGCCTAATATAGACTGCGTTCTCGGGAGTCAGGCAGCGGTAATGAACCAGCGAGTGAAGGGGCACACACCAGCCGGCATTTACTCAGACTAGTAGTAGTGGGGCCCCTTTAAGAAACTGCACTGCTTCAATCTGTTGGCCCAAATAACAGTTTGCCTGCCTTGCGTGTTGTTTTACGTCCTAGCGACATCTACGATAGTGCACACTCATGGCGACTTTATAGTGCTGCCCCACTCGGAAATCAGGCTGCTGGCATCATGACCCAATATCCCACACAATCTCATTACGCTGATACTGTGCAAATCGGTCCTTCTCCTATCCTATTAATGGCGAGTGCCAGGCTAGGTAGCGGCAGGTATCAATTTGATAAGTCATTGGTTTGACTCGACTGGGATTCAAACTCCCGACCTTCCACACAGGAATGTTGCGCTCTACCATTTCGGCCACTTCGGCAATTTCGTCCGGTCCAAATAACAGAATGTGATTATGGAAATGGGGTGGGGGGGTACTCCACTGCAATAATATATTCATTATGATCATCAGCTACCTATCAGACCAGACGGGATGGCCGAATGAGTTAGAGTGTCCGTATCCCGTGTTGGTAGATCGTGGGGTCGTGGGTCGTGGGTCGAATCAAACCAATGACTTAAAAAATTATACTTGTCGCTTCCTAGCCTGGCGCTCGGCATTATTAGGATAGGGCAAGGACTGGTTGGCTCAGTGTCAGTATACTGTGACTGAGTGGGATATCTGGTCATGGTGCTGGTGGCCTGGTCTTCCAGTCACCATGAGTGTGCACTGTCACAAGTCGGTACCCGTCCTGATATGACGTTAGATCTTGCTAGGACGTAAAACAACAACGAACAAACAAACAACCTATCATGATAGGGACAGGAGGAAGAGGGTGAGTTTGGGTGCTTTAGATGTACTGGACTTGCAGAGATGTGGAGGTGGAAGTGAAAATATGAGGAAGCGGAGAGGTGGGGGAGTGGGGAGATGAAACGACAATGAAGTGGGGAAGGGGGTGGGGGGAGATAGGAAGGTCCGGGGAGATAAGGGATGCGGGGCTGGAGGCTTGTGGAGCTAGGGCCCTGTGGAGCTGGCGACGTGGGGAGGTGGGATGAGAAGAGATGTGGGGGGATGTGGAGGCGGGATGAGGACAGTTGTGGGGGGATGTGGAGGCAGGGACATGGGGAGCGGTGAGCTCGGGAAAAGGTCCATTATATTTGAGTAACCCTGACACAGCACAAATTCACACTTAATCAGAATTCAAATGGACATTGGTAGGGAGGTCAGTGTACGTGTGTGTGTGTGTGTGTGTGTGTGTGTGGGTCTTCCTCCAGCTACCTATCATGACATCACCTTCGAATGGATTGTGAACTTGAACCCTTTCTCCTTTACCTAGTAATAATGAATATAATACTTAATAGGTGTAATGGCATTCAAAATATATTTGGTGTGCACACTTCTTCAGCAGGAGCAGAATAGCATAGGTGCATCAGACTCTGCTACACTGGCACCTATGAGACACCGGATGTTGTAGATATGTGAGTCACGGAAGAGTACTACAGGAGCACAAAGCTCCAAGCTACACTGGTACCCGTGATATACTCCCCCCCCCCCCCTAATTTCAGCTCATCTCAACCTATGCCGAGTTGAGCAGTAGACCAATAGGTCCAATGGGAATTCATATACATTTTTCTTTTCTTTCGCTCTTTGAGTTAAAAGCTAAAAGTCTCTAGTAATGTCTCTAACTTGGAAGTGTAACTGTAAGTACAACGCCACTTTAACAATCATTTAGTCCCACACTGTAGCATCCAAGTCGTCAATCAAGATAACCATCTCAACTGGTTGGTTTTAAGCCCCAGTTACACTACGGC
Organism: Branchipolynoe longqiensis; assembly: GCA_030323885.1. Classification (NCBI taxonomy): domain Eukaryota; kingdom Metazoa; phylum Annelida; class Polychaeta; order Phyllodocida; family Polynoidae; genus Branchipolynoe; species Branchipolynoe longqiensis. Next base: position 79,590,717 of record CM059196.1, read on the forward strand.
TTGCGCCCACTTTGCGACCAGTTTGCGACCACTTTAGACCAAAGAACCCAGTCACCGGTAACCTCCTTTCAACCAAAGCAATGGACGCTGACCTCTGGGTGACCATTTTGATCGCACCAAGGTTTTTACTGCAGTATAAAAATGGTCACAAGGACATTGGTGAACACATGCGACCAGTTTGCGACCATTTTGTGATCACTTGCGACCTCTTTGTGAGTATCCCTTTTTGTGTGGTCGCAATGTGGTCGCAAGTAGTCGCAAGCAGTAGTGTGACTGGGGCATTACAGATGAAGGTGTGCAGCTTGTCAGTGCATGCTTTGGCAGATTGCCATCTACCGTTGAACGCGGCGACGGAAAGAAGATAAAGTATGTTTATGTGGTGATAAATTATGGAAAATGACTACTTTATTATAATAAAAGAAATTGCAACCAAACGCACAACATTGGACCAGTATGTCTAACAAGGACACTAAAACAGTTAGCGATAGAAAAATAGTGCCTCTCTAATTGGATGCAAGATAAGTTTGCTATCAGCGGCAGCAGGTGGTAATTTGCCTATCTTGCAGTTTTTGGCATCAGAACATGTTTATTATAGGCTTGGTGTTAAATTATCGCTCGCAGTGATTGGGTAATGTGACGGATTGGGTCGAGCAGCCGCTTGCTTCGCTGGCACAAGGACGTGGGATCACAAGGACGTGGGTTAAAGTTTCACAGTCCTATAAAACCATCACATTTTCAAAGGCAACACACTTATATAGATTTGAACCTACATATCAAACATAGATACTGCTGTACTTATTAAGGATTTGCTGTTGTATATAAATGCATACCAAGCCAATTTAATAGAACATGTTACGTACAGCTGAAGGATATGGAGTCAGTGATTTGATAGTGTAATAGTCTGTACATGAGCTCCACTACCACGCGGTGGCGGCAGACACTACGCCGCACACCTATGCAGTTACACTCAACTGCACTAGGTGGCAGCACGCTAGCCACCGGACAGAGCCCCGACTGGGCTGCCCTCTACTGCATATGGCTAGCACACCCCTCCACCCACCTATAGAGGCGATGTGGGACCTGGCGAGTTAGGGGGTGGGGCAGTTGACTGTTGATGCTGTGAAGAGTGGATAGGTTTTGTAATAAACCAGTTGAAGCATACTGTTACTCAATCTTGGCGTTCTTCCGTGAGTGCCGGGGCAGTGTAGAAAGAAGACTGTGGACCATGACAATATCAATCAATCAATCAATAGTTCCATCCTCTAGTCGAGGGTTGGATGCAATGGTTCTCCACTTGTCCCGATGTTGTGCTGTTCTGATAGACTGTGAATAATTCAAGCCTGTCCACTGTGAAATATTTGTAAACCATGATGTTCTTGGTCTCCCTCTCCCTCTGCTGCCATTCACCTTCCCTTCCAACAATGTACGGTATATTGAACTCTGACGAATGATGTGGCCAAAATAAATAAGTTTCTTTGTCTGTATAGTGGCAAACAAGCTTTTCTTATTTTTAATTTTTCTGAGAACTTCTTTGTTGGTGATCTTCTTTGTCCATGATATTTTCATCATCCTTCGATAAGTCCACATCTCAAATGCTGCTAAACGTTTGTACATTTTCTTAGAGATTGTCCATGTCTCTGCCCCATACATTAGAGTAGACCACACATAACACTGAAGAATACGCTTCCTTGTTTGTATTAATATCTTACTTGATGTTAACACTCTATTCATTTTGGAGAATGTTGTTCGGGCTATTGTTATCAATAAGCACGGCAAAATTATTTTGTTTGTTTACACTTCAAATATATACTAAGTTAGTCATTTTTAAACAAAGTTATTTTTAACTAAAATAAAGTACATTATAACCTTCAACCTAATAAGTCATATATTTATCTTAGAAAATGGCAGAAACTCAAAATCATCAAACTATGAAACTTTAAACCAAAGATTTACAATATTGACAGGCTTATTTTTGGCACTACATATTATATATGTAATTTAGATATTGATATGGCCATAGTTATACGTATGACGTTATACCACCAACAAACAAAAAGGTTTCTAAAGATCTTCCTAATATCATTTTCTAAATTTCGACGTAAAAAAATAAATTTTAAAAATTTTAAAAAGGAAGGTGTGGGGGGGGGGGGGGGCAACATTCTCCCACATCCCAATAGTCGTGAACTACATATGAAAGTGAGTTTCAACGGATACTTTCCCAGAAGCGTTTGTTGAACTTAAAGCTGCATAGTCCGAAAAAAGCATTATATTTTCGAAACCAAAACACTCACTTAGATTGAATCCTACATATCAATCTTTGACATTGGTGCATTTATTAAACAGTTGGTGCTGCATAGAAGGGGATACTAAACCGATTTCATAGAACCTGTTTCTGCTGAAATCGATGGCGTCATAATTTGGACGTGCATGCCAACATTATTTGTCTTTCAAAATAAAGTAAAGTAGATTTGTTTGTAGGAGTTTTACGTCCTGGCAACATCTACGGTCATATCAGGACTGGGGTAAAGTAGATGATAATGACCAATCTAATATATTTCTCTCAGAAAATGTCAGAAACTCAAAACCATCAGACTATGCAACTTCAACATTGCATAGTCCAATGGCTTTGAGTTTCTGACATTTCTGAGATAAATATGTTAGGTTCATAACTATAAATAATGTACCTTACTTTAGCTTGAAGTAATTTTTATCTTAAATGACTAAACTTTTGAAATATCTGAAGTGCAACCGTGCAAAATTAATTTGGTCAAGCAAGCCAAAACCTAGATAAAAGATTCACCCGGTACTTGTAGTACACGGGTGAATGACAACGTAGTCTAAATACGGCCGAAAATAGCTTTAGTATGGAACAGGGAGTAGAATGTCTGCCTCCAGTGTCAAATGGATATTTATATAGGCACAGAGTTGGTGAAATGGGAGAGAATGCAAAAAGACAAGATGGCAGCCGTAGAACGCCGTCGATTTCACTTTTAAATCTTATTAAACTAGATATTATATTATATTTTTCAACTCAAAGGTAGCGGGCTAATAATAAGACAGATGTAAAGAATAAATGTTGTTTCTTGCATTGTGAAATTAGGCTCTCATTTCATTGACCCGTTTTTTCGACAGCTTTTAAATAGGGTTGGTTTGCACCCCTACTGCAGCAGTACAGGGTGAATCTTGTATCTACTCAAAACCCTAACACCATAGCCTTTGGCAGTAACAGATTCTATTCAATTGCCTCAGCATTCTCTTCTATGCAGTGGCAAATATTTAATAAGTGCACCAGTATCTAAGTTAGATATGTAGAGTCAAGGTTAGAGAAGTGTTTTTTGTTTTGAAAATTTGATGTTTTCATCGTACTATCAGAGAGCGTGTATACAGATGAGAGGGACAACTCCCATACTACACCATGTAACAGATGCCGACTGTGGCGCTCCAAGTGGTGGTTGTTGAACAGTATATGACACAGCTGTCAAACTCAAGGCATTGTCAATGGTCGTGTGCAATCTTCCTACAGAAAACGTTAAATATCTCTAAAACTACAACACCTAGAAACAAACTGATTGGAATACACATAGGAAACATGTTTACCAACAAGATTATATTAAAGAGATATGGTTAGGGTTCTGGATTTCTATTAATTTGGAATAAAACTGACGTTTTTCACTACGCGTACGGCAAACTCAAGGCATTGTCAATGGCGGTGAGCAATCTTCCTACAGAAAACGTTAAATATCTCTAAAACTACAACACCTAGAAACAAACTGATTGGAATACACATAGGAAACATGTTTACCAACAAGATTATATTAAATTGATATGGTTAGGGTTCTGGATTTCTATTAATTTGGAATAAAACTGACGTTTTTCACTACGCGTACGGCAAACTCAAGGCATTGTCAATGGTCGTGTGCAATCTTCCTACAGAAAAAGTGAAATATCTCTAAAACTACACCAAATAGAAACAAGCCGCTTAGTACACATATAGAAAACATGTTTACCAAAAGGATTATATTAAATCGATAAGGTTAGGCTTCTGCATTTCTATTAATTTTGAATAAAAACAAATGTTTTGCACTACACGTATGGCAAACTCAAAGCTTGTTCAACACTAACCGCCAGGAACGCCACTGTAGCCTGTGTTACCGATTTTCGCGGGAGTTGTCTCTCTCATCTGTATACACGCTCTCTGGTACTATGCAGCTTTAAGCTTTTCGCATTAATCGCCATCCTTTAAGTACATCCTCACCAGTTGCTGTGTCAGACTAGATCAGTTAATTGGACGTAATTGGGCCTCACTTCGGCACTGAGCACTACCAACGTCTCCAGCCCTCATCTTACAGCCTCTGACAGTGACAGGCACGACGCGCCAATCAAACCAGCAATTACTAGATAATAGCAAGAGTGGGTCATTATCGTCATCATCGAATCTAGATTCATGAGATCCTCTCTGGTACTGGTAAGTAAATATGAAATTTACATATGTTGAAAGTTATATGTGATGTATAATGTATTATGCGAGTATAAAGATACAGAAGGGAATATTACTTGTTATTATGATTATTGTTACATAAGAAGCAACACTGTACCGGTGGTGCCACCTTTGGTCCGCATCGCCTCCACCAGATGTTGACCAGTGTCAGTTGCAGCGGAGGATTTTTTCTATATATGTATATATCTATAAAGATGTGTGTATGCATAAGGTTTGGAATATCACGGTAAGATCATCGAACTAATGTGTGTGTCTTGGAAGAAGTTGGGAACCTCAAAGTCTAATTTCACAGTTTTCCAGTGCGCAACTGTGATACTTTGGTCATGTTGCTGGAACAGTGGAAAGGAGGATGACGGTATGGATAAACCCATAATGACTGGTCTGAGAGTTGGCAACCGACATAAGCCGTGTTCACACACGGGCGTTAAGTCGCCTCAACTAGTTCGCCTCATCTAAGTCGCCTCACATTCGCCGTGTGGACGCTATGCTGAGGCGTCTTAAGGCTAAGTCACCTCATCTAGTTCGCCTCAAGTAAACCGCCTCGCGAGGTAGCTTATATGAACCAAACTATCTTAAGTTGGCCCAACTTCCTAATGTGAATGCTATCAGTTTACTTGAAGCGGCTTAAGCACGTCACAGTCGAGACCTGAGTTTGTTGACTTTCCGGTAAATTTGCTCTATGAAACTGCTAGCTGTGCACAGATATTTTTTTCATCATTTATTTTTAGGGTTTCACTGCCCAGCATAAGTTTTGACCATTCCAAAACAATACGATTCAGTCGAAACAGATCTAGGTCGAACCCACACGCTCTCATGCCGACGTCGACTAACCGAAACTGGCACTGGTTAGTATAGACTTGCTCATGCGCAGATATCGATTTCCGCCTTAGACTGCTCCATGTGTGGACACAACACTAGTTCGCTTCATCTAATTCGCTTCATCTAAGTCGGCCTGAAGTTGTGGGTGTGAACACGGCTATAGAAGACGACCTCAAACTCAATGGTTTGACAATGCACGGCAACTCACTAGCATATAAGAAGGATGAACGTACTAATTCAATGGGTGGGGCAGATCGTGAACACTGGCGACAAACATTCATGAATATTCCTGAAAGGATGGAACATGTCCTGACCGACTGACCACATATATGTGATGTATAAGAATTACATAAATATAAATCAGTGCAGTTTCTACCTACTTTTCCATTCATTCTGTAATTGATTTAATACTCTGAGTGGTGGCGCCCTCAACGGGTTCCCACCACACTAACCGTGGCTGCCATGCACCCGCCTCATTCGCCGCTCAAACATGTTGGTGAATAATATTTATCCATTGAATAAGAAGGCTCTTTTGATAAGGTTTTATGTGAATATAATGACGCCAGTTACTAGATACATTTCATGCCATATATTATCAACTGTCAAAACTTATCGAATTTCAATAGAAAACTGAAATTTTAAGTTATTTCAATTAATAGCCAGCAAAAACAAAGCAACGAAGAGTGACAGCAACGTCGCCAGTGAGTGGAGATGGAGGCCTGACCAATCACCGAGGACACCAGGGCTGCATTCAGGGTCTGCCGCGGAGAAGTCTCCACGATGCTTTTTGGCCTATTTGCATTCAGGGTGCGTCTCGGTGACATCTCGGAGACGCCTCCCTTTTCAGACTGGAGATGAAAAGTGCCTCGAAAATGGCTGCCTCATTCAGTGCTTTCAGCCAATCACAGCACAGCTTTTTCATTGCAAATGGCCGCCGCCTATGGGGGTGGCCATTTTCGAGACAACAAACTGCGTTTGCTGTTCAGACTAGTGTGACGTCACGGCCATCTCCGAGGTGCCTCCGAGATGGACCCTGAACGCGGCCCAGGCCTAGGTTAGGAACTATTTCCATACTTTCTCAGTCCATGCCTGCAAATATACACTAGGATAATGTGAGTGAGTGGGATATCGGGTCATAGTGCTTGTGGCGTGGAATGCCAGTATGGCAGCTATGATGAGTACGCACTCATACAAGTCAGTACCCGTCTTGATATGTCCTTAAATGTTGCTAGAACGCAAAAAAAACGCCAAAGCGAACCAATCGATATATACATGCATAGGAATGTGGCAAAACATGTGTAAATTAATGAGTAATGAATTTAAACTGATGTCAATTAATTAGCATAATGCTTTTAAATATAGACTACTAAATTCTGGTATGTTTTATTCGATTGCGCAAATACCCCTCCCCCTTTTCACCACCAGAACTACCAACCCAACGCCTTCTCCTCACTCGTTCAATCCCATCAAAGATCATCTAAAACAACAACAAAACTAATCTTCTCCGTAATTATCCCCCCCCCCCCCCCGCCAATCGGCTTTCACCAGAATCAGCAGTGGGGTGTAGATTAATTAACGGATTCGCGCCAAAATTCATTATTCTCGTCTGCTCGGGTGGAATGTCGTCACAATATGATCTCAAACCAAAATCAACAGATACCACTAAAGTGAATGACTAAAAGTTGTATGTTTTCACTAAATGGAGTAGCCTTTTGGGGACATTGAATGTCGTGTGCCGTTGTTGCCTTGGTGACAGTGCATATCAGTTTGCAGGTTAAAGTTACATAGTCTGATGGTTTTGAGTTTCTGTCATTTTCTGAGATAAATATATCAGGTTGATCGCTATTATTTACCTTACTTTAGTTTGAAGTAACTTTTAATTTAAATGGCTAACTTTTGAGATATTTGCAGTGCAAAAATGCAAATTAATTTTGGCAAGCATGCTCAAACTCTGACACCATGGCCTTCTGCAGTAACAGGTTCTTTTAAATTGCCTCAGTATTCCCTTATATGTTGCAACAAATGTGTCATAAGTGCACCAGTATCTAACTTAGATATGTAGAATCAAACCTTGATCATTGTTTTGGTTTTGAAAATTTGATGTTTTCATCGGACTATGGAGCGTTAAGTGCAACAACAACTACAACAGAAATGGGGAGAACATTTCCAACATGTGGCCTTATCGCAGTGAAAGGGCTACGTTGATTGACGACCCGTGCTTCGGTGGATAACGGCGGCAGACTGATTAGGCGCCCATGCATACGGCTTGACATAGTTCTCGACGCCACCGATAAACGGTGATAGCTACCCTGTGTTGGAGGCTTAACACCACACACCACTAACACTGCTCCATACCTACAGGCCCAGATGAATAACATATTTACCCCAAAAAAAACTCCCCTTTTTTTCACAAATCACAAATTTCACCCAAGCCTCACTGATTTTCTTTTTATATGAATGCAACGCGTCTGAGGTGGCTATGCTTTGAATAAACAAGTAGCACATGTAAGATTGGTTTCCTTGACAGATTGTAGGTGCCTCTATGAGATTATGTCGATGGAATCTGTGTAAGACATTCAGGGCCCTGCAATTCAACAATCGATATTATGTTTGTTGTAACTGTGTTTATGGTAAGCCTGCTTCACACTAACCGATGGTCTTGTTTGAGTCATTTTTGTTATGATATCGGGCATTCTGTTATCAGATTGGCTCCCAAACTCAATTATTTTGAGCGATATCAGTGATATTATTTCAAAATGGACAATAATGTATGTAGCAAGGGGCGGTAATGTGCCAATTCAGTTAACTGCCTCAAAGCTGAAATCGGTGCTCAACTTCCGTTTCACGACAAGATATTTGCTAGTGTGAGGTGAGCTTGATATACACTGACAGATTCACTATATATATATATATATATATATATATATATATATATGCTGCATAAGCCATTATACGAGTATAAGAAGCCAGAAGATGTATCTACTTCCCCAGCCAGTAAGTCATCGGCTGGTTACTCATTAGGTCATCTAATACTAGTACTAGTTCCTCATGACCTGAGCACGTGGCGCCACCTGCTCGCCCACGCCTCATCGGCCCTGCATTTACTCACTGTGCCGCTGGAGGGATATATATATATATATATATATATATATATATATGTATATATATATCCCTATTCATTGTTATAAATTTTCTGTTGATCACAACGAGCCCAATTCTCTTATATCTACGCTCAAATTGAAAATAATAATATTTACAATGTACCATATAAGCCATGCACATTTGCTATTTCGAGTATTTGTCATTGTGTACCTATTATAATTGTTATAGTATTTTTTGTCTGTTTCTGTTCTTCCTTTTTTCTTCTTTTAATTTTCATTGGCTACCGTATTTTCTAGATTAGTAGTCTGACCATTAATTAAAATTGGCAATCCACTAGCAACGGGGGTGGTTAGCTAGTATTCCATGGAGGCACTGGTTTGGTGGAAGCTTTTCTTGTTTGGTGAGTAACTGGGGTTTTACGTCCTATCAACGCATGCGGTCACGAGAACGACTTGTTGTTTTATATGTCCTCCGTCGGTTAATATTTTTCACCAATAATTATATCATTCAATTTAGGCATTTTTTTAGCATGTTTGCATGAAAAAATATGTTATATGCCTGTGGTTATGATAACATGAGTTGGCAGGCATTTATTTACATGTAAATATTTCATTGTACCTAGCTTATATTTTGCAATGAACAGGGTGATACGTTTTGTTTATTTGTTGTTGTTTTACGTCCTAGCAACACCTACGCTCCACCTGATATGACCTTAGATGTTGCCAGGTCGTGAAACTTCCAACAAGCAAACAACCATCAAAGGACCTATCACTGTATCAGGACGGGGGAGTGATACGAGGGAATGCTTTCATGTCCACTTGCAAATAAGCTGTTATAAATGGCCTTTGTCTGTAAAGAATCAGAAGTGACAAGCATTCTGTATCTGTATCTGTATCTGTATATGTATCAATCAATAGGATACAGCTATAATAGGCATTGCACGTGTCAGCCGCTCTTAATTAATAGAATCAATTGTAATAATAGGATTAATTGTATGTAATCAAAGGCAGTAACAAACATGACCAGCATGTATTTAATTGATTGCCAACATATTCAATCGATCATCTTTAATTGATTGTACCTGCTATTGTCTCTGAAAACACATCTCTGTGCGTGAAGGCCCAGTCAGACCTTACTGGACTGAGTACCAGACACCACGGCAAACTGTTGCAACGGCCACCGGACGAAACCGACACTAAACGGATGCTAAATGGATACTAAACCGACCCTAATCGGACGTTAAACGGAGTCAAACGGACGTCAAATGGACGGACCGGACACCAAACGGACACCAAACGGACACCAACCGGACACCTACCGGACACCTACCGGACACCTACCGGACTGTTAAAAAACAGACGCGCCAACAACCGATGGACCAAATTCCCGCAGCACCGTCAACGGACTCTTCAGGATACAAAACGGACACCTAACGAATGATTAACAGACATGAACCAGACGAAACGGACGAAACGGACGAAACGAACTTAAAACGGACATCAACGTACACTTCAGTCCGGTGGTGTCCGGTTCAAGGTTAGTGCATGTTCAAAACTTGTACCAGACACCGCTGGACACCACCGGACACCGCCGGAAACCGCCGCATGGGTACCGGACATGTACCGGACATTGCCGTATATCACCTGACATTGTCCGGTTCATGTCCGTTTCCCCAGTCCGGTAAGGTGTCACTGGGCTTTGAATGTTGCGCTTTAACTCAACGTGGCGGTGAGGAGGGGGGGGGGGCATCATTTATTGAAGAGCTTCTATTCGAGGGAATATGCTATTTTGTTTATGATATAGAATGGCTCTCTAACAAAGGCGTCACCCCCCCCCCCACCCCACCGATCCCTCCCAACTGTACGTAATGACCGGGCCCAATCGCCACTCGTGTTTGTGCTGAGTGTATCGCGTGATTTCCAGTGGTTACAAGCTACCTAGTTGTGGGTGTTTTTTTAACTGAGCTATGTGGTGTAGGTTTTTGTTTTTAATGGGGTTCTATTTGGGGGGGGGTTGATAGGGTGGGGGGAGTAAATTGTTATAATAGTTGTTGATGGGATGTACTTATCCTTAGAAATAGTAGGCATACTTCCACCAAAGTTAGCTGCTGCTATCCAGTCTCGATAAAGTTTGTGAATCTGCAATATTCATTTTAGATGTCAATAGGAATAACAATATTTTGATCAAATTGGTAAATCTACTGTATTTATTATGTATGTCAATAGAAATTATAATAATTGTTGGGGGGTTTTTGTAGGTTAAAAAAAAGAATCTATTTTGTGAAGCTGTAATATTTACTGTGTGTGCGCATAGGAACAAGCCCAATATAAACTCTGAGCTAAAGTTGCACAAAGTCCGAAGCTTTTGAGTTTCTGATTAGGTGGATTGTTAATGTTATATATCATCTACCTTGCTACAGTTTGATATAAGTTATAACTTTGCTTTAAAATGACTAACATAGAAGATATTTGAAAGGTAAATATCCTAAATTAATATTGACTGATTGACAAGCACGTCAAAACTCTGACACCATAGACTTCAGCAGTAACAATAACATGTTCTATTAAATTGACTCAGTGCTTCCTTCCAAGTTCTATAATAAGTGCACCAGTTTTCAAGTTCGGTATGCAGAATCAAATCTAAATATGTGTTTAAAGCCGTGTTTACACGGGCGAGTTAAAACACCTCATATAAAACCACTTGTCTAGATCGATTTACATTTGTCATGTAAACGTGACGCTGAGGCGTTTTAGGACTGAATCGATTCATATAAATCAGTATATGTAAACCACCTTGCGAGGTAGTATAGATGAAGCGATACAGCTGGTTCCCGGGCGGCGATAGTGTAAAATAGCGGTGCTCGCCGGATACAGGCTCAGGTGTAACTAGACACTGGTGCCCGGCAGTGTTAAAGACCGATTAGGCCAAAATCTATTGAATGCGATCATATTTAACAGAATTACATACTCAAATAATGAAATTTAAATAAATTAACCCTAAATTCCAAGCGATATTAACGTAGCAGCTACATCGGCGTCGTTATTCATATTGTCGAATCGATGAGTGTAAACTAAACAAATAGCAGTGCTCGCCGGCTACAGGCTCACCACTAAGGCTGCTGGGTAGTATGGACTTGCTCATGCGCAGTTATCAATTTCCGCTTTCAAACTCGTTCCGTGTAAACGTGCCACAACAACGATTCATATAAATCGATTTGTCTTAAATCGTTTTACACTCGCCCGTGTAAACACAGCTTTAGCTTAGGAAATTTGATGCTATGCAACTTTAATTATACACACTCAGGGCCCGGTTTCCACAAGCCACGTCACGTGTTCATCTCATTCCCAGTTCTACTTCTTGGAGTTCTACTTCTGCCCCGCAGCCGCCAAACCCGATAGTATCTATGGACGCCCAGACGACACGGCCAACAGCCAGCCGACGGCAGCCAATGAGAGCGCGGCTTACAGCCGAGTCACGGTGGCAGTGGCGCCGCCATGGTAGCGGCGGCGAAGCTCGGAACTACCTCGATACAAACCCGGGCAAGTCGGTGCCAGGGGCGTAGTGTGGCTGTGGCGATGCACCCGGCATATGTGTAATATATAATATAGACAGCACCGGCAGCGTCTGACGAAGTCAACCAACTGAGAGTACCTACCACATCATTATCCACAAACCCCGGTCAGTCAGCCCCATAGGAACTGCACACAGCAAGACCGTGTCACTAGTCACTGCCCAGTGCCGCTACTTGTTGGGACTGACTGAGCCGGCGAACACCCGCCACGCACCCGGGCACACCCCGAACCATCATCATGGGCCGGTGGGCTACGTTAGCTCTGGTGTTCCTCCAGAACATGGCTCTCTATCTACACACATGCACAGGTAGGTTGGAGTTGACGGGGTTGTCGGGCAGGCAGGCCGGCCAGGCTGGGCCGGGCTAGGCTGCCCGGCAGGCCGGCCAGGCTGGGTTACTCGCCCGGCCGTGATTGGACACCGGTAAATGTTGTCAGGTGGTGTTTACTCAAAGTCGAGAGCCACATTGTTTGTTGTCCTTCTGTTTCTTATATGTGAAGGTATGTTGTATAGGTATCTGTATGTGTGTATGTGTGTATGTATGTACCCCCCGCACCCTCCCCCCTCCCTCATGCCTGATTCAGCCATCCATAGCGGGCCTGTATATATACATATATGTGTGTGTGTATATATATTATATATATTTATATATATATATATATACATACACATGCACATGCCAGGTGCGGTGGCCGAATCGGTAGAGCGCAGGCCTCCCGTGGCGGAGACCAAGAGTCAAACAGTCGAGTCAAACAGTCGAGTCAAACAGTCGAGTCAAACAATTACAATAATGTATACAAATTTATACTTGTCACTTTCTAGCTTGGCGCTCAGCATTAATAGGATAGGGCAATTACTGGTTAGCTCATTGTCAGGATAATGTGACTGAGTAGGATATCGGGTCATCATGCTGGTGGCCTGATTTCAGAGTGGGGCAGCACTATAAAGTTGCCATGAGTGTGCACTGTCACAGGTCGGTACCCATCCTGATATGACATTAGATGTTACCATGATGTAAAACTCAAACAACCAACCAACTGATTATACCTTAGATGTTGCCAGGACGTAAAACAACACCCACACGCACCCAACACCTTCCCTATCACTATATCAGCCATCCCCTCCTTACCCCTCCCCACCACCATCACCTCCGCCACCCTACCAATCACATTGACAATCACCACCTCCTTCTCACCTGGTGTGCGTTTTACTAAACAAACAACAGCAACAACACTGCTATCACCTCCCTCCAACAAAAAACCTACTATATAGTTATCCCAAATAACCATGTTTGCAGTTAAGGCACACATTACAATTGCCGGGCCAGCTATAAATATAATGCAAATATTGTAACACATGTTGCCATGGACCCTTGGGGGTAAAATAGGGGGAGGAGGGGGAAAGGGGGGTGGGTGGGCTTTGTTTGTTTGTTATTGTTGTTTTACTTCCTAGCAACATCTAAGGTAATATCAGGATGACAGTGCGAACTCATGCTGACTTTACATTGCTGCCCCACTGGGAAATCAGGCTGTCGGCACCATGACAACCCGATATCCCACTCAGTCACATTATCTTGACACTGACCTAACCAGTCCTTGGTACTATCCTATTATTATTAATGCCGAGCGCCAGCCTAGGAAGCAACAAGTATCAATCTGATAAGTCATTGGGTTTGGCTCGACCGGGAACCGAACTCCCGACCTTCCGCACGCGAGGCCCGCGCTCAATTGATTAGGCCACCGCGCCCGGTGCGGGGGGTGGGGGTGGGGAGCTTTAAGAGACAGTGTTCCGCTCATCACATTCTCCAAGTCGCCGTCTCCCTGTGAGACCAGCCTGTCAAAAGACTGCTTGCCACGCCTCGGTGCGCGCGCTTTCAAATGCCGGGGTGGCCTTTCTTGCCTTTATGTCGCTGGAGTAATATTTACTTTTGACCAATGAGTGGCGCTGCATTGAGTGCCTTAACGCCGATTTGCTGCTTTATTCGTCGCTAAGGGCCCTCCTACCCGCACTCCCCCCACCCCCCCCCACCCCCACACACATATATATATATATATATATATCCTACAATGGCGGATGACACCAGGGGGCGCCCTCACTTAAGGGGGCCCAGCGCACTCTGGCGGCCGCTGTATGTAAGTAAACTAGTGTGTAATACCCGGGGTAGGGACCATGGGTGACACAGGGACAGAGTCAACTTCTACTTACCTCTATCTGAGTGAGAATGTGGCGAACTGTAAGAGACGAGTTAAAGAAAGAAAGAAATAAAAAGAGAGAGGGGCTGTTTGTATTTTGTTTGTTTTTGTTTTAAGTCCTAGCAACATCTAAGGTCATACCAGGACGGGTACCGACTTGTGACAGTACGCACTCATGGCGACTTTATAGTGCTGCCCCACTTGGAGACCAGACCGCCAGCACCATGACCTGCTATCTTATTCTTAATAAGAGAGGGAGAGACAGAGAGAGAAAGAAAGACAGAGAAAGAAAGACAGAGAGAATTTGTTTGCTTTTTGGGATTTAACGTCCTAGCAACATCTATGGTCATATCAGGGCGGGTACTGACTTGTGACAGTGCGCACTCATGGCGACTTAAAAAAATGACAGAACTTCTAAACTATCGGACTATGCAAATTTACGTTTAAGATGAAACTAATTAATTACAAATAATCATAGCGTTGTTTCACAATGCTGTAGATAGAAAGTAATGAGTATTTCATCAAATTTGTGAGAAATGTGATCAGTGATTATTTTAAGCTCTGTTGACAGGGCAGCTTTCTTATGTTGACTTTTGGTCTTAATCACAGATGTCTATGGCAGCCATTTAAAGGGTTGTACAGTAAGCGTGATTAGGGAAACACCTGTACAGCGGGTAAACCATCAAACCAGGTGTGAAGTCGGCCAGGTGACACACAACACTGTAGTCAAAGCCAGTCAACCTACACGTGACAGGGTTGGTTGGTTGGTTGTTGGAGTTTTATGTCATGACAAATTCTACGGTCATATCAGGGCGGGCACCGACTTGTGACAGTGCGCACTCATGGTGACTTTATAGTGCTGCCCCATGGGAAGACCAGGCCGCCTATACCATGACCTCATTCCTGTACATTTTAATAGTGACCACCCAATGGGTTTTTTTTGGTGGTTTTTTGGGGGGGACAAGTTTTTTATTCTGCCCATAACGTGTAAGCTCCCATTAGGGTGCTTGTTTTCAACGCTGGACAGCTGTGATACTGGATTGGTCTGGTCCCGCACTCAGGAGTGTTTACCTGATCCTTCTCAGGCCAACCTTTTGCAGTTTTGGGTGTTAGTAGTTTCTATATTAGTTTTTTTGAATCTTCAAAGTTTTTTCCTAACCTGTATATGATAACTTAGCCTACTATGTACATCTACGCAAATGACATACAGGCCTGCGGGAGAGGATCCCATCCCATTGTGGTTTGTTACAGCATGCTTTCACCCACGCCCTGTCCTTAGATAGTACACCAGTGTGCCAGAACACACCTGGACCCTTCGGGACTGCGACTGGGTGGGATGGTTCTGTTGTATGGTTAGCCATTTTGTTTTTTCACGGTGAATCGGATGCATGACCGTGGCCTGCCCAGTTCTGCTTTGGTTTGTGCCAGTACACATACCCAGACGGACTGCGCCCTATGGTAATAGCAATTTCGACTTCCTTAGTACTTAGTATGGCTAGTCTCCGTATTTGTAATATCTACCATCTTTTCTGGCCTGTTTTTGCTTTTTGTGCCAGAACACAATGGCTTGGCTGTGAAGTGATATATTAATTGCAGGTGCAAACATTTAGCCACCAGTTGAATTGGTGTTCAGTTAATACCTTCCCAGTTGGTACACGATCTACACCGGCCTTTTGTGGCGGTTTTGTGAGTGATTTTTTTTTTTAAAGAAAGGGGCACTAGCTATTAAAGGGACCCCGATAGACGACCGGTGGGGTTCATGGCGTGCTCAGGTTACAACAATATTCTTTTCGTGTGTATGGCGGGCATTATTAGCGGGACCCTAGCCTCCATTCCTCACACCCTCTCCCCCACCCCACCACAACAACAGGCCCTAACTCCTGTTTCCCGGCCACTGTCCCGGCCTAACCCCCAGCTCCACCCGACAGCCCTTCCCCCAGCTCCATCCCCGGCACCATCCCCCGTCCCCGGCCCCCTGCCCGTGGCCGCCCCCCGTCGGTGTGGACACCGTGTTTGTTTTCCTTCTCGATAGGTCGTGGCCCGCCTTGCCTCCGCGTGTGCCGTGATAGGGGAGCTTGAATGGCCGGACGCCGCCGCGTTAACCTCCGGCGCGCCGCCGGCGCAGGGCGGCGCGTGTTTTTGTTGTTTGGTGATGTGTGCAGCCATCGAGAGGCCTCGGCGGATTATTTGTAAGCTGCATATGGAGCCACCGCCTTGCTTACAATATCTGAAACATTGCCAGCCAGCCATGCCATCTGCCCATCTCCGTCCGACAACCCTCCTCTTTCTGCCAGACGACAAAATAAAATATTCACGCGTACTTGCAGTAGGGGTGAATGACAACATAGACTAAATACAAATGAAAATTGCTTAGTATCAAACAGAATTTGCATGCAGTTACTATTACAACTGATAGTAGTTTCATTTATGTATTAAGGAATTATACTGTATGGCTGGAAGACCATTGCTCTGCCGCTGACAAGAGGCTATTCGATGAATAAAATACACTTTTTTTTTTTTTTCATGGAACAGGAAGTGGAATTCCTGATTCCAGTATCTAATGGCTACTTATAATATATCGGCACAGAGTTGGTGAAATGGGAGAGGATACAAAAAGACAATATGGCGACCATAGAATGCGGTCGATTTGAGTTTTAAAGTCTATTAAACTACATGTTTTACTATATTTTTCAAATCAAAAGTAGTGGGTAAATATTAAGATATATGTGAAGAATATATTTCTTAAATTAAGAATTTATCTGCTCATTTCATTTACCCAGCCGTTCGCCACTTTTTCTAATGGGTTGTTCTCCATGCCTACTGTACAGAACATTTACGGGGTGAATCTTTTATCTATCAGCCGACCAAATAACACGGCAGGTTTATAGTGTACCCCCCCCCCCCCCCACACTCCACTCCGACAAAGGGCGGGTTTTAACATTTAGCGGGTACCAGGATACGCAGGCAGGGAAATACATTTAGTTGGTTGTTGGAGTTTGTAAGTCCTGGCAACATTTAAGGTCATATCAGGATGGGTACCGACTTGTGTCACTGTGCACTCATGGCGACTTTAATTATAATGCTGCCCCACTGGGAAATCAGGTCGCTGGCGCCATGTCCCAATATCCCACTTAGTCACATTATCTTGATACTGAGCTAACCAGCCATTGCCCTATCCTATTAATGCCGATCGGCAGGCTAGGTACCAACAAGTATCAATTTTGTACGTCATTGGTTTGACTTATCGGGATTCGAACCCCCAACCTTCCGCACCTTCTTCCCCGAGTCCTCTGCCACAGAAGGTGCGGGACAGCATCGATAGGGTAGTTAAATATGCATAAGAATTTAAAGCGGGTGCTTTGCCACTGGTGGTATTGGCGGGGCAGAGGAGAGGGCCGGGGGTAGACATACCGGAACTTAGATACAAGATTCACCCCATACTGCTGCAGTAGGGGTGCAAACCAACCCTATGTAAAAGCTGTCGAAAAAACGGGTCAATGAATTCAGAGCCTAATTTCACAATCTAAGAAGCAACATTTATTCTTTACATATGTGAAGCCTTTGAGTTGAAAAATATAATATAATATCTAGTTTAATGCAATTTAAAAGTGAAATCGACGGCGTTCTGCGGCCGCCATCTTGTCTTTTTGCATTCTCTCCCATTTCACCAACTCTGTGCCTATATGGGTAGCCATTTGATACTGGAGCCACAGTTTCCAGGGCATGTTCCATACTAACACTATTTTCGCCCGTATTTATATAAGGCTGGTCTTCACCCGTGTACTACAAGTATCGGGTGAATCTTATACTTATAGGTGCAGCATTGATTCCTGGAGCAAACTTGGACATTGAAGAATTATCCCTATCAGTATCACTCAAGCGCTATAGGGATTAGGCCGAAGTGATGGGACAGCCCTCACCACTATATATAAGGTTTAGGCTACGGTCAAGGAAAGAGAGAGCGAACAATGAGTAGTGGTGGGGAACCTTCTTTATTTTTGCTTGAAAGTCCCATGGCCGGGCAAAATAACGCCCTACCTAAAGCTAAAAATAAGTGGTGCTGGGAGTGCAATCAAAGCGGGAATGAGCCAAGCGGCAATGAAATGGCAGTCCCGGGGCAAAAGAGTGGCCCGGGGTGAATGTACAGTGAAGAATAAATAAGATATTAATAAGAAATAATTAATTAAAGAGAGAAGGGGGAAACTCTGCCTACTTATATATATATAATAAATTATATTCTACATAAGTTTGAGGCTACGGTAAAGGAAAGAGAGAGAGCGAACAATGAGTAGTGGTGGGGAACCTTCTTTATTTTTGCTTGAAGGTCCCTTGGCCGGGCAAAATAACAGCCAAACAGGCCGAAGGCCCCCACCCAAAACTACTCTAGCTTCGACTGGGCCAGGGAGGAGGCCACCCTCAGGTCATTAATGATGCGCACCTGCAGTGGCGTCTTTAAGTAAGCATATACCGTCTCACTGGCCCAGTCCCCTCTCAGCTTTATCTCCTCGATCGTAGCCCCACACATAGCAAGATAAGTCATGCCGCCCCGGCGCAGGGAGTGAGAGGTAAAGTGGCACTCAGCCAGACCCGCCCTACTGGCAAAAAGTCTCCTCAAAATGTTTTTTGGTCCAAAATACCGCACAAAGTGCCCGGCTAACGCATTTGGCGACTGGTATCTCTAGCACACGCTCAGTAAATTGGATAGTCTTAGATTGCCTCACCCGAATCAACATACCCCAATAAAAAAATGTAAAATCCGAACGTCTAAGGGAGGCCTCTAAGTCTGTGACCTGGCTCTTCCTGAGTAATGTGCGGAAGGACAGCAACGTCGCAGCGCACCAGGAGGTATGGCCAGAGTTCAGGGTCAAACCCCCCAAAATTTTAACCAACATATGTGGTAAGAGGGGGGGGGGCACAGCCTTTGGTGCATCACCCTTCTCACGTCTTATGCCCTTCAAAGTTGCAGATACATAGTAATCGGCATAGAGGATAGTTTGGCAACCATTCTGTTTTAAGTAAAAGTTCAGACCTGACAAATAGTTCAATATAGATCTATAAGATAGATCCCTGGCAAGCCAGGTCGCATAAAGAGCGACCCACTTTGAGGTGCAGGGGAAAGGAGCCCTGTTCTCCCCAAACTGATCGACAAAGGTCAAATAACGTTTAATCTGAACCGTCCTTGAAGACCAGGAATTGGCGGAATAAAACCGGCTCTCATATAGCTGCTGCTCCCTTGCCAGCGCTTCCCGCCCTGGAATGAAAAGAAAAGGGGGCCTCAAAAATCAATCTACAACACATGAGCCATGCTTTATCAACAGCAGCTATCCTAGCAGCACTTCCAACATCCCCCAGCCTGCTCAATGCATCACAAGTGATATTTCTAGACGTATGAATATAGGAAGAAATGAATATAAACATTTTTTCAATCGCCATCCAGAAAAGCTTTCGGAGATAACCCATGATCTCCCATGAGCGAGGGCGGCCCGTGTTCAGCGCAGCTGGACCACAGCGCTGTCAGTCATGAACACTATCGAGGCCCCTCCTCCCCCAACCATGCGCCCAGCATGTGGCTGCCTCAAATGCGGCCACCATTTCTTTGACGTTAATATGAGCAGAGCCCAACCCCTCCTCGGGTGAGACGTGATGGTGCCCAGCATAGTCACAAAGCGCTTTATCATCATCTCCCTTATAACAGCCGACTAACCAATCCCCCCCCCCCCCATGGGTGGTGCCCATACCCCAGCCTGAGGCGTCGCTATAGACTGAGCAGACCCGTGTAAATTTTCCTAGCATGGAAGTTAAAAATAAGTGGTGCTGCAAGTGCAATCAAAGCGGGAATGAGCCAAGCGGCAATGAAATGGCAGTCCCCGGGCAAAAGAGTGGACCGGGGTGAATGTACAGTGAAGAATAAATAAGAAATTAATAATAAATACTTAATTAAAGAGAGAAGGGGGAAACTCCGCCTACTTATATATATATATATTAAATTATATTCTACATATATATATATATATATATTATACATGCACATCCTTCATATATTATCCATATATGTGTTGGAATGTACACGCTATTTATTATATATGTTTACACAAAATATATAATATGTACAGGTTATATAACATATATTGAATACAGTATGCAAGGTATTATACTTATAGTATTATAGTATGTATAGATACCGGTGCAGTTATTAAACAATTTTTGCCACAAAGAAAAGCATACTTTACTAAGTCAATTTAATATAGCCTATTTCTGTAATTTTCTTCTATACACATAGTATGTTGATCACTATAATCTACCGTAATTTACTTTGAAGTAACTTTGATTTAAAATGACTCAGTTTAGAAATATTTGACTATACAACTTAAAAAAATATATATACTTGTTGCTACTTAAGCCGTGTTCACGCGGACAAAATCTAAAGCGATTTAGACAAGGCGGATAGCAGGAGTCGAATTAGCCGCCCATTCACACGGGCAGTACTTGGGCCGGAAATCGATATCTGCACATGAGCAAGTCCAGTCTGACCAGCACCAGTTTTCGGTTAGTCGACGTGACCACCAGAGAGTGGGTTCGACCTAGATATGTATGTACTGAATCGTATTGGTTTGGAACGGTCAAAACTTCTGCTGGGCAGTGAAACCCTAAAAATAAATGATGAAAAATATATCTGTGCACCTCTAGAAGGTTCATAGACCAAATTATATAATATGTGCTTTTGATCGACCGGAAAGTCAACAAACTAAGGTGTCGACTGCGCATGCGTGTGAGGTGCTTAATCCGCCTCAGTGCGTCCACACAGACAAAATAAATCGATTCACAGAAATCGACTCACGTAAACTACCTCGAGAGATGGTTTACAGTATCCAGATCACAGGAATCGATTCAGCCTTAATCCGCCTCAGACGTCCGTTCACACGCGAAATGTAACCCAAACTATACAAGTCGATTTCTACGAATCGATTTACATCGTCCGTGTGAACACGGCTTAAGCCTATGCTCGGCAATCCTCAAAGTGAAACAAAGTGAAAACAGTGAAAGGGACAGTGGGATGACCAATTGTCTCTGATTGAAAATTCCCCTGCATAATCAACCAATGTAACATAAATAACCTCCTACGTATATACACCTTAGATAGATTGTTCTGCAGCTAGTCTTTTGACGAGTTATTAATAAGACTGCGTTTTGAATGGCTTTATTTTTGTTGTTGGTGATTTCTTTTGCATGGTGGGGGAGGGGTAATGATTTACTAGTGAAACACCCTCCTTGTCCCACCCAATCAGCCCCTATACCGACTCCATGGTCTGCACCTGCTACGAGTGAGAGGGTCCCATGATGAGTCCACAAAGGGTGAGTCGGCTGGGAAGTGTGTGTGTGTGGGGCGGGGGAGGTAGGCGGCTAGGAAACGGTGGAGGGGGGGGGGGGGATGACTTAGGAGGGGGAGGGGAAGATATGGGATAGCATGTATAGCCTTTCTCCTGGTCCGTGGTGTTGGACTGGGTGGGCGATGATAGGGGTTGCCAAGCGGCGGGCGGTGCGAGGAAACCCAAAGCTGGTTCCCATTTAAACTACAGAGGCTGCTTGATAAACTGCCTTGGGACTACGCGGCCACACTTAAGGGTGCATAGTCCAATGGTTTTGAATTTCTGTATTTTTTCTGAGATAAATATATTAGATCGATCATTAGTATCTACTTTACATTAGTTTAAAGCTACTTTTATTTTAAATGGTAAACCTTTGAGATATTTGAAGTGCAAACATGGAAAATTAGTTTCAGCAAGCTTGCCAAAACTCGGACACCATAGACTTCTGCAGTAACAGGTTCTAAAACTTCTTTTAAATTGACTCAGTATTCCCTTCAATGCAGAAATAAATGTTTAATAATTGCATCAGTACCTAAGTTAGATATGTAGAATCAAATCTTGATAGTTATTTTGGTTTTGAAAATTTGATATTTCATCGGACTATGCAGCTTTAAGTAACCGGGTTGATGGCGGCCTCCATTCCACGACTAGCTCTGATAATGTGATAGTGATAGAGTTGGTTGGTTGTTTTGGAGTTTCGTGCAAAAATTAAGGGAAACATTGTGTACATGCTTGCTTGGGGTTGTTTGTAACCTTACGACGGTTACTGGTTGCAGAACTGCAACATTATAGAGAGGCTCTGATAAATCGGCCCAATCTTTGTTTGAAGATTAATCTTCAGTAGGGACTGTTGTAGAAGATGGGGACATCTTTACAACGTTGGAACGGCGAAGCATTGGGGCAGCCCCGAATCTCTTCGGTCCAGCGGTAGTTGAGCACTTGTATCCAGCAGACAGCAGTAAGAGTTTCGAGGAAGGGCGGGTAAAGATGGGCGCAGCGGTGGTTCCAGCAACGAGAACAAAGCGAGAGAAACGTAAAGGTACAGGGCCCCACCCAAGTACACAACTCCCCTGCTCAGGGGGAGAAGTATGCCTGGGAGTGGGAAAAAAGGCTAGAGTCTAGGAAAGCGAAATGAGGAGAGTTGACTCAAAGGACCGTGTCTATTTGCTCTATGGTGACCAGCCGGCGAGCTAAAGACACAGACAGAGTAAGAGTAGAAAGTGAAATGCTGGTGGGCTCCCCCTCCTGGAACTCTTTTCAGCCATATCAAGGAGGAGCAAGGCCAGCGGAGAGGAGATAGCGAGAGGTGTGGATGAAGTGCGGTCTGGATAGCAAGCGATTGTGTACATGACATCAGTGTCGTAAAAAGCTTGTTTTATTTAACGACAGCTCTAGAGCACATTGAATTTCATATCATAATTCATAGGCTATTGGACGTCAAACATATGGTCATTCTGACATATTTCTTTGGAGGAAATTTGCTGCTGCCACATAGGCTACTCTTTCCGATAAGCAGCAAGGGGTATTGTACCGACTTGTGATAGTGCACACTTATGATGACTTTATAGAGCTGCCCCTCTGGGAGACCATGCTGCTGGCACCATGACTTGATATCCCACTCAGTCATATTATCCTGACACCTACCCAACCAATCCTTTCCCTAAATGATATAATGGCTAGCACGTGACTAGGAAGTGACAAATATAAATTTTTAAGTAATTGGTTTTGCTCGACCAGGATTCGAACCCGTGGGTTCAACTCCCAAAACGGGAGATGAACGAAATAAGGTAGATTATGTCAAATAACGTAACGCAGTAAAACCTCCCTAACCGACCACATCCACAGATCGACCACTCCATATATCGATCGCTTTTTTTGAGTCCCAACAATACCATTGTATACTATTTTTTTGTAACCATATTCTAAGTCATTAAATCGACCACCTCCCTATATCGACCACTTAAAGTCGGTCCTATGGTTGGTCGATTTACTGTATATTTATCTCAGAAACTGACAGAACCATAAAATCATCGGACTATGCTAGTATATAAATGAATGGGAAACCCACAGAAATAACTCCATCCGTCGGGAAGGATCCATCCATGCCGTCCCTCCTATCCATATCATATCCCCGTCCTGATATGACCTTAGATGTTGCTAGGACGTAAAACAACAACAAACAAACAAACAAACAAACCTATCCATACACCAAACACAACTAGTGTTCTTTAACAGTAGTGCCCGGAAAAGTCGGAGGCAACCCGGGCAGTGAATGGGCGGTAAAAGCGGTGAGACTGACAGTGAGAGTGATAGGGACGTGGGGATGGGGTGAGGAGCAGAGTGAGTGAGTGAGAGGGGTGTGTGTGTGTGTGTGGGGGGGGGGGGGTAGGACCAGCCTATGGCCCAGAAAGCCTGGCCCGATCACGGCATAGACCCAGACAGAGACGGGGAGGTGACGGGCGGGGACCGGGGGGTGAGAGGGGGGGGGGGGGGGCGGGACGGCGCCCCGGGCGGCCCGGCCTGACTCCCCCCGTCGCGGACAAGGAGAAGGTAGATAATCATCAACGGGCGGCGGCGAGGCCGGGGGCGGCGCCGGCGTGACGCAGGAAGTGGCCGGTGTCTGCGGCCCGCCGCCCGACGGGCCGCTGTCCCGGCTGTGTGTGTGTGTGTGATGGTGGTAATAACCCCCGCCTGCGCCATTTAAAGTCGCCCACACACTGCGGGGCATGCGCGCTGTAGTGGGGGCTGATGTGTACAGCCCAGCCCAGTCCAACTCAGTATGCATCATTTACATATATACATATATATATATATATATATATATATATATATATATATATATATATATATATATATATATGCATATGCCCTGGTAGAGACTGCCATCTAGTAAAATCGCAAATTCTACCAGTAGAAAGGCTACATTCCTTACACGCGGCATGCGAATGCGGCAAAAACTCGAAAAGCATCTAAGTCAATGGGGGTGATTCCATGCGTCCGAATGCGAATGTGAATGCAAATGCGAATGCGGAAACTGAATTGGTCCATGTAGCCATCGGTACGGCATGCGAATGCAAATGCTGCTGCCTTTGCCATAGAAAACAGTGGTAGAGAAACCTGACACTATGTGTGGGTGTTGGTGTGGGTAAAAGGACCCAACCTGTTCGAATGCCGCATTCGCATGCCGCATACCACGTGTAAGGAATCCTAGCTTAAGTATGTAGTGGGTATCGATATGGCTGAATGGGAAACAGTACTCCCTTTATAATGCTCGCATCGGGGGAGGGAAGAGCTGCACCTTTAATCAGGATTCATCCCCCTTATCTGACCGAGCCACACGGTCACCGCATGATATGTGGTAATCCCACGATAGATGGGTAGTGGCCAGGGCTGGGTGGGAGGGGGTGGGAGCCAATGACGAGCTATGTTAGGGAGAGATCATGCCCGATAGGAATGACTGGTGTGCATGGGTGTAATAGCCAATAAGGAGGCCGGTATCATCCACACTTGTATGTATCTAAAAACCTTATATAACTGAATAAAACTAAGTATTCAGTATTCTGCTGGCTGGTGCTGAACTCGGATCGTGTGTTGTGTCCATCATGGGTCAGGCTCTAAGGTAGGCTTCATATAAACTAGAAGAGAGGGAAGGGGAGTTATGAACCATACGCACTAAGGAGGATATCGGGGCAGTATAGCCCTGTTAGGCAGTACAGCCAATGTCATGGGAGGCCATAATGCAAAGAGCCATAACTCTGTGTGCCACCTAGCAGGATCGGCCATCAATAACTTTCTAAACCCCGCATAAATGCGGGGGCCCACAAACATTGGATTTCATACCCTGATCAATGTTTCTACTGGTAAATTCTGAGATTCTACCAGTAGTCTCCGATCCAAATAACCATTCTTCGTTAATGATCTATATGTCTAGCCCAAACTTCAAAATTATATATTTAATTATACATATATATATTATATATATAATATATTTGTATCTACAGGTAGAATCTTTGAGACACTATGTGTGAAAGTAAATTGGTGTACATAAAAGGAATGATTAGGATAGGGCAAGGACTGTTTGATTAGGATAGGGAAAGGATTGTTGGCTCAGTGTCAGGATAATGTGATTGAGTGGGATATCAGGTCATGGTGCTGATGGCCTCGTCTCCCAATGGGGCAGCAGGTTACAAGTTGCCATGAGTGTGCACTGTCACAAGTCGGTACCTTTCCTGATAACAGTGATATGACCTTAGATGCTACCGGTCATGGTAAAGTCGGCCTGATTTCCCCAGTGCTGGCAGCACTATAAAAATAAGCATGGGTTTGCACTGTCACAAGTCGGTACCCTTCCTGATATGACCTCAGATGTTGCGAGGACGTAAAACTCCAGCAACCAACCAAGCAACATATGTGTAGTACTTCACCCAATAGCAGTACATCGGATAGTTTACAATATTGATTCAGAGTTGTCATGTTGTGTATCGGCTCTGCAAATACGGGAGATCGGGAGTTCGATTCCAGGTCGGGTCAAACCAATGACTTAAAAATTGATACATGTCGCTTGCTAGCCAGGCGCTCAGCATTAATGGGATATGGCAAGAACTAGTTGGCTCAGTGTCAGGATAATGTGACTGAGTGGGATATCGGGTCATGGTACCGGCAGCCTGACTTTCCAGTGGGGCAGCGCTATAAAGTCACCATGAGTGCGCAATGTCACAAGTCGGTACCCATCTTGATAAAAGACCTTAGATGTTCCCAGGATGTAAAATTCCAACAACCAACAGTCTCTTGTAGATGGTCTGGCGCGGGGGTTCTGTCTGCCTGTCGCTGTGTGTGTGAGATTGGGGGAGGTGTGTGTGTGTGTGGGAGGTGGGGGGGGGGGGGTCTTGGGAGGGGGCGGGGTGTCGGTCTGCTGCGTCTTGACTGCAAAAGGCCATACATCAGGAATATGACAGTTGAAAGCGGGACCTCCAGCACAAAAAAAAACCACCGCCTCTGGTCACGTGATTAGGTAGCATCTACTCCGCGCCCCGACGCACCAACAAACATATTGCCTGTCCCCACACTCCGTGACCTCGCCGACCCCTTGTACGCATGCGCCATGACAGGCGCTGTGAATATATAGAGTAGGACTTCTCTAAACCGACCGACCATAGGACCGACTTTAAATGGTCCATTTAGGGAGGTGGTCGGTTTAGGTATTTTTTTCTTTTATCATTACAACGGTATTGTATGGCCGATCATTTGGTGTCCCAAATTAAGAGATCGATATAAGGGAGTGGTCGATGTATGGAGGTGGTCGGTAGCAGAGGAATGTTGGCAGCTATTCATATGATATGCTAAGTGAATTTTGCTGTGGGCAATTTAGGAATTAGAAATTGTAGTTATGGTTTACAAAGACGTCATTATGGATCGACCTGACTTATATATCATATCAGCAACAATACAATACATATCAATGTCAAGGTAATCTATTTTGACACATATTGGATAGATTTTCTTTTCTTAAACGACCCCAAAAATAATAAATAAGATTTCATAATTTTTCGTCATCCCCGACTTCTTTTACTCCCTTTCTTCTTGTCCTTATTCATCTCCACCCCCATCTTCTTTATCCCTTTCCTTCCTCATTTCTTCTTCTTCTTACTCTCTGTGTACACTTTCTTCATTCTCATCCCCCCATTAGCCTCTCTATAACACTCTCTCCACCCCAACCCCACTCTCCCCCAAAAAGTTAGTTTTATTTAACGACACATTTAGATCACATTGATTTTTATCATCGGCTCTTGGATGTCACACATATGGTCATTCTGACATATTTCTTTGAAGGAAGCCCGCTGCCGCCACATAGGCTACTCTTTCCGATAAGCAGCAAGGGGTCTTTTATATGCACTTTCCCACAGACAGGACAGCACATACCACAGCCTTTGATGAACCAGTTGTGGACCACTGGTTGGAACAGAAAATAGCCCAAACTGTAAATGGGTCCACTGTGCAGGATCGGCCGGATGATCCACACCTTCACAGGTGGACACTCTACCCCCTGAGCTACGTCCCGCTCCCCGACCCCCACTCTCCGAACCCCCGCCCGCTCTTCCATAATTCTTTTTCTGTTTCCACCAGCGCACTTCCCCTGGAGCATGTCCCATTGCTATTACTTATTAGAATTTGGGTGTGAACGCTATACTTTTTGAGGACTCAACAGGGAAAATGTCTGGTTTCATTTGAGCATCTGTAGAACTTGGCAAAAGACCTAATGTCGAACATGTGCTCTAAATAGCTTGTAATCCCCAGTGTTTCTTTTCACATTCCCGGGCAAGTCAAACCAGTCATGTACATAACTGGTACTTGTTACTACCTAGCTTGGCGCTCAGCATTACTAGGATATGGCAAGGACTGGTTAGCTCACTATCAGGATAATGTGACTGAGTGGGAAATCAAGTCCTGGTGCCAGTGGCCTGGTCTTCTAGTGGAACAACACTAGTATTAAAGTTGCATATTCCGATGGTTTTGAGTTTCAGAAATTGTCTGAGATAAATACATTAGGTTGATCATTATATTGTACCTTACTTTAGCTTGAAATAACTTTTATTTTAAGTGGCTAACTTTTGAGATATTTGAAGTGCAACCATGCAAAATTAATTTTGGCAAGCTTGCCAAAACTCTGACACCATAGCATTCTGCAGGAACATGATCTATTCAATTGCCTCAGTATTCCCTTCTGTGTGGCAACAAATGCTTAATAAGTGCATCAGTATCTAAGCTAGATATGCAGAATCAAATTTAGATCATTGTTTTGGTTTTGAAAATTTGATGATTTCATCGGACTATGCCGCTTTAAGTCGCTACGAGTGCATACTGTCACAAGTCAGTACCTGTTCCTGATATGACTCTAGATGTCGCTAGGATGTAAAACTCGAACAAGCAAAGAAGTAATTAAACATTATGAACAAAATGCTCAAATAGCGAAAGGGATACTAAGCCAATCATGAAGGAATTTGTGATTCAGGTCTCGGTGCAAAAAAAAGTCATTACAACATGCATTAATGATTACATTCATGACATGCACACATTACACCTGACATGCTCATGCCAGGAGTAATTAATTAAATTAAAATCCCACCGCATTCGGGTCCCTGGCCATCCCAATACCCATTTCTAAACAGCTACAGTAACCGCCCCAGTCTCCAATGGGTATACCCCGTACCTCACTGTCATGGCGTATTTGTTTAGGTATTTAATAAGACATTATATACATCCACCACCACCAGGCCGGGCCCCGGCTGTCACACAACACCAGGCACACCCCACACACAAACAAACAATAACAACAGCGTCCGTCGGCATTCCAGCTACACTGGTCCCCGGCGTCTCGGCGCACTGGTTCCCAGCGTTTAGGAACCGCTTCGCAGCGTCTCTATATCTGAGGACGTGTTTTGAAACCCCAGCCGCGCGCACGAGTGTTGTGTACCGCTGAGGCCAGAGGGCGCCACATGTGCGCCGCCACCCTCCGCCAGCTAGGGGGCGGGTCACGGGGCGCCCCCTGGTGGAAGCGATGGAGCCGACACGGGCGGCGGCGGCGTCGCGACGCAAGGGAACGCGTTGCTAAGCAGTGATCGGTCGCCAAAGTTCCAAAATTGTGTTTGTGTGTGTGTGTGTATCTGTAAGTGTGTAAAGGTAAACTGCCAACTGGGGGAAGGTCAACTTGAGTCAGTAGACAGCTATCGCTATCTAGGCGTGGACCTAGACAGGCATCTAAATTATGCCACCTGCATAACAAATACAATAAAGAAAGCTATGCCTAATTATAAAATATGGCTACTAGCAAAACTAAGATACTGCATGACAGAAAGCATGGCAATACAAATATACAACGGTATGACTATGATCCTACCCTACTTTGACTATGGTGACACCATCTACATGGGAGGGAATGCAAACCTGCTAAATAAATTACAAGTGCTACAGAACAAAGCATTATAGGTATGCTTCCAGGTCCACAAAAGATTGCCAAGGAGGGAACTCCACATTAAATGCAACACAAAACTACTAACAAATAGAAGAGAACTACACCTCAAGCTACTTGCACACCACTACACCACACAAGAAGGTCTCACAGTGACTGCTGGTAGAAACACCTGACATACAGGTGCACCAGTGCTAAAAGAAACCATAAGCATTAATAAAATACATGAGAGAAGTGTGTTAGTCATGGCCGGGCAAGCCTGGAACAAACAACCACCTCCAGTCAGAGCAATCAAGAAACTGGAGCTCTATAAACAATTCCTAAAAAAGAACAAATAAAAACCATACACCATCATATGGGCACCAAATAACACCTGACCAGGCGCAGTCAAGGCAAACTGTGAAAGAGCACACATGCCAAGAACAGGCCCGGGAAGAGGGTGCACATCAAACCTATAAATACACAGCCATCTGGAGTACTGGGGGGTGGGGGTGGGGGGGTCAGAAGAAATGAGGCCATAGTCCACTTTGGTATGTGTTCTGGCACAAATCACGAAAGGTACGGACAGACCAACCATGCTCACCGAACCCAACCTATAATACACTATGGCATAAGAAAATACTACAACCCACCGCCAGGTCGCAGTCCCGAAGGGTACAGGTGTGTATTGGCACACCCGGGTCCCAACTATGGACAGGGCACAGGTGCAAGGAATGTGGTAAAACCAAAAGTCAGGGACAATGCCACTAGAACTATGGTTAACAATTTAACACCGCAGCCGACCCACCTGGCCACAGTCCCAAAGAGTACGGATGTGTTCTGGCACATCTAGGGACTAACTAGGGACAGGGCACAAGTGAAATGAAAGCTGCAAACAAAACAAACAAACAAATTTTGGGAACACGTCCTCATCCACAAGCCTATCTCACTAGATGTACATACCAGGCTACAATATTAGTTATATGATAGCCCCCAAAAACTAACATAGATACTAACTACTTGCTGGTGGATGTCCCGGATACCAACCAGGAACCGGAACCTGGGCATACACCATAACATTCCTCACAGCTGTCCAGCGTTGGAAACAAGCACCCTCGCGGGAGCTTACATGCTATGGGCAGAATAAATACTGTTTCAATAAAAAAAGAAAGAAAAAAAAGCCAGAGGCTTATTTTAATGGGTACAGCTGACATTGAGCGGTGTAAAAACAGCTTTAAAAAAAAGAAAATAGTACCAGAGAATTGTTGGTGTTCATAGTGTGCATCATCCTCTCGTTATTCTACATCCCAGACGCGGTGGCAGAATCAGCAGATTGCAGGCTTCCCTTTCGGAATCGGGAGTTCGATTTCTGGTCGAGTCAAACCAATGACTTACCAAAGTGATACGTGTTGCTGGCTAGCCTTGTGCTTGGCATTATTACGATAGGACAAGGACTAGCTAGCTGAGTGTCAGGATAATGTGACTGAGTTAGAGATCGCTATTATCAGGTTATGGTACCAGCGTCCTGGTCTCTCAGTGGGGCAGCACTATAAAGTAGCCATGAGTGCACACTGTCACAAGTTGATGCCCATCCTGATATGACCTTAGATGTTGCTATTGGTGTGGTATTATACCGGCAGGAGTTGCACATAATACATAGACAATTGCAGACTGTACTTAGGGAGAGTAATGTGGTATTATACCGGCAGGTGTTGCACATAATACATAGACAATTACCCGCTGTACTTAGGGAGAGTAGTGTGGTATTATACCGGCAGGTGTTGCACATAATACATAGACAATTACCCGCTGTACTTAGGGAGAGTAGTGTGGTATTATACCGGCAGGTGTTGCACATAATACATAGACAATTACCGACTGTACTTAGGGAGAGTAGTGTGGTATTATACCGGCAGGTGTTGCACATAATACATAGACAATTACCGACTGTACTTAGGGAGAGTAATGTGGTATTATACCGGCAGGTGTTGCACATAATACATAGACAATTACAGACTGTACTTAGGGAGAGTAGTGTGGTATTATACCAGCAGGTGTTGCCCATAATACATAGACAATTACCCGCTGTACTTAGGGAGAGTAGTGTGGTATTATACCAGCAGGTGTTGCACATAATACATAGACAATTACCCGCTGTACTTAGGGAGAGTAGTGTGGTATTATACCGGCAGGTGTTGCACATAATACATAGACAATTACCAACTGTACTTAGGGAGAGTAGTGTGGTATTATACCGGCAGGTGTTGCACATAATACATAGACAATTACCAACTGTACTTAGGGAGAGTAGTGTGGTATTATACCGGCAGGTGTTGCACATAATACATAGACAATTACCGACTGTACTTAGGGAGAGTAGTGCGTTATTATACCGGCAGGTGTTGCACATAATACATAGACAATTACCCGCTGTACTTAGGGAGAGTAGTGTGGTATTATACCGGCAGGTGTTGCACATAATACATAGACAATTACCGACTGTACTTAGGGAGAGTAGTGTGGTATTATACCGGCAGGTGTTGCACATAATACATAGACAATTACAGACTGTACTTAGGGAGAGTAGTGTGGTATTATACCGGCAGGTGTTGCACATAATACATAGACAATTACCGACTGTACTTAGGGAGAGTAGTGTGGTATTATACCGGCAGGTGTTGCACATAATACATAGACAATTACCGACTGTACTTAGGGAGAGTAGTGTGGTATTATACCGGCAGGTGTTGCACATAATACATAGACAATTACCCGACTGTACTTAGGGAGAGTAGTGTGGTATTATACCGGCAGGTGTTGCACATAATACATAGACAATTACCCGACTGTACTTAGGGAGAGTAATGTGGTATTATACCAGCAGGTGTTGCACATAATACATAGACAATTACCAACTGTACTTAGGGAGAGTAATGTGGTATTATACCGGCAGGTGTTGCACATAATACATAGACAATTACCGACTGTACTTAGGGAGAGTAGTGTGTTATTATACCGGCAGGTGTTGCACATAATACATAGACAATTACCGACTGTACTTAGGGAGAGTAGTGTGGTATTATACCGGCAGGTGTTGCACATAATACATAGACAATTACCGACTGTACTTAGGGAGAGTAGTGTGGTATTATACCGGCAGGTGTTGCACATAATACATAGACAATTACCGACTGTACTTAGGGAGAGTAGTGTGGTATTATACCGGCAGGTGTTGCACATAATACATAGACAATTACCGACTGTACTTAGGGAGAGTAGTGTGGTATTATACCGGCAGGTGTTGCACATAATACATAGACAATTACCGACTGTACTTAGGGAGAGTAGTGTGGTATTATACCGGCAGGTGTTGCACATAATACATAGACAATTACCGACTGTACTTAGGGAGAGTAGTGTGGTATTATACCGGCAGGTGTTGCACATAATACATAGACAATTACCCGCTGTACTTAGGGAGAGTAGTGTGGTATTATACCGGCAGGTGTTGCCCATAATACATAGACAATTACCGACTGTACTTAGGGAGAGTAGTGTGGTATTATACCGGCAGGTGTTGCACATAATACATAGACAATTACCGACTGTACTTAGGGAGAGTAGTGTGGTATTATACCGGCAGGTGTTGCACATAATACATAGACAATTACCGACTGTACTTAGGGAGAGTAGTGTGGTATTATACCGGCAGGTGTTGCACATAATACATAGACAATTACCCGCTGTACTTAGGGAGAGTAGTGTGGTATTATACCGGCACGTGTTGCCCATAATACATAGACAATTACCCGCTGTACTTAAACTTTAAAGTTGCATTGTCCAAGGGTTTTGAGTTTCTGTCTTTTTCTGAGATAAATATATTAGGTTGATCGTTATAATCTACATTACATTAGTTTGAAGCAATTTTCTTTTTAAATGACTATCTTTGGAGATATTCGAGGTGCAAACATGACAAATTAATTTTGGCAAGCATGCCATAATTAATTATATTAAAGTTGCATAGTAATACCCGCATATAAACCGGTCCTGATATGACCTTAGATGTTGCTAGGACAACCAACATACACATGATATATCCTAGTGTTTTCTTTTGATGACTGGTAAAGCAAAGCACCAATACTATAGTCGTTAAAGTTGCATGGTCCGATGAAATATAATTTTGTCAAAATTAAAACAACTACTTACATTTGATGCTATATATCCAACTTAGATATTGGTCTATTAGCTAATGATTTGGGACAGTATATACAGAATAACCAGTGAGTTTATAACCTCACCCCTTTGAACACTCAGTTTGAAACACCCATTATGCAGGAAGGCCATTAACCAATTAGGCCAATCTCGTGACCCCATTAGCCCCCCCCAACCAAGTAGGCCTGCTGTGCAGGGTCATAGAGGGGAAGGGGATATGAGGTGGATGTGTGTGTATGTGTCTGTGTGTTTCCTGACCTGATTTTACAGAGACACAGAGACAGACATACACACAGACATACACACAGACATACACACACAGACATACACCCATAGATAGGCACACACAGACAGACATGCACACACAGCGCACACATACACAGAAACACACAGACATGCACACACCCGACATACACAGACCCACATACACCCAACCTGACTTTGCAGAGAGGCCACACACACACACAGCACCCCCAACAGCACACGCAGCATACACACAGACAGACATGCAGAGACATACACACATAGACATACACACACAGACACACATACATATACATACAGACAGACATACACACAGACATACACACACAGCCATACACACACAGACATACATACACAGACATACACACACATACAGACACCCATAGATAGGCACACACAGACAGACATACACAGACAGCACACACATACACAGAAACACACACATGCACACACCTGACATACACAGACACACATACACCCAACCTGACTTTGCAGAGAGAGAGCCACACACACACACACACACACACAGACACCCACAGACAGACACACACAGACATACACACAGACATACACACATACATAGACACACACAGACACACATACATACACACACATACATACGTACATACACACATACATACATACATACATACATACACAGACACACATAGATACACATACATACACACACATACACACACAGACATTACCACACATACATATACACACACAGACAGACACACATAGATAGACACACACAGACAGACATGCATAGACAGCACACACAGACACACAAACACACAGATATGCACACACCCGACATACACAGACACATACACCTGACCTGACTTTGCAGAGAGAGAGACACACCCACATACAGAAACACATAGACAGCCGCACACAGGCAGAGGCAGACACACATATACATGCACACACATACATACACAGACACACACACACATACAGACATACACAGACAGACACATCCATACACACACAGACACACATACACCACAGACATACATACACACATACATACACACATACACAGCACAGAAACACACAGATGGACACACACAGACATACACACAGACAGACACACACACAGATACATACAGACATACATAGACAGACAGACACAAGCAGACAACAGACACACATTTTTTTTTTTAAAGCCCTAGTGCCATGGGCCTATGTCACTAATCCATTCCCAGAATGTTACCATCCCAACCAGGAATACCTACCTACAGTCCTGTAAGGTTCCAGGTCATCTCACATCACGTGGTCACCGCGAGATGACATCTGGGTCATAGCCACAGGACTTTTGGCAAGCTTGTCGAAATTATTTTTGGTTCTTTCAGCTCATATTACTTCAAAACTAATCATCTTTAATCAAAATCACTCCGGAGTAATGATTAGTAGCTTGTAACGATCAATTTGATATATTTATCTCAAAAATAAGACAAAAATTCAAAGGCCATCGGACCATGCAACTTTAATGCCTAGTACACACCTACCGTTTGGGCGCGCACACCTCCCGTTTACGATCTAAAACTGCCCGTTTCGCCCACAAAAATCGCTTGGTGTGCGCTCCCTGCGCACACCTAGCGATTCCGATTCGCGCATAAAACTCAGTTTTTAAGTGCTAAAAGCGGCCGTTTACGATTGCGATTCGCGATTCGAAAAACGAATCGGCCCGTTTTCAGTTTTAAGCTGGTCGGGTGGAGTCGCCAGTTTTAGTGCGCGAATCCTATACGGTAGGTGTGTACCTAGCATAAGTGATGCTGGCTTGTATGCCTAGTCTGCGTGCGTGTAGGTTCAGTCACTGCGCTGGTACCGGGTGTGAATGGCGCGGGCTGTGTATGTGTGTGTGCACCCCGCCGTGCCCGCCGTTGCTCCCAGCCCCGGCCGGTAACAGGCGCAGGGAGCGGGGCGCCCGACATGATTTTCTAATAATCGCACTCATTACACGTCGGGCTCTCGGTAGCGTGAACACAGGGCCCGGGGGAAGGATGTGGCCAGATTGGTCCCGGTGTAACGATTTCAACTTCCCCCCTTCTCAAGTTCCCCCCCGGGAATCTGAAAACGTTTTCAACTTCCCTCCGGGGAACTTAAAAACGTTTTCAGATTCCTGGGGGGGAACTTAAAAACAGTTTTCAGATTCCTCCCCCTATTTTCAAATTCCCCCCTCCAGGAATACAATTTCAACTTGCCCTTCCTAAGATCGTGGGGTCGTGGGTTCGAGTCCCGGTCGAGTCAAACCAATGACTTTAAAATTGATACTTGTCGCTTCCTAGCTCGGCGCTCGGCATTATTAGGATAGGGCAAGGACTGGTGTGCTCAGTGTCAGGATAATGTGACTGAGTGGGATACCAGGTCATGGTGCCAGCGGCCTGGTTTCCCAGTGGGACAGCACTATAAAGTTGCCATGAGTGCGCACTGTCACAAGTCGGTACCCGTCCTGATATGACCTTAAATGTTGCTAGGACGTAAAACAACAACAAACAAACAACAAGTTTCCCCCCCCCCCCCGGAATCTGAAAACGTTCTTAACTTCCCTCCAGGGAAAGTAAAAACGTTTTCAGATTCCCGGGGGGGGGGAATTAAAAACAGTTTTCAGATTCCTCCCCCTATTTTCAAATTCCCCCCTCTGGGAATTTAAAATTGTTTAAAAATAAAGAAAATTCCACAAAAATATAAAAGTTTTAAAAAGATCAGAAATTTATGAAAAATAGTAATATTAGTCACCAAAATTTCCCCAAAAAGATTTTTTGTTAATCGAACAATTTCATGCCAAAAATTCACCAAAAAAATGTATATTTCACGAAAATAAAGAATTTCACACAAAAATTCTATATTTTTTTAATTATTCAAAAAAGCACAACAAATTGAAAAGTTAAACAAATCGAAAATTTCACGGAAAATTTAAAATTTCCAGAAAAATAACAAATTTAACAAAATAAATTTTAATTCACAAAAGATCTAATATTTCATGAAATTTCACAAAATAAGAGATTTTTGTATGTCTGTGTGTGTATGTCAGTCCGTAGTTCATTTTTATTTATTTAAGATGGTGTGGATTATAATTCCCAGGGGGAGGGAAAGTTAAAACGAGGGAGGGAACTTGAAAACGTTTTCAAATTCCCCTGGGAGGAATTTGAAAACGTTTTCAAGTTCCCGGGGGGGAACTTGAATATGGGGGGAATTTAAAATCTTTACACCGGGCCGATCCCAAAATGAGATGGGGCAGGTGGACAGGTGTGTGTGTGTGTGTGTGTGTGTGTGTGTGTGTGTGCTGTGTGTGTGTGTGTGTGTGTGTGTGTGTGTGGATGAGGTGTGGGATAGGAGGAGGAGGAGGAGGAGGGGTAGAGGTAGATAAAAGATTCACCCCGTACTTCCAGTACAGGGGTGAACGTTTGTTGTTTGTTTGTTTGTTGTTTTACGTCCTAGCAACATCTAAGGTCATATGAGGACGGGTAGTCTAAATACGGGCGAAAATAGCTTTAGTAATAGTATGGAACGGTAAGTAGAATGCCTGACACCAGTGTCAAATGGTTACTTATATCAGCACAGAGTTGGTGAAATGGGAGAGAATGCAAAAAGACAAGATGGCGGCCAGAGGATGCCATCGATTTCACTATTAAATTGCATTAAAGTATACATTTTATTATATTTTCCAACTCAAAAGTAGTGGGTAAATATGAATAGGTACATAAAGAATATATTGTGCTTCTTAAATTAAGAATTTACCAGCTCAGTTAATTAACCCAGCATGTTGAAATTCTTCGCCAGCTTTTCTAATGGGTTGGTTTTCACCCCTGGGGCCGTATGCAGGAGTCGGTGGTAGCGGCTTTTGGT
Organism: Branchipolynoe longqiensis; assembly: GCA_030323885.1. Classification (NCBI taxonomy): domain Eukaryota; kingdom Metazoa; phylum Annelida; class Polychaeta; order Phyllodocida; family Polynoidae; genus Branchipolynoe; species Branchipolynoe longqiensis. Next base: position 79,628,544 of record CM059196.1, read on the forward strand.
GGTAAAGCCTGACACCGTTTAGCTATCTCCAACGTCGGGAACTGTGTCGAGTCGTATGCAGGAGTACGTAACACTTTCATTATAGCTAAACATGAATATATTTATAGATTTGGGAAATCCCTCTGCGTCTGTACCCATATATTAGGCTTAAATCTATTCAATGCGACCATATTTAACAGAATTACATATGTGAAATTGGCAATACTGAGTCAATTTAACATAACCTGTTACTGCAGAAGTCTATGGTGTCAGAGTTTTAGCAAGCATGCTAAAACTAATTTTCCATGTTTGCACTCAAAATATCTCAAAAGTTTACCATTTAAAATAAAAGTAACTTTGAACTCATCTATAGTAGATACTAGTGATCGATAAAAATATAGAAATTCTAAACCATCGGACTATGCAACTTTAATATCACCAGAGTAAACATATTCAGATGCTTTACCCTACCAGATCTGTAGTTGATAAGTCTGTAAGGAAAGCACACATCAACTACGTCAAGCTGCATAGTCTGATGAAGCATCAAATTTTCATAAACCAAAACGATTATCTAGAATTGATTCTACATATCTAACTTGGACACTGATCCACTTATTAAGTATTTGTTGCCACATATAAGGGAATACTAAGGCAATTTAATAGAACCTGTTACTGTGGGAGATTTGGCATGCTTGCCAAGACTAATTTCACATGTTTGCACTTCATTGTGACTTCAAATATATCTAAATTTAGCCATTTAAAGTAAAAGTTACTTCAAGCTAAAGTAAGGTAGATTATAACAATAAATATCATATATTTATCCCAGAAAAATGACAGACACTGAAAACCATCGGACTATGCAATGTTAAGCATTTGTTGCCACCTGGAAGGGACTCCCGAGGCAATTTAATAGAACCTGTTACTGCTAAAGCCAATGGTGAAGAAATTTGGCAAGCTTGCCAAAGCTAACTTGACATCTTTGCACTTCAAATATCTCAAAACTTAGCCATTTAAATAAAAAGTTACTTGAAACTAAAATAAGGTAGATTATAACAATCAATTTAATATACTTATCTCAGAAAAATGACAGAAACTCAAAAACATCGGACTACGTCTATGCAACTTTAATATTGCGAAACATTGGCACCGCTGAGCTGACAATGAGTAATCAGACAGAACATGGATGAGTCAGTGATCACAGCGTTTGATAATTCACCGATGGCATGCTGTGAGGCAATAACCAGCTCATTGTGAGCTGCTCTGTTCCGCTCAGTTCCGCCCCTGCGAGCTGGTCACGATCCCAATCTGCTGGTATCGTGTTGGTGTAAACATTAACCTGCTATTTGATGATCCGACGCGATACGAAACTCCCGCCTCAAACATAACCGTGTATCTTGAACTCGGTAACTTGTATCACACTGTGAATAATGTCTGTGCAGTAATTACACAACCATCTCTGCCTTCCATCTCTCCAGGTCAAACACCACATAGACAAAGCAGATGTGGGTAAGTCAAAGTGGATTGCACACGAGCTTACGTAGACGAATCGTTAGGACAGAGCCCCGGATTGGTTAGGGCAGGTACTGGTTAGCTCGGTATGAGGATAATGTGATTGAGTGGGATATCGGGTCATCATGCCAGTGGCCTGATTTCCCAGTGGGGAAGCACTATAGAGTCACTATGCATGTGGTGTTCTCTGCGGCGGAGTCGTTAGACTAGTAAGTTAGAGTGTCTGACTTTTTTCTAGGTCGTATGCCTGATCTGAGGGTGGGTGGTTCGAGTCCCCATGCCACCCCCCCCCCCCCCACCTCTGCCAATTTGGATTTCCACCGCTGTGTAAAACTTACAGCGTCATCAAAGGCCGGTTGCTCTCATACCATGTCTATGTGGTGTGGGAGGTTAAAAATCCCTTGGGTCGGTAAAAGTGTAGGCCCGTGCTTTCTATCGACAAACTGGCCACAGCAGGAGAGTCCACATCGCGGCCCTAGGAATCAGTTATCTGATTGCAAATCCTGCTACCACCATCCACCACCGAGAGCACGTCCCACGAATAAAGATCATACCTCTGCTCGAAAATCCCTTGAGATAACTGGTGGAAGGACACGATGAAGAAGAAGACTATGCATGTGTACTGTCACAAGTCGCTACTCATCCTGATATGACTGTAGATGTTGCCAGGAAGTAAAACTCCAACAACCAAGCAACTATATTCTTGTAGCTTTGCTCTAGTTTCAGTGGATTCGAGTACTATCCAATGCATTGCATCTAAAGTCTTACCAAGAACACAAGTTCTTTGCCACTGCCCTCAGTAGGCGGGATGGTGGTGACGGAAATGGCTGTGACAAAACGCCCCCGGGGAGGGGCTCGGCGGGGGGCTGGGACCCGGGATCCCGGCCACTGACCCCGGCGCCGACCCGACCCCATTGTCGCCCGCTCGCCCCCATTGTCGCCCGCCCGCCCCCATCCCCCAAATGGCCGGATCTGGGACGGTGTCGGCTTTCAGTGACCGGGAAGCGGTATGAAGCCCGCTTAGTTCCCGGTGTCGGGGTCTGATCAGGTGCGCTCTGTCCCGCTCCGCCCCCGCCCCGGACCCGTGCCCCCGCTCCGCCCCGCCCCGCGCTGTGCCCTGGGGCTGCCCTTTGCTGTGTGCCGCCGGTGTGGGAGGAAGGGCCGTGCCGGTGTGGTGGTTTCAGCGGGTTCCCGTGCTCAGAGGTGTCCCTCGCTTCTGCGCTGCTTCTGCGCATGCGCGGATTTCGCATCAACTCGGGTCACCTGAGCCACTTATTGGCACATGCGCATATCCTACAAACTCGGGTCGAATAATCGAATACGCTTCTCCGCGCTCGGGTGGACAATCTTTTTTTTTTTTTTTTAATAACCGATAAAAATACAGCCAAAATAGGATTTAAAGTATTTTATGATGGCCCAGTTTACCTATATTTCCATTTAATTAATCTAAGTTATTCTTTTTATGCACATGGCACGTGTATTTGTCGACCCCACTCGCCGTGTTCTATTTGAATTTCTGACGACTCGGATGACCCGAGTCGCCCGGGTCGTGTTAATCGATTACGGCCCGTTGATGCGAAATCCGCGCATGCGCAGAAGCAGCGCAGAAGCGAGGGACACCTCTGAGCACGGGAACCCGCTGAAACCACCACACCGGTGGTCAGCGTCTTATTTCCCACAAGTCTCATTTCCCAAATATCGCTTCTGCGTATGCGTCGGATTCGAGTGACGAATGCAAACTTTGGTTGGCTTTATGACTTTAAACCCAAGAATACTGGAGGAAACGTGTACAACAATATTCTCTACGAGTTTGAGAATATTGGTGAATATATTAAAGAAGTTATTGGCGAAAAACCGATTCGGTGACATCGCCGTGTTTACTTCTGGTCGCTTGTTCGACCTGATTATCACTATCTGTTTTTTAGCGGTTATTCTTATGAGTTTAAACCCAAGAATACAGGAGAATACGTATTGCTTGTGGAGAACAATATTCTCTGACTTTTAGAATATTGACGCATATATTAAAGAATGTATTGGAGTTAAACATATTTCTTGTGGAGAACCAGACTTGTGGGAGGTGAGACGCTGACACCGGCACCACCCCCACCACGTCCCTACAACCTGACGGACTGAGGGGGCCGTCCAAAGTTGTCAACATTGTCAAGGTAACACAAAGAGTACTACTTGTTCAGACTGCCCCCCACCCCTCCGTCGCCCCCCCCCCCCCCATACACACACAAGTAGTATGCACCAACATTTTATTACAGACCCAGACCGGGTTGGTTAGTGGTTGGAGTTTTACGTCCTGGCAACATCTAAGGTCATATCAGGACGGGTACCGACTTTTGACAGTGCGCACTCACGGCGATTTTATAGTTCTGCCCTACTGGGACACCAGGCCGTCAGCACCATGACATGATATTCCACTCAGTCACATTCATCCTGACACTGCGCGAACCAATCCTTGCCCTATCCTAATAATGCTGAGCACCTGGGTACGAAGCGACAAGTATCAATTTGTAAATGATTGGTTTGACTCGACCAGGGTTCGAACCCGTGAGCTCGAATCCCACGATCTAGCCAAAAGGGGAGATGGACGCTAAACTCATTCGGTCATCCCGTCTGGTACCAGTGTTCGCAAATTGAGAAATAAATAATCCCCCAAAATTCTAAACATGTAATCATATAATCATCTTTTATTTGATTAAAAGCAATACATCGGATTCCTAGATGGAGTAATTAACGATTATAACAACAATGTTTAACAAGGAACAGTTTGAAGAGGGATAACAGCTTTGAGAGGAAAATCCAATAAGAACCCCACACAAAAGAACACACATCGGATGATATATATACAGTATAACCCCGCTAAACCAAACTTGAAGGACCCTAGACATTTGTTTGGATTAACCGATCATTGGTTTAACCAAGCATTGGCTTCGACTTTGACTTTGGCAAAAATGCGGGTGCATTATGAATTAGCAAGCGTGTATTGCACATGTAATATACGATGTATATGGACGCTTTGATTATTGTTTTTATGTATATACAGTATAACACTGTTAAACCTAGCTCGGTTAAACCAAACAATCGGTTAATCCAAACCTTTTTCGACGGCCCGGCAAAATACCACCATTTATAATTTTTTTAAGTCGGTGGGGTCTCAGATGACCTTATAACCACATGATAGTTTGGTTTAACCGTACCGGAAGTGGCCTGTGGTCCGACAATTTTCTTTGGATTAACCGATCGTTTGGTTTAACGGAGCTTGGTTTAACGGGGTTATACTGTATATTTAAGAAGCTTTTAAAGTCTGGTGCACTCGGTGTCCAGTAACTAGGCCGTGGGTGTTGGCTCACACAAAGCGGGGCGGGTTCAATGGCGACCTGCCGCCACCTAGCCCGAACAGCACTCTGACTGACAGAGACAGTGTCAGTGACACCCAGTACTCGTCGATGGACACGATAAAGGATAGGAGATTGTGAGGGTCGGGTGGCTCCAATCGCAATCACCAACCCACAGTCATCATGACAACCCCCGCGTCGTGGCCAGTCACAGACGCCGCTGAACAAGGGAGAGCTGGCCGGTGTCGCAGTTTCAGTTCTCAAGCAGTTGCAGTTCTCAACATTGCTTCTGCGCATGCGTCAAAGCATCTGCACATGCGTCAAAGCATCGTCTACGCATGTGTCAACATTAGCCTGATTTAAACCATTGCCGATCGCCGCAAATCGCTGTCACTATAGTGTCAGTGTGACTAACCTTATAAATTTAATATAATATTTTCGGTAAACATGTTTTCTATATGTGTACCATGCGATTTGTTTCTAGGTGGTGTGGTTTTAGAGATATTTCACTTTTTCTGCATGAAGATTGCTCACGACCATTGACAATTCCTTGAGTTTGGCAGTACGCGCAGTGCAAAACATTATTCAAAATTAATAGAAATCCAGAACCCTAACCATATCAATTTAATATAATCGTGTTGGTAAACATGTTTTCTATATGTGTACCAAGCGATTTGTGTCTAGGTGGTTTGGTTTTAGAGATATTTCACTTTTTGTGTGAAGATTGCTCATGACCATTGACAATGCGCAGATGATGCCGTTAGATGTTGACGCATGTGCAGAAGCGATGTTGAGAACTGCAACTGCTTGAGAACTGAAACTGCGACACCGGCACCAACCCCACAAACCGGTGGAATCAGTTACTACTGCATAATGAGAAAACTGTGCGCAGTCAACAAGGGAAGCCAGACAAGGTGAATCATATATGTGTGTGTGTGTATATGTGTATGGGTGTGTGTATATCTATATATATATAGATACAGTAAAACCTCTCTATACCGACCCATCCACAGATCGACCACTCCCCTATATCGATCGCTTTATTTGGGTCCCATTGTAAGGATATTCTAACTCTGTGAACCGACCACCTCCCTAAATGGACCACTTACAGTCGGTCCCATGGTCGGTCGATTTAGAGAGGTTTTACTGTATATATAAATTATATATATATATATATGTCATGGGGGCGATGAAAATGGGAATTATTGCGCCTAGAGCGGGACTCGAACCCACATCTCTCTGCATTCCGGACCAGTGTGCTAACCATTACACCACCTAGGCTCCCTGATATCAACACACTACCCACGCCTACCTGTCTATGCGGCTCCTTGCCTGAGAGGTCAGTGCAGACCACTACACTCGTCCCCCTGGAATTGTAAGTCTTTTAATACTTACAATTACATACATACAGGCAATGCACTTACACATACACAGGGAAGGTTCAACAGCTATACAGCGCGTAGCTTGTACAGGATCATGGTCACAGCAACCAGTGTCATGGGGGTGATGAAAATGGGAATTATTGCGCCTAGAGCGGGACTCGAACCCACATCTCTCTGCATTCCGGGCCAGTGTGCTAACCATTACACCACCTAGGCTCCCTGATATCAACACACTACCCATGCCTACCTGTCTATGCGGCTCCTTGCCTGAGAGGTCAGTGCAGACCACTACATATATATATATCCTCACTTCACTATCTATATAATTTAAGCGATACAGTGAGTGAAGTGAGGAGATATTTATATAATATTATTTATTTCTATATATACATCCATATATATATATATATATATATATATATACAGATACACACATACTTAATGGATCGCTGAAAGTGTATGAAGAGTTCAGGTGCCAAACCCTGGGCGCGCCAATCCAAAAAGTGAGATAAACATTGGAATCAAGCCTTCAAAGAATTAGTTTTTTACATTCCTACTTTTTTGTTCATTGCTCCATAATCATGTAATCACCAGAAAAGTAGAATTAGTGAGAAATAAAATATTGTTCACGTAAAAATCTGTTATTTTAATTCAAATTTTGGATTGGCGTTTACATGGTTTTGCACCTGAACTCCTCATATATACATACATGTATGCCGAATCGGTGGCAATATATTACACCCAAATCTATTCAATGCTGTCATATTTAACAGAATTACATACGCAATAAGTGAAATCTTATCAATTTAACCCTAACTTTGAACCGATATTAACGCTGCCACCGCATTGGCAGCGTTATTCATATTGTCGACTCGAGGGAATTCCCAAATCTATAAATAAACTCACGGTTAGCTATCCGCGGCGGCTAAGACATTGGTGCATACCGATTCACACATTTCTCCAACCCCCCGCTACCCTGAGGTAGCTAACCACGGCTAGCGCCTTAACTCCGGCTAAGCCTAACACCGATTCGTGCATACGGCCCCAGGATCGCGCATGCGCTATGATAGCGACTCTGCACCAGTGTGTTTCCAATTTATCCGTGTCTTAGTGCACCCCCCCTCTCTCACCATAACCACACACCACCACCATCACCACCACCCCACCAGCACCACCAGCACCACCACCAACAGCACCCCCTCTCACCATAACCACACACCACCACCAGCACCACCACCAACAGCACCCCCTCTCACCATAACCACACACCACCACCATCACCACCACCCCATCACCACCACCATCACCACCAGCACCACCACCAACAGCACCACCACCACCACCACCATCACCACCACCATCCCCACCATCACCACCACCATCATCCCTACCATCACCACCACCATCCCCACCATCACCACCACCACCATTACCACCACCATCACCGCCATCTCCCTCCACAAAGCATTGAAATCTGTCCATCGATGACAACAGTTATGTTAGGACTCGGAGGCTGCCTTCTACTAGTTCTACTTTAAACCCATGTGGAATTAATTGTCTGGTTGACTGATGTATGGCTGGTATGTAGTACGAGGTCGGTATGGGTTGGTTGGGGTTTTACATCCTAGCAACATCTAAGGGCATGTCATCTACATGGAACAGGGCACGCGTCATGAGTTTTTAGTGCTGTCCCATTTAGATACCGTGCCATTGGCCACTCTGCCTTGATATCCCACTCAGTCACATTATACACTGAGCCAACCAGTCCTTGCTCTATCCTTATAATACTGAGTGCAGACAAGGTAATGACAAGAATAAATGGTGTCTTTGGTTTAATTCGGAGCTGGTTGGTTGGTTGGTTGTTGGAGTTTTACGTCGTGGCAACATCCAAGGTCATATCAGGACGTTTACTGACTTGTGACAATGCACACAGGATTGTATAGTGCTGCCCCACTGGGAGACCAGGCTGTGGTACAATGACCTAATATCCCACTCAGTCACATTATCTTAACACTGAGCCAACTAGTCCTTTCCCTATCCTAATAATGCCTAGCACCGGGCTAGGAATCAACAAGTATAGCATTTGTAAGTCATTAGTTTGACTCGGCCAGGGTTCACAGGTTCATACTAATGCAGAGACTGCCAATTCTCCTGATTTGGTGGGAGATCAGCATAACATATAGCAAAATAAACCCCAAATTTCCCGATTTTCGGCTTTTTAATTTGTAATCTCGCTCCAAGGAATCCTTTTTGTGTACGCACATTTTTCGTCAAAGCGCACCATTTTGGATGACATTTCCCCCCAAAATTCTGGTGACACCCCACATCCCACAAACCTCTCCCCTCGTCTACACTGTTTCCCCCTATTTGCAATGTATGTATTAGGGAGAGGGGAATATCCTCGATATATGAAGGCAGAATCAACAAAACTGTGTGTACCTATTTAGCTAAGGTAATTTTTATTACAGTTTCATTCTGTAAATCTATCAAATGCCCCCGCTCACCAGGACAAAGTAAACGTATCTGGTTGAAGCATAAAATAAAAGGAAACGCGATCTAATATCTGGTCCTTAATTGTCTACACATGCTCGCCTAGCGCCATGATGGATCCTGATGAATGCCCCTGGGTGCACACATATAGATGATGCATGCTGTCAACATTTGCTTAACCTGCCCCCCCCCCACTCTGTTTAACATGCCCCGCCCCCTCCCACCCACCTCTCCACCCATGCGCACACACCACTATCTGATTGTTGTTTGTTGTTGTTTTACGTCCTAGCAACATCTAAGTTTATATCAGGACGGGTACCGACTTGTGACAGTGCGCACTCATGGCGACTTTATAGTGCTGTCCCACTGGGAAACCAGGCCGCCGTCACCATGACCTGGTATCCCACTCAGTCACATTATCCTGACACTGAGCACACCAGTCATTGCCCTATCCTAATAATGCCGAGTGCCTGGCTAGGAAGCATCAAGTATCAATTTTTAAGTCATTGGTTTGACTCGACCAGGGTTCGAACCCACGACCACGATCTACAAGCACGGGAGGCGGACACACAGCCATCCCATCTGGTCCCACTATCTGAACCTAAACAATGTGAACACGACCCAACCCCCAGAACTAACCCCCCAATCTCTCTCTCTCTGTCTCTCTCTCTCTCTCTCTCTCTCTCTCTCTCAAAGGGAAATATTTTAACTTCTCTAACTTTCAATCTGATGCGCAGTAATTTTTTATTCGTGTACTTTAATGTAGACCGGTCATGCACGCATAATTAAACCTGCATAGTCCGATGAAAGTGTCAAATTTTCAAAACAAAAACAATTATCTAGATTTGATTCTACAAACTTAGATGCTGATGCACTTATTAAACACTTATTAAGCATTTGTTGCTACATTACATGGAAGGGAATACTGAGTCAATTTAATAGAACCTGTTATTGCAGAAGCCTATGGTGTCAGAGTTTTGGCATGCTTGTCAAAATTAATTTTGACATGTTTACAGTTCAAATATCTCAAAAGTTAGCCATTTAAAACTAAAGTTACTTCAAACTAAAGTAAAGTAGATTATGACATTCAAATTATATTTGAATCTCAGAAAAATGACAAACTCAAAACCATCGCACTATGCAACTTTAACCTGCCCCGCCCTCATCCCGCCAACCCAGCCCTCCACGCATGCGCACACACCATTATCCGAACCTAAACAATGTGAACACGACCCCGACACCCCCAGGCCCCCCCCCCCCCATCCCACTCTCTCAAAGGGAAATATAATAACTTCTCTAACTTTCAATCTGATGTGCAATAATTTATATTCTGCTAATTCCATGTATGCACACACAATTAAAGCTATCTAGTCCAATTTTTAAAAGAAGCTAATTAAAAATTTAAAAAAAGCAAAGCTCTTATCTAGATTTGACCCTACATATTTAACTAAGATACTACTGTCCTTATGAAGGGCATCACATAATTTAGAAATAACCCATTACTGCTGAAGACTCTGGGGTTTTGACCAACACGCCAAATTAATTTGGCGTGTTTACACCTCAAATATCTCCCAAGTTAGTCATTTTAAAGCGAATTTATGTCAAACTAAAGTAAGGTAGATTATTATGATCAACCTAACATATTTATCTCAGAAAATAACAGAAACTCAAAACCATCAGACCTGCCCCATCACTTCCATGAGATGCTTAGATTTATATGGAAATTGTTCCGCTTTGAACATGCCATTTATAGTACACAAAGCTTTAGCTTTATTCTAATGGATTTAATTCAAATGAATTAAATAAATCTAAATTTCAAATGTGGGAAAATGTGTTCAGTTGAGGTTGAAATTTCATTGTATTGTAATATAAGATGCGGCTCACACAAAACTTGATCTCCCACCATGGTGATTTAAATAGCCAACAAAACTCGATTGTTTTTAACATCTTATGTCCTTTTTTCCCCCTTTTATTTAATTTTTGTTGGTTGTCTCTCCGTATTTCTGTTTTGCTCTGGCGTTTTGTTTGTTTGTTGGGGTTTCACGTTCTACCAACGTCTATGGTCATATCATGATTGGTACCGACTTGTGACAGTATGCACTCATGGTGACTTTATAGTGCTGCCCACTGGGAGAGATCAGTACACTGGAACCATGACCCAGATATCCCACTCAGCACATTATCCTAACACTGACCTAACCAGTCCTTGCGATCTCCTAGTAATATCCCGAGCGTCAGGATAGTTAGCAACAAGACTTAAGTATCAATTTTGATAGTCCTTCCGCACTGGAAGCCTGCGCTCGACCTATCTTGACGTCCGGTCTGCTATGGGGTGTTTGTGTGTAGTTGTTAGTTGGTTCTGCTATGGGGTGTTTGTGTGTACTTGTTAGTTGGTTCTGCTATGGGGTGTTTGTGTCTACGTGTTTGTTGGTTCTGCTATGGGGTGTTTGTGTGTATTTGTTTGTTGGTTCTGCTATGGGGTGTTTGTGTGTAGTTGTTAGTTGGTTCTGCTATGGGGTGTGTGTGTACTTGTTAGTTGGTTCTGCTGTGGGGTGTTTGTGTGTACTTGTTTGTTGGTTCTGCTATGGGGTGTTTGTATGTACTTGTTTGTTGGTTCTGCTATGGGGTGTTTGAATGTACTTGGTTGCTGGTTCTGCTATGGGGTGTTTGAATGTACTTGTTTGTTGGTTCTGCTATGGACTGTTATTGTGTACTTGTTTGCTGGTTCTGCTATGGGGTGTTTGTGTGTACTTGTTTGCTGGTTCTGCTATGGGGTGTTTGTCTGTACTTGTTTGTTGGTTCTGCTATAGGGTGTTTGTGTGTACTTGTTTGTTGGTTCTGCTATGGACTGTTATTGGGTATTTGTTTGCTGGTTCTGCTATGGGGTCTTTGTGTGTACTTGTTTGTTGGTTCTGCTATGGGGTGTTTGTGTGTACTTGTTTGTTGGTTCTGCTATGGGGTGTTTGTCTGTACTTGTTTGTTGGTTCTGTTATGGACTGTTATTGTGTATTTGTTTGCTGGTTCTGCTATGGGGTGTTTGTGTGTACTTGTTTGTTGGTTCTGCTATGGGGTGTTTGTGCGTACTTCTTTGTTGGTTTTGCTATGGGGTGTTTGTCTGTACTTGTTTGTTGGTTCTGTTATGGACTGTTATTGTGTATTTGTTTGCTGGTTCTGCTATGGGGTCTTTGTGTGTACTTGTTTGTTGGTTCTGCTATGGGGTGTTTGTGTGTACTTGTTTGTTGGTTCTGCTATGGGGTGTATGTCTGTATTTCACTATTTGTTTGTTGCTTCGGTTCCATTGAGCAGTCCTTATGTTATCATCATATGTGGTGCCTGCGAGATCCATTCTCAAGGGAACTCGGCGATTATATCGGCAGTGTTGGGACCACACACCTGTCGGGCCGGCGATGTTTGGTAAACACAACAACATGCTTGTTGAAGAATCCCTCTCCCACCGACACCACACAATACCAGATGCCTAGATCTTGTAGGCTTCCCGAGACGCAAAGATATGCAGGGCGCCAGCACCATGACCTGATATCCTACTCAAAACGAAAGTTTGTTTTATTTAATGAGGCCTCTAGAGCACATTGATTTTTGTACCATCATCTATTGGACGTCAAACATGTGGTCATTCTGACATATTTCTTTGGAGGAAACCAACTCCCACCACCAAATAGGCTACTCTTTCCAATAAGTAGCAAGGGGTCTTTTATACATATTTCCCACAGACAGGACAGCACATACCACAGCCTTTGATAAACCAGTTGTGGACAACGGGTTGGAACAGAAAATAGCCCAAACTGCAAATGGGTCCACTGCGCAGGATCTATAGGATGAACGACACCTTCACAGGTGGACACTCTTGAAGCTTAAGCACCTGTCATACCTTACCGATTGAGCAACATACATAAACCGGACAAATAATTGTCTACTCCGGTGGTGTCCCGTGATAAAATGTATCGAAATGTACCAAAATGGAGAGTAATTGTGTCAATTGCTGCCGGGCGACCAGACAAGTACGATACATGTACCGTAATGTACCGGACGAGAACCTGACATGTAACAGATGGGTACCGGACATGTACCAGACAAAATGGACAAACCGGACACCAACGGATGGGTACCAGACATGTACGGATGGGTACCAGACATGTACCGGACAAACCGGACACGTCAGTCCGGCGGTGTCCGGTAGAAGTTTTGTGCATGTTCAAAACTTGTACTGGACACCACCGGACACCGCTGGACACCGCCGGATGGGTACCGGACATGTACCGGACATTGCCATATTTCACCGGACAGTGTCCGGTTCCCCAGTATGGTAAGGTATGACTGGGCCTTTACAGTGTAGCTCAGGCCAATATTCGGCCAGGAATACCACAGCAGCATGACATAGATTATATAGCAGATGCGGATTAAAGAATACTTAAAGATTCCAGTGGTTTATTATAAAGTTCCCCACAGGGTGCGGTGGCCGAATTGGTCGAGCGCGAGCGTCGTGTCTGGGAGATCAGGAGTTTGGTTCCCGGTCGAGTCAAACCAATGACTTATAACATTGATACTTGTCGCTTCTTAGCCTTTCGCTCAGCATTAATAGGATAGAGCAAGGACCTGTTACCTCAGTGTCACAGTAATGTGACTGAGTGGGATATTGGGTCATGGTGCTGGTGGCCTGATCTCCCAGCGGGGAAGCTCTATGAAGTCGCCATGAGTGCACACTGTCACAAGTCGGTACCCGTCCTGATATGACCTTAGATGTTGCCAGGACGTTCAACTCCCAAACAACCAACTAACCAAACCCACCGTCTCTAAGGGAGGTTATGCAGACATTCCCCCGCAACACGGGTGTGGGTGACGGGTGTGGGTGTGAGGTGGGGGTGTGAGGTGGGGTGTGAGGTGGGGGGAGAGGAGTGTGCCGCGCTCTGTGCAGTCTACCCGGCATGCACCGGGCCGGGCCTTATGGTAATATTGTGTATACATGGATATCCCGGTAAGGCCTTTGCGCAAAGACCCAGAGAACACCTCGGGCACCTTTAACATGGCGCGGGGGTCAGGCTGGGTTGGGATGTACAAATACTCTTTATTTACCTGGGCCAACGCCGTATTCCACAGTGGGGCAGCACGGCTAAGTTAGGGTAAGCACGCAGCAACCTCACGATGCACAAACATGATATTTTCGCGAATTTATATAATCTGTCACAAGTCGGTACCTGTCCTGATATGACCTTAGATGTTGCCCAGATGTAAAACTCACAACAACCAACCAACCAACTTGGGTGGGAAATTATTGCCAATTCCACAATCGTCTTTATTGGACAATGGAAGACGTCCGGTGGAAACCTTCTGACTAATACAGTAACAGTGACGATTCTTAGTCAAATACTATTTGGCGTCTACTCTTTGAAATTCACACTTAATTTTTTTAAATCTTTAAATTTTCTTTTTTAAAGAAGCATTGCACTGGTTAAATGTTGCAGGTTTGTTTTGTTTGTTAAAGTTTTACACCCGAGCAACATCTAAGGTTGTATGTAATCAGTACGGGCATCACATTGTGACCCTAGTAATGCCCGTCCCCAGGCTAGGAAGCGACAACAATCAATTTCATATGTCATTGGTTTGACTAGGCCTGGTTTCAAATTCCCGACCATCCGCAATGGAAGCCTGTGCTCTACCGATTCGGACATCACGTCCGGGGTATGGCAGTTGTAGATATGTGTCTATCGGGGATATGTGGCAGGTGACCGGTTTGTTTCTTGGGGTTTATGTTGTGACAACATCGAAGGCAATATCAGAACGGGTACCGACTTGTAACAGTGCGAACTCATGGCAACTTTATAGTGATGTCCCACTGGGATACCTTTACCACCGGCACCATGCACTGATATCCCACTCGGTGAGATTATTATTGTGGTGTTCTCTGTGGCAGAGTAGTTAGAGTGTCTGAATTTTCACCGCTGTGTATAACTTACAGCGTCATCAAAGGCCAGTTGCTCTCATACCATGTCTATGTGGTGTCGAAGGTTAGAAATCCCTCGGGTCGGTAAAAGTGTAGGCTCAGGCTTTCTATCGACAAACTGTCTAATGGTGAAAACAAGTCTATTAAGACTTATCCATGATAGGCAGTATACAAATATTCAAGGGGGGGAAAAATGGTGTTATTGAGCCAGCCAGCCATAGTCATATACTAGTAATGCTGGGTAGCTAGGATAGGTAGCGACATATATGTATTTTGTAGATCACTGGTTTAACTTGTCCGGGATTCGAACGCCAAACCTTCGTACGGGAACCGATAGGGGCTTCAGCAGTGACATATTCTATTATATAACCTTAGTGTTTCGTCTATGCAACTAAATGTTTAATGATAGTCTACCAGTATCTAAGGGGAATGTATATATAATAAACATTTTGCTTCTTTCAGTCTCCTTTTCTTCATCCACTATAATTAAGTTTCATGGAAACTGTAATGGTATATAATGAGGATGTTGAAATAAACTTGATTGAATTGATTTGAATTGAATAGACGAGATCGTCAATCCGACTGTGCATGCGCTGAAAAAGGCTTCGAGAGCAAAACATAGAAGTACTACCATTGAGTTTGCAGATACGCATAGGGCAAGACTTAGATTTTATTCAAAATTAATAGAAATACACATCAATTTGGCATAAACATGGATGCACACATGCAATAATGACATAATTAATATACTTAAGACACAACTAGCCATAGTTCACCATTTTGAGCTAAGAACCATACAATTCCACACAACAAAATCAGTCACGTTAAGGCTGGTATCCACATCACCATTATTAATTCTTGTTCTAAATATTAAAATGCCAAATGTGTCAACAGACACTTGTTTCAGAGAAATATATAACCACTATCTGATTAACCCTACTCATTGTCACTAAGCATAGAATATAAACAGGAATAAAATAAGTAAAACTGACTCTGGCTTTGGCTCTAATGCTAGTCTGAGTGCCCATATTTGTCTAAATCTAAATGCACATGGCATAAGATGTGCTGACTAGATTGATGTAAATGCAATGCTGGATAAAAGATTAACATCTGAATTTATTATATTTATTTTTCTTAGTTGGTATTTTAAAAGTTTTTTTTAGTTGGTATTCTATGTTTCAAACAAGAGCTGAAATGAGCTGAAACTAGCACATTTCATAGCTGCACCCAGTGTATTAGCATGAGCCATGTGCTTCCCGCGGGTTTCTTTTGCTTCCACGCATCCCATCTCTGTGGCAGAGTGGTTAGAGTGTCTGACTTTTTTCTAGGTCGGACTCCTAATCTGAAGGTCGGTGGTTGGATTCTCCATGCCCCCACCTCTGCCAATTTGGATTTCCACCGATATGTAGAACTTACAGTGTCATCAAAGGCCAGTTGCTCTCATACCATGTCTATGTGGTGTGGGAGGTTAAAAATCCCTTGGGTCAGTAAAAGTGTAGGCTCGGGCTTTCTATCGATAAATTGTCTAATGGTGAAAACACTATTAAGACTTATCCATGATCAATCAATCAATAGTTCTGTCCTCTAGTCGAGGGTTGGATGCAATGGTTCTCCACTTGTCCCGATGGTGTGCTGTTCTGATAGACTGTGAATAATTCAAGCCTGTCCACTGTGAAATATTTGTAAACCATGATGTTCTTGGTCTCCCTCTCCCTCTGCTGCCATTCACCTTCCCTTCCAACAATGTACGGTATATTGAACTCTGACGAATGATGTGGCCATGATAGGCAGTATAAATCTTTTTTTTACACAACAACAACAAGAAACAAAACAACAATGCACCGGGCCGCTGGAATGACGAACCCGTCTATTGAAAGCCATCGTTCTGACCGCTTCGACCACCGCGTCCAGCCCCGATAGAACTAGAAGGGAGAGCGCATGCCAGTGGTAACCAGACGTGTTGTAGCAGTCAGCAGGGAAAGCTTCACACCCGGGTGGGGGTGCATGCTGTCTACACAAACCATTTATGCCGCGGTGGCAATGTAAACAACGTTCACAGAGCTACAGTTTACCAGCCACATGGTTGGCTTAAGGGAGGCACAACCCATATCACACTCAGTCTCAGCAGGCTGGGTGGCCGAATCGCTAGAGCGCGGGGCTCGCGGGTGGGAGATCGGGAGTTCGATTCGAGGTCGATCGAGTCAAACCAATGGCTTATAAAATTGATACTTATCGCTTCCTAGCCTGGCGCTTGGCATTAATAGGATATGGCAATGACTGGTTAGTGTCAGGATACTGTGACTGAGTGGGATATTGGGTCATGGTGCTGGTGGCCTGATTTCAAAGTGGGGCAGCACTATGAAGTCACCATGAGTGTGCGCTGCCACACGTCGGTACCCGTCCTGATATGACCTTAGATGTTGCTAGGATATGAAACAATAAATAACGCAAACAAACTCTCAGTCTCAGCTGCCCTGAGGTGCATCCAGCCTGAACACAGGCAGCGATCAAGAGTTCCCAGCAGAGCGCCAACATTCACCTGTTCATTGTTTGTTTGTAGTTTTACATCCTAGCAACATGTAAGGTCATGTCAGTACGAGCACCGACTTTACCAATCTGTATTAAATGGGTGGACGGGAAAACTGGAGAGGGCACTCACCAAACACCAACCATGTTCCTCACTTTGACACACCTCCACCACACATGTACACATTAGGCTGGGCCTGTCACACATATCAGCTCACTGTTCACACTGACCTTGACACCACACATCAAGCAGCGCACATCATACTTCTGTACATAGGGCCTACACATTTCACACCTCACAGTTCACACTACCCCTCACACCTCACAGCTCAGACCACACAACTACACACAAGACCTACACACCACACAACTAACTACACAATAGAGCTACACATCTCACTTTTCACACCTCCCAGCACACACCTACACACTAGACCTACATACATCACTGGTCACCCCCCGCTCCCCCCCACACACACCCACACACACCACCAACAACACACCCCACGAATCATTAATACATCACCGTCCACCCAGGCACTGGCAGTAGTGACCAGACGCGATGGGCGAATGAGTTAGAGGGCCCGTCTCCCATGCTGGTAGATTGTGGGGTCCTGGGTTCGAACCCTGGTCGAGTCAAACCATTGACTTAAAAATTGATACTTGTTGCTTCCTAGCCAGGCACTCGGCATTAATAGGATAGGGCAGGGACTGTTTGCCTCAGAGTCAGGATAATGTGACTGAGTGGGATATCAGGTCATGGTGCCGTCGGCCTGGTTTCCTAGTGGGACAGCACTATAAAGTCACCCTGATATGACCTTAGATGTTGCTAGGACATAAAACAACCACAAACAAATACTAGCAGTAGCACGCCCCTCGCCCTCTGCCCCCTCCCCCCGCCCCCCACACACACCTACCGCCTCCACCCCACCCCACCCCACCCCACCTCACACATGCCGATAACGAATCCCTTCCAACACCTCCCACGACCTCCCATGGCCTTTTCACACGCCAACCGAATAAACCACGCCCACCTGGTTCACTGGAGTCCCACCAGGGGAGCTCCGGTCGTAGCTACTTATATCATAAGTTTGTGTGCTTATTAATTCTGGATGTTTTATTTTTGTTTTAAAATGCACATGCAAATAGTCCTGATGAAATATCCATTATTCAGAATAAATATCACAAGCACAATCTGGACATCTTAATGAATTCGGATAGCGACAATTTTCTAAAGGAAATAAATGTCATATATTATATAATATGTATTATATATAAGGTACTATATATTGTCTACTGTATATTATATCTATTATATATACTATATATATTATATATATTATATATATATTATATATATATTATATATATTATAAGACGTATAAAGAATTATGCAAATATAGGCAGGCGTAAAATACATTTGTTTATATATTATATATTATATATATTGTATATATTATATATATTATACATATTATGCATATTATATATATTATATTACAAATACATATGTTACATCTATTATATATTTTATATATTTTATATATTATATATATATTACGTATATTATGTATATTGTGTATGATATGTATAATATGTATAATATGTATCATATATATCATATGTATTATATGTATTATATGTATTATATGTAGTATATGTATTATATGTATTATATGTATTATATGTATTATATGTATTACATATATTACATATATTATATAATACAATACATACTATAAATACTATAATACTATAATACTATACATACTATACATACCATACATACTATACATACTATACATATTATATATATTATATTTTTTAATATTTTGTACATTCTTCATATATTTATTCATTTTTGTTTATATATATACATATTCATTTCAATATGACTTATTAAACTATCGCTGAAGTGGTGTGTTTTTCACAACGCCCCAGCACCCTTGGTACCTGCTTGTGACTGATATAAAAGCGGACCATGTGGGGTTCGCAGCCTGTCCGATCTTGTTATTGTGTGCAGTCTGAGCAGCCCAGCAGCCATTAACGTCCGCCCGCCCGGAGTGCGCGCGCAGACGTAGATGTTAGCTGACAGGACAGTCTTTCATATACTGAGACTGAAAACTTAAATAAGTCTAGAGTGGGTGAAATGGAACTACGAAGGAGAAAAGTCAGGTCGAATTTTGATTCCAGTGTTTTTGTGTGTGCTGAATACTGAGAATAGTTGTGGCGTTCTCTGTGGCAGAGTGGTTAGAGTGTCTGACTTTTTTCTAGGTCAGACTCCTAATCTGAGGGTCGGCGGTTCGATTCCCCGTTCCCCCAACTCTGCCAATTTGGATTTTCACAGCTGTGTTACAGCGCCATCAAAGGCCGGTTGCTCTCATACCATGTCTATGTGGTGTGGGAGGCTAAAAATCCCTTGGGTTGGTAAAAGTGTAGGCTCGGGCTTTCTATCGACCAGCAGTGGAATGAGGAAGATCAGCTGTCTATGACTGAAATTTCCCCTGCTTAAACAAATAATGGACCAAAAAAAAACACAAAAAAAACTACAGTATAACCCCGTTAAACCAAACTTGAAGGGATCCTAGACATTTGTTTGGATTAACCGATCATTGGTTTAACCGAGCTTTGGCTTCGACTTTGACTTTGAATAAGAGTGTATTACACCTGTAATAATACTAGTAATATACAATGTATGTGGACGCTTTGATTATTGTTTTGTTTTATGTACATACAGTATAACCCCGTTAAACCAAGCTCGGTTAGACCAAACAATCAGGTAATCCAAACAAATTTATAGGGTTCCTTCTAAATACTACCATTTATCATATACAAAATTCGGCGGGGTCTCAGATGAACTTATAACCACATGAAAGTTTGGTTTAAGCATACCGGAAGTGTCCTGAGGTCCAACAATTTTGTTTGGATTAACGGATAGTTTAAATTAACCGACTTTGGTTTAACCAACTTTTTTATATGATAAATGGTAGTATTTTGCCGGGCCGCCGAAAAAAGTTTGGATTAACCGATCGTTTGGTTTAACCGAGCTTGGTTTAACGGGGTTGTACTGTAGTAGCCTAATATGGGTAGTTAGTGCTGGTGATGTGAGTTATGACATGATAACAAATTCCCTTTCTATTTCATAGTAGGGGAGATTGTTATAGTTAGCATAATATTATGCGGGTATAAATCTTCGGAAGGAGGTATTATTATTTGTCCTAATATTCTATCATTATTCTATTAATTATTAACCAATCTGCTATTAGCTATGTAAAGCTGCATAACTCTAGGGCTACTGTGGCGCCGTCACCGTCGGTTCTTGGTACTATGGTAGTGGTGGGACAATTACGCCCTGCATATATATATATATATATATATATATGTATATATATGTATATATATAGGTATATATGTGTATTTTTATCACTATTATGTATATGTGTATATATATATATATATATGTGTATATCTGTACATATCTGTATGTATATGTGTGTATACGTGTGTATATGTGTATATATTATATATGTACATGTTTTTATATCTATATTTTATCACTATTATATATCAGTATATATATCTGTGTATATTTGTGTATATCTGTGTATATCTGTGTATGTCTGTATATATATATATCTGTATGGTTCTGTATATATTTGCATAAAGTTCCTAGCGTATGGAGTGTGTGGCCCACACCGCGAAGGGAGGGGAGCGTAGAGGATGCTGGAGCCCCCCCCCCCCTGCACCACCACCACCACAACAGGGGCTTATCACTATTCATATATATTTGCATATTATATATATATATATATATGTATATATATTTGCATATGTGTATATATCTGTATATATCTCTGTATACACAGAACATCCCGTTTAGGATTCGTGCTGGTGGTGGCGCCAGTGGTC
The DNA here is from genome assembly GCA_030323885.1 of Branchipolynoe longqiensis. Lineage (NCBI taxonomy): Eukaryota > Metazoa > Annelida > Polychaeta > Phyllodocida > Polynoidae > Branchipolynoe > Branchipolynoe longqiensis. The sequence goes on from CM059196.1 coordinate 79,649,642, forward strand.
ACGTGGAGAGAGGGCCAGACACAGAGGATGGCACCGAATATCAGCAATAACGGACAATAATATGACAATTCCCTTCCTCGCCTTTATACTCGCATAATTACTTATGGCAAACATGGCAAACATTTACTGCTTTCCGGTTCTTCATAGATAAAGGTGCGTTGATAAAGGTATCTTGTTGAGTGAGTCTAGATCATCGCTACATGGAGGCTATGCGGATTACATAGTGTCAGCAGTGAGTGTTGCATAACAGGACAAGGGCAGGTAGATATGAACGTAGATGGGGTCGTTCTTTAAAACTGGGCACCACATATTTGGTTTCCACATAACGATGCTGATAATTTATTCTTTCTTTTATTAATTGCAAGTCAAATAATTATTGTATCCTCTGTCTATTAAATATGTTAGTGTAGTGGTCTGCACTGACCTCTCAGGCAAGTAACCACATAGACAGGTAGGCGTGGGGAGTGTGTTGATATCAGGGAGCCTAGGTGGTGTAATGGTTAGCACACTGGCCCGGAATTCAAAGAGATGTGGGTTATAGTCCCGCTCTAGGCGCAATAATTCCCATTTTCATCACCCCCATGACACTGGTTGCCGTGATCAGGATCCTGTACAAGCTTTGCGCTGTATGGTTGTTGAACCTGCCCTGTGTATGTATGTGTAAGTGCATTGCCTGTATGTATGTAATTGTAAGCATTACAAGACTTACAATTCCAGGGGGACGAGTGTAGTGGTCTGCACTGACCTCTCAGGCAAGTAAACCACATAGACAGGTAGGCGTGGGGAGTGTGTTGATATCAGGGAGCCTAGGTGGTGTAATGGTTAGCACACTGGCCCGGAATGCAAAGAGATGTGGGTTCGAGTCCCGCTCTAGGCACAGTATTTCCCATTTTCATCACCCCCATGACATTAGCAATAGTACATTTATTGAAGCTATCCCAAGAAAGAAATTAAAAGTTTACTTACTTGATTTTGTGCTAATGTGAAAAAGTGAAAATTTACACGTTTACACTATGCATTTAGCCAAACTTTTTTTCAACTTATTTTTCCAGTTTTTTCTTGTAAGTCATAACTTTGTCTGCTTAAGAGTAATCAATAAAATCTTGTTTGACTATGTTCTATATGTTAAAATGAGGTTCTCGATGTGTCTTTGATTTTGATGTTACAAGAGTGATATTAATGTATTGCTTAATTTGTATAAGTTCGAATTCAAAAAGTCAAATTAATTCTTTTCAACTCTGACATATGCACAACATACAAACCTTCATAGAACATTGAATTAGGCTTTTATTTGGAAGGTGTTTTGCTATTATTTGGAAGGTTTTCACTTTTGGTTTCCATGTCACAATTTTGTGCCCGGTTTTAAAGAATAACCCAGATACACCAAGTGTTAGAGCAACTACCCACACCGCACGCTGCAACAAAATGGATGTAACCATTTGCACATTGCTTGCAAAAAACTGATGTACCCATTTGAAAATTGCTGTGGGAAATTATGTAACCATTGGTAAATTGCTATTTAAAAAAAAGGATGTAACCATTTTTAAACTTCTGGGGGGGGGGGCGATTTGTTGTGCTTAAAATGACTTTCATTTGGAGTTACATGTACTTGTGTTTAAAATGGCTAAATATTAATTTCGGCAAGCATGCCAAAACTGTGACAACATAGGATTTTGCAGTAACAGGTTCGATTCATTTGATTCGGCATCCCTTTCTATGTGGCGACAAATGCTTAATAAATGCAACAGTATCTAAGTTAGATATATAAAATCAAATATGGATCATTGTATTGGTTTTAAAAATGTTATGTTTTCATCGAACTATGCAGCTTTTAACAAATTTCGCTAGCGTCTAAGCCACCATCATCTCTACATCACTAGAAGCTGAAATTTGAATGCTTTACACAGACAGACACACATATATGAAAACACACATATGTGTGATACATAACCTATTATGCGAGTATAAAGGCATGGAACGGAATTATTATTATTGTGATAGGCCTTGTACAGCTAGTTCCCCCATGTCTGCTATCTAGTGCAATGCGAAGGGAAGATGAGGAGAGTAAACTTCAATGTTTTAATTCCTATTGCTCCGCCCACCGTGGCATCACAGAACCAAGGGACCTGTCCCCTGACCCGCCACGTCGCAGGATGGCTGCTAGCCAGTCGCAGTAAGGAGGTGGTCTGCCCAGAGAACCCCCTTCTCTAGTTAGCCTGCTGCCACCTGTCGTCATAGGTGGGCAACAGTGGTCAGCATATTGCCTGTCACCACTGGATGGTGGTAGGGTACATTCATGTACGGACTACTACACTATTATTATTATTAATATCATATTGTAACAATTATTCTATATTCTGCCTCCACTGCTTCATGCTCTTGACTGGTGGCACTACCAGTACCACCGGTCCTCTTTGCATGTGTATTCATATATATATATATATATATATATATATATACAGTAAAACCTCTCTAATCGATAACCTCCACAGATCGACCACTCCCATATATTGATCGCTTTATTTAGGTCCCAACAATACCACTTTGACCATCTTCTAACTCCCTAAACCTACCACCTCCTTAAATGGACCACTTAAAGTCGGTCCCAAGGTCGGTGGATTTATAGAGGTTTTACTATATATATATACATATATATATATATATATGAGACTGTCTCAAAAGGTCCTAAGCAATATGGGTCAACATTTTGTCCATTGTAATGATCAACATGGTATCTACTTATGCATTTGCTCAGGTGAAACTGATTTGTTTTTTACATGGTGTTTCATAATCCCAATAGAATACATATTGATTTGAAGCAAATGTCCTTGTGTTTTCAGTGTAACCGTTTCTGTGCTGTTTTGTGTCAATCATTAAAATGGACAACAAAAATGAAGAGTTAGCACCTTTTGAGAGAGGCTCATATATATGCTAGATAATTTATTATACAATTATTAATAAGGAATATATGATCCTACCACTGTTGTGTTTGAGCAAACGGTGCCGCGTTTATTCTGCCAGTGTTGAGTGGCGGTGGTCCTCACTGGGGTTTGCATTCCTCATCTACCATGCTTTCCCTGATGTTTATTGATGTGACATTCTTGTTGGGACCTGTGCTTCGCCGCTGTGGCAATGACGTATTCCATTGACGTATGTGGGTGCACATGGGACTGAAGACAGGGGGTGCTACGTGGTAGCAGGGCTGGGCTGTTTTCTTTCTGAACTAGGTACACATAGAATGAGGAAAGTGGGATCTTTACGTGGATATAAGGGTGATACGGGTTTTATTTTTCTTTCCTGATACAGTATAACCCCGTTAAACCAAACATGAAGGGACTCTAGAAATTTGTTTGGATTAACCGATCATTGGTTTAACCAAGCTTTGACTTTGATTTGGCTTTGGCAAACACGGGGGTGCATTATGAATGTACAATGTATGTGGACACTATGATTATTGTTTTTTATGTATATTCAGTTTAACCCCATTAAACCAACCTCGGTCAAATCAAACAATCAGTTAATCCAAACGTTTTTCGGCGACCTGGCAAAATACTACTATTTATCATATCAAAAAGTCTCAGATGACCTTAAAACCACATGAAAGTTTGGTTTAACTGTACCGGAAGTGGCTTGGGGCCGACAATTCTGTTTGGATTAACCGATACTTTGGATTAACCGACTTTGGTTTAACCAACTTTTTTATATGATAAATGGTAGTATTTTGCAGGGGCGCCGAAAAAAGTTTGGATTAACCGATCGTTTGGTTGCCGAGCTTGGTTTAACGGGGTTGTATTGTACAGAGGATATGGTTGCGGAAACGAAACTTACAAGATATAAAACCCTGTTCAAAGTTGCCTAGTCTGATAAAAGGATCAAATTTGTCAAAACCAAAACCCTTAGCTAGATTTGAAGCTACATATCCAACTTAGATACTCTCGCCAATGGAAGGAGTAGGACGTAGCTCAGGTGGTAGCGGTCCACCTGTGAAGGTGTTGGTCATCCTATCGATCCTGCTCAGAGAACCGATTTGCAGTTTGGGCTATTTTCCGTTCCAACCAGTGGTCAACAACTGGTTCATCAAAGGCTGTGGTAGGTATTGTCCTGTGTGGGGGAAAGTGCACTTGATGCTTTTCGGAAAGGGTAACCTATGTGGTGGCAGCGGGTTTCCTCCAAAGAAATATGTCAGAATGACCATATGTTAGACATCCAATAGTCGGTGATATGAAAATCAATGTGCTCTAGAGGCGTTGTTAAATATAACAAGGTTGACTCTCCAACGGAAGTGCTCACATGATACTGTTTACAGGAGAAAATAGTCCTGTGATACTGCCTCCATTGGAAAGTGGTTCCGTGATACTGTCTACAATGGGGAAAACAATCACGTGACCCTATCTGCAACGAAAGTTGTCACGTGGCACTGTTTATAGCTTGGTTGGTTGTGGAGTTTTACATCCTAGCAAAATCTAAGGTCATCAGGATGGGTACCGACTTGTAACAATGTGCACTCATGGCAACTTTATAGTGCTGCCACAGTGGGAAATCAGGCTGCAGGCACCATGACCCTATATCGCATTCAGTCACATTATCCTGACACTGAGCTACCGAGTCCTTGCCCTATTCCATTAATGCCTAACGGCAGCCTAGGAAACGACAAGTATCAATTTTATAAGCCATTGGGTTGACTCAATCGGGAACCAAACTCCAGATCTCCCGCACACGAGATCCGCTCTTTGTTTATTGCAGAAAATAGTCTCATGGTACTGCCGCCATTGGAATCACTAGAGTGGAAAACATCACGTGATGACATCTCCAACGGAAGTGGTCACGTGGCACTGTTTATAACAGAAAATAGTCCCATGATACTCCCTCCATTGGAACCCCCTCAGTTGAAAACAATCACGTGACACTGTCTGCACCGGAAGTGGTCACATGGCACTGTTTATAAATGAAAATAGTCCCACGATACTCCCTCCATTGGAACCCCCTACAGTTGAAAACCATCATGTGACACAGTCTGCACCGGAAGTGGTCTCGTGGTACTTACTGTCTATGGCGGAGAGCTGTCACGTGACACTGTCTGCGTCTGAGACGGGGGATGACGCTCACAACAATGGGTTGGATTACAGAGGGTTGGGTTGCGGATGTAAACTACAGCAACAGCAAAATGGCGGATATCATCACTAATATTTGGGAGAATCACAAACATTGATAGTCCGCACACAATTGGATAGCTCCGAGCTGGCAGCGGTATTTTGTAACTCTGTCCCTGCATTGAATACTGGATGTTTTACAGTGTTTCTTTTTAATGTTTTTTTGGTTGTTTTTTTAAGTTGATAGATGTAGTGAGTTGAGATAAGATTGTTGCCTAACATAACAATAGGCAACTGTTCAGCAGAATTTTATTCACCGAGACTAGCGTCTGTTATAAATTTGATCAATTTCAGATGTGAAGCGTCAGATATGTTGTAGTTTAGTTCCCTCTTCTTTCACAAGGTGCAAACTGAGAGTGTGTCTTCATTACTTTTAATGGGTACTGCATCTATATATATGTGTATATATATATAGAATCCTGAGTTAGAATCCTAGCCAAGTCAAGTCAATAGCTTATCAAATTAAAACTTGTCGCTACCTAACCTGGGGCTCAGCATTACTAGGATAGGGCAAGGACTGGTTAGCTCGGCATCAGGATAAAGTGTGAAATCGGATAATGGTGCTTGTGGTCTGGTCTCCCACTGGGGCAGCACTATAACATTGCCATGAGTGCGCACTGTCAAAAGTGGGTACCCATCCTGATATGGCCAGAGATATTGCAAGGATGTAAAACAACAACAAACAATGAAATAAACCACAAAAGATGTATGCGTTATTATTATATGTGGATTTCAATACCGCATGGATGCTGTTGTTAGAGGTTGCATTTAGTACAGTGAAGTCCTATGTTCACAATGTTTCCATTCAGTTCTGCAAGTCACAACATTGTCGGCTACTAGTCTAGTACTATACTAATACTATAATGGCAGCTGCCTATCTGGCTTATTTTGTAGAACGCTCCCCCCCCCCACACACAACCCCCCCCCCCCACCCCACCGGAAACAGATGGCGGGAATTTTAGTGCAGGTGTCGCGGTTTCAGTTCTCAACCAGTTTCAGTTCTCAACATCGCTCTGCGCATGCGTCTAAATCCAACAGCGCTGTCTGCGCATGCGTAAAAAATGGACTACTAAACTCAACAGCGGTTTTAGAGTGATTTACACATTAGAAATCACCACACACACACGTCAACAGCAAAAGCAAAGTATATGAGTGCTAATATACCATAAATGAGTTGTACTTTGAGAGCTGCTACGACGACGCTGTTGGATTTAGACGCATGAGCAGAAGCGACAGTTGAAAACTGAAACTGGTTGAGAACTGAAACCGCGACACAGGCAAAACGCTCCTTCCCGAATTCGACTGACAGCAGACGACACGTGTATATTTAACCAGAGCAGACGGTGGTAGTGAGTAAGTGGTGGTTGTGTGATAACAGTGACAGCGCAATATTCATCACGATCCACCCCCTCAGCTTATCTCAGCTCTAAATCTGGAGCAAGGGGGGGGGGGGGAGCCCCCGCCAGCCCATTCCTGCTGCTAAGCAAATGGTGACTGCCAGACCCAGAGTCGAGGCTGTAAATCAGGGGGGATGCTTGTGTGTGTGTGTGTGTGTGGAAGGGGTTATGTGGCTGGGTATGGGGGAAGGTTTTGACGTGTTGGTTGTGTGTGTGACGTATGTGTGGGATATTTGTTAGTTTGTTTGTTGTTGTTTTACATCCTAGCGACATCTAATGTCATATCAGGACGGGTACCGACTTGTGACAGTGCACACTCATGGCGACTTTATAGTGCTGGCCCACTGGGAGACCAGATCACCAGCACCATGACCTTATATCCCACTCAGTCACATTATCCTGACACTGAATCAACCAGTCCTTGCCCGATTCTAACAATAGCGAGTGCCTGGCTAGGAAGAGATGAGTATCAATTGTTAAGTCATTGGTTTGACTCGACCATGGGTCGAAACCGTAGGTTCGAATCCCACGATCTACCAAAACGGGAGACGGACGCTCAACTCATTCGGTTATCATCCCGTCTGGTGGCTATTACTAGGTAGTGAACCAACTCCCCGGTGTGACGGGAGATAGTCGGGGTGGCGCCGCCGGACCGCTGGGGGAAGGGGGGGGGGGCGGCGGGGCGGGCGGCGGGGCGGGCGGGGAGGGAGGGAGGGCGGGGCGGGGGGAGATTGTACGGGGGTGGACGGGGAAAGATAAGGGAGATGGGTGGACGGGCGCGAGCAAAGGACAGCGGTTCTGCGTGTGGATGGATGGGCGGAGGGGCGGAGGGGCGGGTTGTCATGGCCGCGGATAGATCGTTTATTTGTTGGAGATTTTTTCAAGTTCTGGTAACATCTAAGGTGTATACCATCCAGATATGAGCTTAGATGTTGCTAGGATGTAAAATAACGAGAAACAAACAACAAATCTAATCAGGACTGGTACTGACTTATGACAGTGCACGCTCATGGCGACTTTACACTTATAGTAGTTATAGTGTTGCCCCACTGGGAGTGGGAGATCAGGATGCTGGTATCATGACCTGATTTCCCACTCATTCACATTATCCTGATACTGAGCTAACCAGTCGTTGCCGAGTGCCATGCTAGTAAGCTACACATATACATTTAGTAACTCATTGGATTGACTCGACTGGACATCAAATTCCCAACCTTCCGAACAGGAAGACTGCGTTCTACCGATTCGGCTACTGCGTCCGGGGATAGCTGTAGATGTATATTGCCTCCAGTCCCCATTCTGCATAGCTTTTTCTGGCAACAGAGTCTTAACATTGTACGCGCTTAAGCATATATATGGCATTCCACTTCTAATAGATCACTAGACAAATCGGTAGAGTGCAGGCCTCCTGTTTGTGAGATCAAGAGTTCAATTCCAGGTCGAGTCAAACAATTGACTTAAAAAAATTGATACTTGTCGCTTCCGAGCTTGGCCCTCTGCATTAATTATAGGATAGGACAAGGGCTGGTGAGCTCAGGGTCAGGATAATGTACTATCAAGTCATGGTGCTGGTGGCCTGATTTCCCAGTGGGGCAGCACTATAAAAACACCATGAGTTTGCACTGTCACAAGTTGGTGCTCATCCTGATATGACTTTAGACGTTGCTAGGACGTAAAAGTTAAAACAACAACAAACAAACTTCCAATATCAATAAACCAACCGGAGTCTAATACAAATGTAAAAAAAGAGAGAAATAGTAGGAGATCATTATCAGTTTTCGATGCACAAGGGAACTTGCTACACTGATTACACAAGCGAATGGGACAACTCAATTTGGCATCTGGATAATAACAAGATGTGCCAGGACCCCTCAGCCCCCCTCCCACAGCCACCCCACCCCCCCGTCCCCACGCGCACAGTCCCACTATGTCCTGATCCACCCCCTCTGGTTTTGTGTTTTGTTGGTGAAGATTTATACTGCCTATCATGGATAAGCCTGAATAGGCTTGTTTTCACCATTAGATAGTTTGTCGATAGAAAGCCCGAGCCCACACTTTTACCGACCCAATGGATTTTTAACCTCCCACACCACATAGACATGGTATGAGAGCAACTGGCCTTTGATGACGCTGTAAGTTATACACAGCGGTGGAAATCCAAATTGGCAGAGATGGGGGCATGGGGAAACGAACCACCGACCTTCAGATTAGGAGTCCGACCTAGAAAGAAATCAGACACTCTAACCACTCCGCCACAGAGGACACCACTGGTAAATAGTATGCGCGCGCGGGGAGTGGGGATTGAGCTTCTTTTATACTGGCAGATAAAGAAGACCATGGCGGAGATAAGGGTGGTTGTGAGAGGGGTGGGGTGGGGGTGGGGTGGGGGGTTGCATCATTAGTTATATGTCATCAGTGATCCCATCGCCATTTCCATCTCCAGCCTTCGCCCTTCATTTAGATAACGCTCCCCAGTGCCACTTTGATGAGAAAACTACGCTGTGCCAGATTTACCCTTATATATTAAAAGAAGAAGAAGAAGAAGAAGAAGAAAAAAAAGAAGTGGTTTCTGCTGATTACTAGTCTGTGGCTGGCTGTCCCTAGTCTAGCCTTCCGTGGAATGGTAATCTGAATGCGTGTTTACCAGCAATGTTTCCATGCAGATATTACTATATTAATTATTAGCCACATCTGGCGGTTGACACGAGTATTTTGAAACCGAATACCCATTTAATATTTGTGTAGCACTATTACTAAACTGTGTTGATTTTATGGCACTGCGCCAACAATTTTACACTGCAAACAGCATGCATGACCTTTTTACTAAAGTAAAACAAGAAGACATTTGAGCCTTTTTGAGGGAAGCTGGTCTGTACCACCTCATATAGTTCATTAAAACAATTTTTATTAATTACTTCTTTTATCTATTTTATTTAATTATATGATTTTGAGCTATTAAAAATTCATATGTGTCTATTGACACATAACTGATTGTATGCTTTTACATTATATGTAAAGGCGATGGTTGAATAAAAAACAAACAATTCTCACCGTGAATATGTCCTATGCTGCCGACATGGTGCAAAGAAACCACCAATCAATCTATTTTCCACACGGGGGGCCATATATTGACGTGCAATACAATACGGTGTCGTTTTTTAATACCTCTTTTTTGTTCCCCCATTTCTTTTCAAATATGATTTGCTTTAAATCTTTTTCCTTTCTTTTTGCCCTATTGAAGCAATATTCTGTTATAATTGCCATCCAGGAAAGTCTAGGCTGTATGAGCCGTTGTTTTTGGCCCGGTCACATACACGTTAGTGGACGTAGTTGAACGTAGGTGAGCATAGTGGAGGCTAATGTAATGTAAGTACGTTAAACTACTTTTAAAAACATTAAGGTACAGCAGGTTTTGGTACGGATAAATATGTTATGGTACAGATAAATATGTTACGGTATAGATAAATACATTACAGTACGGATTCCAATACGTTCAACTATGTTAGCCTCCACTACATTCACCTATGTCCACTAACGGCTATGTGACCAGGGCTTTGTCCAAGTACGCTAGAGTATGTTAGAGTATGTTAGCATCATTGATGCAAATTCAGCCTCTAACATAGCGCTCTTTTGAACATGTCCAAAAATTAAATCGGACGTCATGGCTCACCCACGTTATTACCAAGTTAACATCATGGACAAGTATGGATGCCGGTACGTTCAACTACGTTAGCCTCCACTTCGTTCAACTATGTCCACTAATGTGTATGTGACCAGGGCAATGTAGAAAATGAGAAAAAATAAATGAACACTTGCAATGACACCTCACTTTATTTTAACTAGAATATTCACACACCTTTAATATAATTCAACGCAGTTTTTTCAAAAGAAAAGTATAATGTATCTTGTTACATGTTTTCCCCTCTTTATTTTGTTATTTGCTTAGTTTTGTCACCTTTACCTTTCTTTATTTACTATATGTTTGTAAAAGTTTTCTGGGACATGGTTACGGGAGTTGGCATTGTTAAGATCCAGTCACATACATGTTACTGGACATAGTTGAACATAGTGGAGGCTGACATAGTTGAACGTAGTTGAACATACTGGAGAAGTATGGATGCTGGTACTTTCAACTACGTTCAACTACGTTCAACGACGTTCAACTATGTTCAGCTACGTTCAACTATGGTCAACTACGTTCAACTACGTTCAAATATGTTAGCCTCCACTATGTCAACTAACGTGTATGTGACCGGACCTTTAGCCAATCCATAGAAGATTAGAACTATTGAATGTCCTCACCCGAATCCCTGGTCGAGTCAAACCAATGACATACAAATTTATGCTTGTCGCTTCCTAGCCTGACGCTCGGCATTATTAGGATAGGCCAAGGACTGGTTGGCTCGGTGTCAAGATAATGTGACTGAGTGGGATATTAAGCCTCTAGTGGGATGTTAAGCCTCTAACACCGTATAATATTTCTGGATGCCCGGCCACGTTTGGGACACCAGAGAATACTACAGAAACTCTCCCCTTCATATCACTTATCTATCAACTCATTAACCAATGCTAAGGAAGAATGAAGACAAGACACAGATAAACAGTGGAGAAGTTGTGCTTTACTAACACCAACTCCTGTCCACCTACCAGTGACCTATCATCCACACCCCTTGCCTTCTAGCCACACAATATCTCATTACTACTTTAGCCGGTATAGAAAGCAGTGCCTACAGCCCATAGGACAGGAGTCCTATGGCTGTGTACACACTCAATTGGAATAGATGAATTTTGATAGCATCAGACAAAGTGTCTGGGGTTCCTGCTCAAGAGTAGGTGTGTCTTACTCAAGAGCCAGGAGTAGAGTGATCTCTCTCCAGGGGGTCTGAAGCAGAGTCTAGAATTAAGATCTTGGTTTGAGGCTAGTGTGGTCAGAGGGCCAATGGGATGCAGGTGACTGGGCAGTCCCCAGCCAGCCAATCAGGCACCTCCACAGTCAGGGTGGGTGGCACCCTCCCCCAGTAGGGTTAAATTGATCAAATTTCACTTATTGCGTATGTAATTCTGTTAAATATGACAGCATTGAATAGATTGAGACCCACACACGCACACTAACTGGCGCGGTGACAGTATGTATATCGACATCTATGCGGTGGCGGCGATTTGTTTACTTTACATTCGTCGATTTGACAATATTAATATCACCGCCAATGCGGCGGTAGCGTTAATATCGCTTCGTTTTTAGGGTTAATTTGATTAAATTTCACTTATTGCGTATTTAATTCTGTTAAATATGATAGCATTGATTAGATTTGGGCTTCATCCTGACACTAACTTAACACTAACACCGCTGTAAACCTGCTATGAGCAGAGTTAGAATTTCCGAGTTTAAACGCGTGGTGTTAGGCCTAACACTGCTCCATGCATACCAACTTTTCGGCGCTAAACCAGAAATCCCGCCCTAAACGCGGTTTGGCTCGATGCATACGGGCCCTGGGGCCATATGCAGGAGTCAGTGTTAGCGAGGTTTCGTGTTAGAGCCTATTACCGTTTACTATCCCGACGCCGGGAAATGTGTCAAGTGTATGCAGGAGGCGTAACACGCTACATTGTAGCTAAACGTGAATTTATTCATAGATTTGGGAAATCCCTCTGCAGTTTGTAGCCATATATTAGGCTCAAATCTATTGAATGCGATCATATTTAACAGAATTACATACGCAATAAGTGAAATTTGATCAATTTAACCCTAAATTCGAAGCAATATTAAGGCTACCTCCGCATTGGCGGCGATATTATAGTTATATTGTCGAATCGACGAACGTAAAGTAAACAAATCGCCGCCGCCGCGACCGCCGCGTCGACGTCGACGTCCGATGCGGCGGTCGGCGGCAGATTTGTTTACTTTACGTTCGTCGATTCGAAAATATAACTATTAATATCGCCGCCAATGCGGCTGTAGCCTTAAGGAGGGTTCGAATTTAGGGTTAAATTGTATCAAATTTGACTTATTGCGTATGTAATTCTGTTAAATATGATAGCATTTAATATATTTAAGCCTAATATATGGGTACAGATGCAGAGGGATTTCCCAAATCTATGAATAAATTCAGGTTTTGCTATAATGTAAGTGTTACACCCTCCTGCATACGACTTGACACAGTTCCCGACGTCGGTGATAGCTAAACGGTAACAGGCTGTAACACCAAACCCCGCTAACACTGACTCCTGCATATGGCCCCTGATCTGTAATTGTAAACCAGCTAATGTAGTACGAGACAGACCAAAAGGGAGTGTGTGTGTGTGGTGGGGGGGGGGGGGGGTAGACGGACAGAGAGGGGATGCTATCGGGACAGATTTATAGTGCTGCAGTGCAGTTGGTATTCCAACAATGATGTGCTTCGCTGCACCGTTTAAATGCACTTTACTAAATGTCCATCATCAGTTTATCCCCATTAATGCTGTCTATTCTGTGACCAGATGATAGTCAATGTCCTAGTGTAAACAAATCACCAAACACCACCCGCCACACCTGTCCCATCGACTTCCGAAGTCAATGCCACACTTGTCAACAACGTTCTCATGGGACAGAGGGGACAGGCGCTGTTGCACCAACTGTTAACTTATCAATTTGACAGATTTTATCTCCTTATACTGCAAAGTGCTTGTAGAATAAAATAGTGATCGTGTTAAGAAACGACACTACATGAGTAATATATATTATGATTATTATGATATGTTATATGTCATATATCATAATCGGACATTGTGTCCGAATCAGTAGAGCGTAGACTTTCTGTATGGAAGGTATCGGTTTCGATTCCCAGTAGAGTCAAACCAATGACTTACAAAATTGATACTTGTCACTTCATAGCCTGGCACTGAGCATTAATAGCATAGGGCAATGCCTGGTTAGTACAATGTCAGGATAATGTGACTGGGTGGGATATCGGGTCATGGTGTTGGCGATCTGATTTCCCAGTGTGGCAGCACTATTAAGTTACCATGAGTGTGCATTTCCACAAGTCGGTACCCATCTTGATGTGGCCTTAGACGTTGCCAGGATGTAAGCCCGCACAATCAACCAAATCATGTCATATGTAATATATTATATTATATAATTAATACATAATATATAATGCATAGTATAGTATATATTATATAATTCTGTTTCATATATATTATATAATTCTGTTATATATATATTGAAATTAAAATGTATATATATGATCGTATGGAAACGTATATATTATGAATATATCATATATTATTTGAAATGGTTTATCGGTGATTCGTTGGTGCGTGTCGGCCTGGTGCAGCGGGGGGCTTGTGGGGGGCGGGGTTCCTGTCACGTTATGAAGGGCTTGGGCGGGGAAGGCGGGAGCCCTCAGCAAAGGCAAAGCGGCGTCGTATATTTAAAGTCGAAATGACCCCCCTCACTGCACCCCCACCCCCACCCTCCCACCACCACCCAATCCCTCCCCCACCCTCCCACATTCCGCCCACCCCCTCACCCACCCACCACCCACATTGTTGGTTGTATCACTCCCCCTCACCCACCTACTCGGTGTAATCGACAGTCGTACTCATCTGGGCGTTATATGCCTCAGTGATTCTCCTATTCACACATACACACAAACACACACAAACAACACATACACAAACACACACAAACACATACACATACACACGAACACACACCCAAACACACACAGACACACACACACATCCATACACCTACACATACAAACACATACAAACACACACAACACACATATGCACACATATGCACACACAAACACACAAATACACACACAACCAAACACACACACATGCATACACAACACACACAAACCCTCAGATATACACACATACACACACAAACACACACACAAACACACTCAGTCCATGACCTGTGCATTAATAGCATATGGCAAGGACCTGTTACTGAAGTGTCAGGATAGTGTGACTGAGTGGGATATCGGGTCATTGTGCCAGCAACCTGATTTCCCAGTGGGGCAACACTGTAACGTTGCCATGAGTGCACATTGTCACAAGTCGGTACCTATCCTGATATGACCTTAGATGTTGCCAGAACATAAAACTCCCAACAACCCACCAAACAGCTGGCACTAGTTAAAATACCCACCCAATCGACAGGAAGCGATTGACAGCGTCGGTTAGTGTGATGTGGGCCGGGCCACTTTTGATTGTTTCGGTTAGTCTGAGGTGGGCCACACTTGATTGTGTTGGTTACTGTGAGGTGGACCACACTTGATTGTGTCAGTTAGTGTGACACAGGCCACACTTGATTGTTTTGGTTAGTGTGAGGCGGGCCACACCTGATTTCATCAGTTAGTGTGAGGCGGACCGCACTTGATTGTGTCGGTTAGTGTAAGGTAGGCCGCATTTGATTGTGATGGTTAGTGTGGGGCAGGCCGCAATTGACAGTGTTGGTTAGTGTGATGTGGGCCACACTTGATTGCATTGGTTAGTGTGAGGTGGGCACACTTGATTGTGTCTGTTAGTGTGGGTTGTGCTGCACTTGATTGTGTTGGTTAGTTTGAAGCAGGTCGCCACACTTGAATGTGTCGGTTAGTGTGAATGTGTCGGTTAGTGTGAGGTGGGCCACACTTGAATGTGTCGGTTAGTGTGAGGTGGGCCACACTTGATTGTGTCGGTTAGTGTGAGTTGGGCCACACTTGATTGTGTTGGTTAGTGTGAGTTGGGCCACACTTGAATGTGTCGGTTAGTGTGAGGTGGGCCACACTTGAATGTGTTGGTTAGTGTGAGGTGGGCCACACTTGATTGTGTTGGTTAGTGTGAGGTGGGCCACACTTGATTGTGTCGGTTAGTGTGAGTTGGGCCACACTTGATTGTGTTGGTTAGTGTGAGGTGGGCCACACTTGATTGTGTCGGTTAGTGTGAGGTGGGCCACACTTGAATGTGTCGGTTAGTGTGAGGTGGGCCACACTTGATTGTGTCGGTTGGTGTGAGTTGGGCCACACTTGATTGTGTTGGTTAGTGTGAGGTGGGCCACACTTGATTGTGTCGGTTAGTGTGAGGTGGGCCACACTTGAATGTGTCGGTTAGTGTGAGGTGGGCCACACTTGAATGTGTCGGTTAGTGTGAGGCGGGCCACTCTTGAATGTGTCGGTTAGTGTGAGGTGGGCCACACTTGAATGTGTCGGTTAGTGTGAGTTGGGCCACACTTGAATGTGTCGGTTAGTGTGAGGTGGACCACACTTGATTGTGTCGGTTAGTGTGAGGTGGGCCACACTTGAATGTGTCGGTTAGTGTGAGTTTGGCCACACTTGAATGTGTCGGTGAGTGTGAGTTGGGCCACACTTGATTGTGTCGGTTAGTGTGAGTTGGGCCACACTTGATTGTCTTGGTTAGTGTGAGGTGGGCCACACTTGATTGTGTCGGTTAGTGTGAGGTGGGCCACACTTCAATGTGTCGGTTAGTGTGAGGTGGGCCACACTTGAATGTGTCGGTTAGTGTGAGGCGGGCCACTCTTGAATGTGTCGGTTAGTGTGAGGTGGGCTACACTTGAATGTGTCGGTTAGTGTGAGTTAGGCCACACTTGAATGTGTCGGTTAGTGTGAGGTGGACCACACTTGATTGTGTCGGTTAGTGTGAGGTGGGCCACACTTGAATGTGTCGGTTAGTGTGAGTTTGGCCACACTTGAATGTGTCGGTGAGTGTGAGTTTGGCCACACTTGAATGTGTCGGTGAGTGTGAGTTTGGCCACACTTGAATGTGTCGGTGAGTGTGAGTTTGGCCACACTTGAATGTGTCGGTTAGTGTGAGTTTGGCCACACTTGAATGTGTCGGTGAGTGTGAGTTTGGCCACACTTGAATGTGTCGGTGAGTGTGAGTTTGGCCACACTTGAATGTGTCGGTTAGTGTGAGTTTGGCCACACTTGAATGTGTCGGTTAGTGTGAGGTGGGCCACACTTGAATGTGTCGGTTAGTGTGAGGTGGGCCACACTTGAATGTGTCGGTTAGTGTGAGGCGGGCCACTCTTGAATGTGTCGGTTAGTGTGAGGTGGGCCACACTTGAATGTGTCGGTTAGTGTGAGTTAGGCCACACTTGAATGTGTCGGTTAGTGTGAGGTGGACCACACTTGATTGTGTCGGTTAGTGTGAGGTGGGCCACACTTGAATGTGTCGGTTAGTGTGAGTTAGGCCACACTTGAATGTGTCGGTTAGTGTGAGGTGGGCCACACTTGATTGTGTCGGTTAGTGTGAGTTAGGCCACACTTGAATGTGTCGGTTAGTGTGAGGTGGGCCACACTTGAATGTGTCGGTTAGTGTGAGTTGGGCCACACTTGAATGTGTCGGTTAGTGTGAGGTGGACCACACTTGATTGTGTCGGTTAGTGTGAGGTGGGCCACACTTGAATGTGTCGGTTAGTGTGAGGCGGGCCACTCTTGAATGTGTCGGTTAGTGTGAGGTGGGCCACACTTGAATGTGTCAGTTAGTGTGAGTTTGGCCACACTTGAATGTGTCGGTTAGTGTGAGTTTGGCCACACTTGAATGTGTCGGTGAGTGTGAGTTTGGCCACACTTGAATGTGTCGGTTAGTGTGAGGTGGGCCACACTTGAATGTGTCGGTTAGTGTGAGTTTGGCCACACTTGAATGTGTCGTTTTGTGTGAGGTGGGCCACACTTGAATGTGTCGGTGAGTGTGAGTTTGGCCACACTTGAATGTGTCGGTGAGTGTGAGTTTGGCCACTCTTGAATGTGTCGGTTAGTGTGAGGTGGGCCACACTTGAATGTGTCGGTTAGTGTGAGGTGGGCCACACTTGATTGTATCACCGCGGTTAGACGAGGCGTGACCGCTGACTGGCGCAACTTGTTGGTTGTCACGGATTCTTTTAGAAAACGCTGAAATAAATATCAACTGGCACATCAACTATACCTACAACAGGAAGTTTTACGGGTCTAAACTTCTGTGATTAATTACAGTTTAAAACAGCCCCTCGACAACTTTCGCAGAAATAAATCAAGCACTCGTTGACATTATTAAGCCGTTCTTGCAATCACCGTGCATGTAAACCAACCAGGTCTCAATCTGTTATGTACTATCATTGCGCGTAATATTGATGGCGATTTGTTTGTGATGCGTCCAGCAGGTGGCGTGGCAATCGAACTATACACATGACCACCAGGGGGCATCTCATCACTCAGTAGGGGGCGCCATCCTCTCGCCTTTGCTGTAAACTATTACATTTAAAATCATAGCTCTAGAGTAGTTCACGAAATTACTCGACCGCATCAAATATAATGCCTGCCAATATACAATAAAACCTCTCTAAATCGACCGACCCTGCGACCGACTTTAAATGGTCCATTTTGGGAGGTGGTCGGTTTATGGAGTTAAACAAAATATCATTATAATGGTATGGTATGGGCGATCAATATAGGGGAGTATTCGATCTATGGAGGTGGTCGGTTAGAGAGGTTTTACTGTATACCGCTCATATATAAGCCTTAGCTACGAACAATTAAAAACAACAATACTAAATGGTCTAACAATCTTTTATATAGAGATCTCTGGTAAGATACCGCCTTGCCCATTGTACAAAATATACATTTCAGAAGAGAAGTGACGAGATCTGAGACGGAGTTGAGTATATATATATACAGCTGGCAGTGGTGCCACCGACATTTATAACCCCGCAGCAAATAGTTCTGTGAATCCCTATTCAGCCAATATCAACAATATCTTGGAAAACCGACAACCTTGTCTGCAAACGTATACAAATAATACATTGTATATTCTATATATATATATATATATGTATATTATCGATGTAAATCGATGTAGTCACAGCTGATCATAGAGGCATGGGCAATGCAAATTGCTGTAGTCACAGCTGAGCATAGCGGGATGGACAATCCAAATCGATGCAGATACAGCTGAGCATAGACATGGACAATGCACATCGGTGCAGTCACAGCTGAGCATAGAGACATGGACAATGCACATCGGTGCAGTCACAGCTGAGCATAGAGGCATGGGCAATGCAAATCGATGTAGTCACAGCTGAGCATAGATGCATGGACAATGCAAATCGATGCAGTTTACAGCTGAGCATAGACATGGACAATGCACATCGATGTAGTCACAGCTGAGCATAGAGGCATGGTCAATGCAAATCGATGTAGTCACAGCTGAGCATAGAGGCATGGACAATGCAAATCGATGTAGTCAAAGCTGAGCATAGAGGCATGAACAGCGGTGTTTTTCTGTTAAAATGTGAAACTCTCGCATATGTTTGACACGGCTGGAATCGATGTGAAGCCGAAGTCCATGTCACAGCTGAGCATAGCGGGATGGACAATCCAAATCGATGCAGTTACAGCTGAGCATAGACATGGACAATGCACATCGGTGCAGTCACAGCTGAGCATAGAGACATGGACAATGCACATCGGTGCAGTCACAGCTGAGCATAGAGGCATGGGCAATGCAAATCGATGTAGTCACAGCTGAGCATAGATGCATGGACAATGCAAATCGATGCAGTTACAGCTGAGCATAGACATGGACAATGCACATCGATGTAGTCACAGCTGAGCATAGAGGCATGGGCAATGCAAATCGATGTAGTCACAGCTGAGCATAGAGGCATGGACAATGCAAATCGATGTAGTCAAAGCTGAGCATAGAGGCATGAACAGCGGTGTTTTTCTGTTAAAATGTGAAACTCTCGCATATGTTTGACACGGCTGGAATCGATGTGAAGCCCTCTGGTCAACCTCAAAAAGCCCATCACAGTTCTTCTACGGTGCCCTCGATATGTGTGTGGGTGTGTTTATCGACGCGTCTGGCTGTGGCTGCTCCAAGCTTGTTTTAAGTTTTTGGCGCGAGAACAGCACTAGAATATTCCAGTCATACATTTGAAATGGAGACGGCTTCCCGAATGGCGTCGGTTCGCGTTACGGCGCGCAAGAAGTGTTCTATCTAAAGGCGTTCTGCATAATCAGATTCAGTCTTGGTTTCAAAATAGCTCACGTGCGCACAAAAAGAACAACTTGTTGGTTCATTGTCGTCTGCTGACACTAACTTGTCAAAATGCCAACTGGTGTGAGTAGAACTCACTGAATGTCGTCTGTTTTCACTAATTAAATAGTGCAAATAGTCATGTGCCTGAAATGAACAACTTGTTGTTGTTTCATTGTCGTCTGCTGACACTAACTTGTCAAATGCCAACTGATCTGAGTAGAAGTCACTGAATGTTGTCTGTTTTCACTAATTAAATAGTGCAAATAGTCATGCCTGAAAAGAACAACTTGTTGTTTCATTGTCGTCTGCTGGCACTAACTTATCAAATACCAAATGATCTGAGTAGAACTCACTGAATGTCGGCTGTTCTCACTAATCGAATAGTCAGTGGCGAATAGTCGTGAGTGTGTATGAAAAGAACAACTTGTTGTTTCATTGTCGTCTGCTGACACTAACTTGTCAAATGCCAACTGATCTGAGTAGAACTCACTGAATGTCGGCTGTTCTCACGAATCGAATAGTCAGTGGCGAATAGTTGTGAGTGTGCATGAAAAGAACAACTTGTTGTTTCATTGTCGTCTGCTGACACTAACTTATCAAATGCCAAGTGATCTGAGGAGAAGTCACTGAATGTCATCTGTTTTCACTAATTAAATAGCGCAAATAGTCATATGCCTGAAAAGAACAACTTGTTGTTTCATTGTTGTCTGCTGACACTAACTTGTCAAATGCCAACTGATCTGAGTAGAACTCATCGAATATAATCTGTTTTCATTAATCAAGTAGTCAATGGCGAATAATTGTGTGTATGAAAAGAACAACTCGTTTATCACTATCCATATATATATATATATATATATATATATATATATATATATATATATATATATATATGGGTCACTCTCCTGAAAACTGGCCAGAAGTGTCACATGGAGAGTTAAAATCTAATATTTGAATTGTTTACATTTTTTGGTTGCAAATGAAAGCTGGAAATCTCCCCTTTACATTTAGGTAAAATATAAAATGATGAGATAAAAAATAAAGGTGTAGTCCATGATTAAGCTATGTCTTATGGCAGTATAACATGTGTGTCACATGTGTAACACATGTTTAGGACACCACACAGTCTGCTTCATAAAAATCTAATCAGAATTAAATAATATCATACTTAGAAGCATATTAATCATGGCATAATATACAGAAATATGTAGTGCTTATATTGATAAAAAAAAAGAAGTAATTCCCAGCCATGCTTTATTCACTGAATAATTAGTGTAAAATATTTGTGTGGCATCCAGACACTACTGGTTACACATGTGATGGAAATTTGTAATGTTATTTCTGAAGACATCAAATTAATCTTTTAAATTTAAGCATGCATACATGTTAATAAATACTTCCTTTTTGATTTGGGAACTGTTTTGTTTGATATATCAATGCAATACAAGATGTTAATAAGGATTCAACCACGTCCCATATGTCATGTTACAAATGGCTGACTGTAAAATGGGGTTTTTTGGTACAAAACCACTTCATAACTAAAAGGACCAAAGTTGCACACAGTTAATTTTATTTCCCTTATTTCTTTCATCAAATCTGAACATAAATATGAAAAGTATAAGGAAAACAAATAAGTAGGAAGGTTTCTATTAATGTTTTAAAATCCCATCCCATGCTGACCAGTTTTCAGGAGAGTGACCCACATATATATGGATAGTGATAAACCCTTTATCGCGTATAATAAGCTCTGTACGGATCCTTCCCCTGTGTTGGGGGCAGGGGGGAGGGGCGGGTACCAGCATAATCCCCCCCCCCCCCTCCGCGGTGTGCTACCATTACAGTGTTGGGTCTTACGCTAAGGAGTATAACAATGAGGATAATAATTCCCATACGTATCTTTATACTCACATAATTCGTTATACATCAAATCTACGCACATGTATCTCTCTCTGCCTATAGAGGCAGAGAGAGAGAGAGAGAGAGAGAGAGAGAAGGAGAGAGAGAGACAGAGAGAGACAGGGAGAGACAGAGAGAGACGGAGAGAGACAGAGAAGGCGATCTTACCATGGTAGCTGACAATGCATGTGTGAAAAGTGTTCGTTTCTTGGGCAGTACACTATAAGGCGGGTCCCTTTTCGAACACCTCTCTGTAACTGTAAGCCTTACACCCACTTACATCTGAGATGGCGTTGTTGTCGAGCCCTCCCCCCCCCCCACCCCCCCCCCCCCCCCCGCTATTTTCCATTTACAATATCTGTGCACACCTGTTGTACAATATGTATATTTCCCCATATGAAAACTTTCAAGAGAACTTTTATTTGGTCTGCCTACCATTTAATAACCATTAAAAAAAAGTGTGTATGTAGAAGGGGCGTGTAATTTGATTTTGATTAATCGTGAAAGGACTGTTGCGAATTGAACATAACTCATATATATACCTATATTATATGTACATATGTAGGTAGACATGCGTAATGTGTATAGTATATATATATATAATATAAAATTGTCGGCGGTACAGTGAGTGGCGGTTACAGCACAGATAGCGTGATATATAGTTAAAGTTACATATTCCGATGGTTTTGAATTTCTGTATTTCTTCTGAGATATTAGATCGATCACTAGTATCTACTTTACATGAGTTCAAAGTTACTTTTATTTTAAATGGTAAACCTTTGAGATATTTTGAGTGCAAACATGGAAAATTAGTTTTGGCAAGCTTGCCGAAACTCTGACACCATAGACTTCTGCAGTAATAGGTTCTGTTAAATTGACTCAGTATTGTCTTCTACGCAGAAACAAATGCTTAATAAGTGTATCAGTATCTAATTAGATATGTGAAATCAAATATAGATAATTAGTTTGGTTTAGAAAATTTGATTTTTCATCGGACTATGCAGCTTTAACTGATGTCATGAAAGCGTGATAATTGGCCATTTTGAAAGCGTGATAATTGTCGACATCATTCATATGCTATAACCCTAGTACTAGTAGTAGTATGTCGGCATTTACATATATAGTTTACATATGTTGTATTAAACCAACACGCTTTATGATGTCTTAGAACTGCAGCCATATATGACTATTGCAACCATCTTTTCTAAAGTGTGATGCTCGAGAGAGAAGAGCAGAAGGGAGGGTATAAACGGTAGACATCATATTGCTACCTATATGAATTATGTTGCCCTATCATCGCTCATTATCACGCTTCCAATATGGTTGTCACATTTTCGGATTGCATGCTGGGATAGACTCAAAGAGTCAAATAGCCTCGCATTGCAAAAACAAATTCAGGTAGAAGTGACCAACAGGTGTTAGGACAGGAAGCACTTGCTGACCAGCTGCCTTGCTTACCTGCCCCAACAAGCAACAGGGCTCCAAGCCGCTCTAGCTGTACCATAGAACCTTCCAGAATCAGCACACAATAGATTCACTTTCACCGCTTATATAATATTTGCATAAGGGTAAACATTTATACATACACATAAAATCCTTGGTTAAAGTGCGAAGTGGTTGGTGGAGCCACGATCGGAGCTGAGGTTGACTAGGCTGGAGCAGCAGATGACTAGTTCAGACTCTGGCAGTCGATGACTGCGGGAGTGTTGTGGAGCAGGAGGGATATTCCAGGCTATTAAAGTTTAAGGCTTATACAATTCTTATACAGCATATATATGGGAGATGAAAATAAGAAAATGTTGTGGCTAGAGCAGGATTCGAACACACATATTGCCATTCCGGTGCTAGGGTGCTAACCATTATTCTACCTGGGCTCCCTGATGAAATCATCCTATCCATACCTGAACCTTACCTTGCAAATCATCATCATCATCATCATCATCATCATGCTGTCGGTCGCGATCCGACAAAGACTGCTTTCATTACTTGACTGCCGCTCTCCATTTAGCTCTCTGCTGTGAGAGTGATGTCCATGAGCCAGTCACATTTCATGAAAGCTGCCTGCAAAAGTGTTGAAGTGCTGCTGGCTTTTGCAAGTTACCAGCGGCACTCTCTCAGGGAACAAATAAAGGTTTCACACCGGCAAGAACATGTCCAGACAGGCACAAAACTATTTGTCCCTGCAGTGGCTGGTCGGGAGATGTTGGGAGTTCCATACATCAACCACCCTTAATGCTGCCACAGTGACATGGTTTTCTGTTTAGGGTTTGCTCCCTTAGCCTTCGGTTCTGTCAAGAACCTGTACCACAAGGCAGTGGTTTACAACTCTACAGGGCAGGGGCGTCAAACTCCCTGAGGTATTGCTGTACCTGCAAATAGTAACATAGTAATTGACCTATACTGAATACAATGCAGGGCGAATGTACTTAAATTATTGAATGATTATCATATCTCCGGGTTTAGTTGGTTGTTTGTAGCTGTTTCAAATTTAAATAAAAGTTACATTTAGGGAAAAGCTTGCGAAGGAAAAAAAACGTGCCTTCGCGCTTTTTAAGTTTCCTTTATGAGATGGTGTAAAATTAAACATCTTCGTACAATTTTTCGATATAAATATATACCAGATATATGGTTTAGATGTATATGAGACTGTCTCAAAAGGTGCCAAGCAATATGGGACAAAACTTTGTCCATTGTAACGATCAACATACTATCTGCTTATGCATTTGCTCAGGATAAACTAATTTGTTTTTTACATGGTGTTTCATAATCCCAATAGAATACATATTAATTTGAAGCAAATGTCCTTCTGTTTTCAGTGGAACTGTTTCTGTGCTGTTTTGTGTCAATCGTTACAATGGACAAAAAAAAAGAGTTATCACCTTTTGAGACAGGCTCATATATATAAGTACAGAACAACCTCTCTAGTCTAACCGACCACCTCAACAGACCGACCACTCCCCTATATCGATCACTTTACTTGGGTTCCAAACAATCTCCCATACAATATCATTGGAACGATATGAAAAACTCCCTAAGCTGAACACCTCCATAAATGGACCATTTAAAGGCGGTCCCATGGTTGGTCGATTTAGAGAGGTTTTACTGTACGTATATATATCTAAATCATAATTTCTTTCTTTTGAAGTCAGAGCTCTATTTCAGATAACAATTCCATGTATAGGCCTACAATTTTTGTTGTTTTTGTTTTGTGTTGGTAAATCTGTTTATTCTGCTGAATAAGTCTTTTGTCAGTGCTGTAGCACTGGTCTTCCAGCCATTTTTCAATTCAGGATTATTTACACAAAAAAAGGGTATTGTATTAGTATAGATTAAGGGTATACAATAACTGTTGAATACAATATTTGCAGCATATAACGTAATGGAATTCTGTAACTCACAAGTTCCATAGCAATATGGCAACAGTAGTGTCTTACGACTAGATCAATAAATAATACATTAACGATGATTACACAAGTACATTTTGATGATGATCTATTTACACATATCTCTCACCACCGTCTTCCCTCTTTATGTCTTTCCAGGTATGTAACACTTCAGGAGTTTCAATGGCACTTGTTCGGGGAGCTGACGCGTCACGTGGTCAGGTCACGTGGTCAGGTCACGTGTCAGGTAGGGTGAACTTACCCCGGTTGGCGATCTGCATATCAAACAGGACACGTCCTCACCCAATGTTGTCAAACATGGAATTGACTATTCCTGGAGAGTGTTTGTCAAATATCAAATAGCGCTTGGCGAGTGAGATCATGCGTGAGAAGACGTACACTGCGCATGCGCATCAAGGGGGGTTCACTAATAATTCACACACAAAAACCTCACACACACTCACACATGCCTACAGTACAGCATCAGGGGAGAAAGAGAGGGGGGACATTCATAAATAATTCAACCACACACAGACATTCACACCAGAAGCAAAGCTTGTTTTATTTAACGACGCCTCTAGAGCACATTGATTTTCATCATCGGCTATTGGCCGTCAAACATATGGTCATTCTGACATATTTCTTTGGAGGAAACCCGCTGCCGCCACTGAGGCTAATCTTTCCGATAAGCAGCAATGGGGTCTTTTATATGCACTTTTCCCACAGACAGTACAGCACATAACACAGCCTTTGATGAACCAGTTATGGGCCACTGGTTGGAACGGGAACTAGTCCAAACTGCAAATGGATCCACTGAGCAGAATTAATCGGATGACCAACACCTTCACCGGTGGATACACTACTTGTCATTTCCCAGCGTGGCGCTCGGCATTAATGGGATAGGGCAAGGACTGATTAACTCAGTGTCGGTATAATGTGAGTGGGATATCGGGTCATGATGCCGGTGGCTCGGTATCCCAGTGGGGCAGCACTATAAAGTCACCATGAGTGGGCACTGTCACAAGTCGGTACCCGTCCTGATATGACCTTAGATGTTGCTAGGACGTGAAACTCTAACCAACCATCAGGGGGAGGGGGGCGGTTCACAATAATTTAACCACATACACACACTCACACACACACACACACACATATATCTCCTAGGTTGACCTAGGAGCAGAATTCAGAAGAATGAAATAAGAATGAGACAACCACAGTTTGTAGACTGCTATGCATAAGGAGCATTTTCGCACTATACCCCCGCCCCCTTGACCCCCCAACACCGCATAGATCCCCCCCCCCCCAAAAAAAACCCCAAAACTACAACACAAAAACCCGCTCTGCATATTCGGTTTAGAAGGTATTTGTCAGAGAATAAACTTGTTATTTTAAAATGTTCTTGTGTTCACTGGGTTGGTTGGTTGTTGGAGTTTTACGTCCTGGCAACATCTAAGGTCATATCAGGATGGCCGGGGGTCGGGGGGTTCTCTGGGTATTGTCCGCCAGACAAGGCAGCGTCCCAGATGTTAACTATAAATTAAGGATTTCCGGTGGTGAACTGACGAGAACCACACAACCTCAGACATCGATAAAGCATGACGTCATTCACCAGCTAATCGGCAGGACAGTTTTGTTTTGTTCTTTTTTTGTGTGTTTTGGGGGAGGGGGCGGGGGGTGGGGGGTATTTACCCTGTCCATAATGAGCATCTCAGCTTGTTTTCATCGATGAACAGTAATAGTCTCAATTTGGTAGTAACGTTTTCATCTCAGCTGTTAGTAGTTATGTTATTTTTGTTGTGGGGTTCCCATTTATTTCTTGCAACATTTTGGTATATACCCATTGCACTAGTGTTAGAAGGGATACTCAGTTTATGCCGTCACTTTGTAAGGTCGGAGTATGAGGTCATTTGAAGAATTGTTAGGAGTTAGGTCTTGAATGGCGGTTGTGAGTGCGCGCATACTACATTAGACGACCTCACAGCCTACATGTCCATTTATAACAATCTCGGAAGGCCTCTGAGTTTTGTTCAAGATTTATACTGCCTATCATGGATAAGCCTGAATAGGCTTGTTTTCACCATTAGACAGTTTGTCGATAGAAAGCCCGAGCCTACACTTTTACCGATCCAAGGGATTTTTAACCTCCCACACCACATAGACATGGTATGAGAGCAACCGGACTTTGATGACGCTGTAAGTTATACACAGCGGTGGAAATCCAAATTGGCAGAGATGGGGGGCATGGGGAATCGAACCACCGACCTTCAGATTAGGAGTCTGACCTAGAAAAAAGTCAGACACTCTAACCACTCCACCACAGAGAACACCACAAAGTGTTAGGGGTTTCTTGGTGGTTTCATAAATATAAAGAAAAGACGGGGACTAGTCCACTCTGATTTAAAGCGAATACTGAGCAAACCAGTCCTTTTCCTAATCTAGAAATGGTGAGCGTCAGGATAGGTAGCGAAAAGTATACATTTGGTAAGTCATTGGTTTGACGCGGCTGGGCTTTTAACCCATCATCTCCATAATGGGAAGCTAACCAGTGTTCTTACATATATGGGTAAATATACATGTACAAATACATAGGCATGTATATGTATAAATATATATGCATGCGTGTATATTTATATATATGTGTATATATATATTATATATGTACATATAATATAATATAATGAATATAATATAATAAGATCCTCCGATGCGAATGATACTTGTCAACATCTGGTGGAGGTGAGGTGAGCTGCAGGTGGCGCCACCGGGACAGTGAACAATATAATAACAATTCCCTTATAATTTATATATATTTATACTCGCATAATAGTTGTTAATACGTTATGCATTACATAATATAACAAATATATAGTACATAGTATATCATATAAGATACATGATTCTGGATACTTGATACATGAGATATAATAATATATGGGGCAGCACTATAAAGTCACCATGAGTGTGCACTGTCACAAGTGGGTACCCATCCTGATATGACCTTAGATGTTGCTAGGATGCAAAACAACAACCAACAACAACCCGTACTGCCCCAGCTTACTACATACTGCCCCCTGCTACTGCATACTGCCTTATCCTACTACAAATGAATATGCATTTTTTTTAGAGTAGTGTTTTGAACTTAAGGGTAGTGTTTTGAACTTAAGCATAGTGTTTTGAGCGTGGCCACAGTAGTGTTTTGAACCTACCTTCAACTAAGTTAATAACACTGCCGTAGTGTTTTGAACCTAGGTTGAAAACACTACCGTATTGTTTTCGTGGGGTAGCGTTTTGAACTTACTACACCGGGTCTGTAATTGTAACGTGTAAGTGACCGCATCCCGGGGGCGCTGGTCCCCAGGTCCCCGGCGGGGCGGGGTGCTGGTCCGCCGCTGGTCCCCGGCGGGTGGAGCGCTGAGCACGGTGCTGGATTTAATCAGAGTGAGGAGAGAGAGGGTGGCGGGATGATCTGCGAGATAAGACGCACATGCTGTGTGGATCCTGCAACGGGGGTCAGTTACCCACCCCCCCCCCTCCCCGCCCTCACGCCTCCCCTACCACACACATATATGCAGTAAAACCTCTCTAATCTAGTTTAAACCGACAGACCTTAGATATATATATACATATACATATATATTAAAACCTCCCTAACCGACCACCTCCACAGATCGACCACCCCCCTATATCGATCACTTTATTTGGGTCCCAACAATACTATTATATTTATAACCATATTCTAACTCCCTAAACCTGACCACCCGCATACATATTTATACATATACATACATTATCCGCATATATACATATATAATATACATATGTACACTATGTATAATATGTAAAGTATACTACTATGTATATTATGTAAATTATGTATAATATGTATACAATGTACACCGTGTATACCGTGTAAGCTATGTACTCTATCAGATATATAATATGTTGTAGTACTGGTACATATGCAGATTATGCATAACACTAACATTTAATGTAAAAGAAAATAATAACAAATAAAAAAGAAATATGCCAACTTCGTTGAAATTGGCACTCCTTACTATAAAAGCGGAGGCACAAATATGTCAGCGGTCAGACTGGTGTCAGTGGCGGTCAGACTGGTGTCAGTGGCGGTCAGACTGGTGTCAGTGGCGGTCAGACTGGTGTCAGTGGCGGTCAGACTGGTGTCAGTGGCGGTCAGACTGGTGTCAGTGGCGGTCAGACTGGTGTCAGTGGCGGTCGGACTGGTGTCAGTGGCGGTCAGACTGGTGTAAGTGGCGGTCAGACTGGTGTCAGTGGCGGTCAGACTGGTGTCAGTGGCGGTCAGACTGGTGTCAGTGGTGGTCAGACTGGTGTCAGTGGCGGTCAGACTGGTGTCAGTGGAGGTCAGGACTGGTGTCGTGGCAGTCAGATGGTGTCAGTGGCGGTCATACGGGTGTGTGCGGTCAGACTGGTGTCAGTGGCGGGGAGACGGTGTCAGTGGGCGGGTCAGACGGGCCATGCGTCGTTTGGTGTGTTGAGACAGACGGACCGCGTTGGGGCGCGGGTGAGTGACCGTGGTGACAGGGGGGGCGCCACACGCAGGAGCGGCGGGCGTCCGGACGTTGGCCCGGGGCGGGAGCGGTAGGCGGTGAGGGGGGGGGGGGGGGGGGGGGGGGGGGGGGGGGGTGGTGGGGGGGGGTGGGGGGTGGGGGGGGGAGGGGTGGGAGGGAGGCCTGGGATGTGTTGAGGGGGAGGGGGACGGGGGGAGGGGGACGTGGGAGGCTGGGGGGGGGGATGTGGTTGACGGGAGGCCGGGATGTGTTGGAGGAGGGGGCGGGGATGTGTTGACGGGAGGCTGGGATGTGTTGGAGGAGGGGGGATGTGTTGACGGGAGGCCGGGATGTGTTGGGGGTGGAGGGGGGGAGGGGAGGCCGGGGATGTGTTGACGGGAGGCCGGGATGTGTTGGAGGAGGAGGGGGGGCGGGGATGTGTTGGGGGAGGCCCGGGATGTGTTGGGGGAGGGGGGGGGAGCCCGGGGGTGTGTTGGGGTGGAGGGGGAGGGGAGGCCGGAGATGTGTTGAGGGGAGGGCGAGGGAGGGTGGGGGAGGGGAGGCCGGGGAGTTGTTGGGGGAAGGGCGGGGGCCGGGGATGTGTTCGGGGGAGGGCGGGGCCGGGTAGGCCGGGGAGTCCACGGATGTGTTGGGAGGGCGGGGGAGGTTGATTGGTCCTGGCAACATCTAAGGTCATCATATCAGGACGGGTACCGACTTGTGACAGTGCACACTAATGCCGACTTCATACTTATGCTGCCCCACTGGGAAATCAGGCCGTCGGCACCATGAGCTGATTTCCTACTCAGTCACATAATCCTCATGTTGAGCTAACCAGTCCTTGCACTATCCTAGTAATGTCGACCTTAGATGTTACGCAGGACGTGAAACACCAACAACCAACCATTTATCTCCTTTAAAGCAAGATTGACATGAGAATGGAATACTTCCTACCGTGAATCTGAAAACATATGTGTATATTTATGTATATTTATGTATATTTATGTATATTTGCATAGTATCTCTTTTACTTTAGGTCAAACCTGACACTGAAATATACGACCATACTAGGCGGTAGGTGTAATGTTGTGATTACCCAGAGAGAGCCACAGCTGATCAGAAAGTCCGCTTCTGACACCATGTTTTGTTGTGATTAAGAACTGACTACTCCCGTTGACGTCCAGTTGCATAATGACTTTATTATGGTGCTTCCCAGTCTGAGCTTGTTGCCCGTTCGCTGGTCTCGGCCAGCTGGCTCCCGGCCTGTCATCTCTCAGTACATACATAATAGTAGGTAGGTAGACGTGGGGAAATATGCATAATAAATTTGCAGGGACAGGATTACTTGATCCATGCTCACATAATATATTATATATGGCATTCATTATTGAACGATATGGCATTTATGCGCGAGTTTCTGTGGGTAGTCTATGTGAATAAGCAATGAAGTTGGAAGTTGGATATCAGTAGGAATTAGTGAAGCTAATTCATACCGGAGTCTAAGTCTCAAATGACTACATATTGACTTGTAGTAAATAAGGCAGCACACCCCCCGCCAGGTAAAGGGGAGATACCCGAATAGAGTGGTTCCAGATTCCGCTGATAGATGTCACTAGCTTAAAGCTGCATAGTCCGACGAAGCATCACATTTTCAAAACAAACACAATTACCTAAATTTAATTCTACATGTCTAACTTAAATACTGCTGCACTTATTAAACATTTGTTGCCACATAGAAGGGAATATTGAGGAAATTTAATAGAACCTGTTACTGCAGAAGCTTATGGTGTCGGAGTTTTGGCATGCTTGCCAAAATTAATTTTGCCTGTTTGCACTTCAAATATCTCAAAAGTTAGCCATTTAAACTCAAAGTTACTTCAAACCAAAGTAAGGTAGATTATAACGATCAACCTAATATATTTATTTCAGAAAATGACAGAAACTCAAAACCATCGGACTATGCAACTTTAACTGAGATCTTCAACTACAAAAGCGTCGATGCGCACATTGAAATTAATAATCATGCTTTCATATAAAACATTAAAAAAATCTCCAAACCTAGCCTTTGTCATAACAGTTAATCCAAGGTCGAACAGAGTAGCTTATAATGGTCAACCTAATAAATCGAACACATTACACCCATATCACACCAAACTAGTTCTCAAAACGTCTGACCACATTCTAAAAGGGGCTGTGGTCGGGGTAGAATGTGGCTGCAAGAAAATATTGGGCATGCTCAAAGTTCTGGAGCACTATTCAGTTCTAGCGCATCCATTCCGTTTGTAAGAAGACTGTACAAAGTTGCTACTATGTCTTTTTCAATTCGCACACAGTTTGAGTCCATTCAGCAACATTTTCAAGAAGGTAGTGAGAACTAGTTTGGTGTGATTGGGGTATAACAAACACTCAAAACCAAAACACCACCCCACTAGTTAAGCTAATGACTTCTAGCGGCAGAATCTGGAACCACTCTATTCGGGTATTTTCCAGCTTACCTGGGGAGGGGGGGGGGTGTATTGGTTTTGAGTGTTTTAAATGTGTCTGATTACATTTCAGAACCCCAGTACTCAGGCCACATAACCCCCTTTCCCATTTCCCCGGCTATTTAAAGCTGCATAGTCTGATGAAGCATCAAGTTTTCAAAACCAAAACATTCAGCTAGATTTTAATATCCATATCAAACTTAGATACTGATGCACTTACTAAAGCTGCATAGTCCGATGAAGCATCAGATTGTCAGAATTAAAACAATTATCTACATTTGATTCTACATATCTAACTTAGAATACTGATGCAATATTATATTAAGCATTTGTCACCACACAGAGTCAATTAAATCAAACATTTTGCTGCATAAAGCTATGACTTAAGTTTTGGCATGCTTCCCAAAATTAATTTTGTATGATTGTACTTCAAATATCTCAAAGGTTGGCCATTCAAAATATAAGTTACTTTAAAGTTACGTAAGGTGGATTATAATAGTCAATTTACTATATTTATCTTTAAACAAATATGGTAACTCAAAACTATCAGACTATATATATATATATATATATATATATATATATATATATATACACACACACACAAATACAATGCAGAAACTGGTGCACTTATTACTGTACTCAGGTGCTACTGTTCGATGTTTTTTTTTTTTCTTGAAGATTTATACTGCCTATTATGGATAAGCCTGAATAGGCTTGTTTTCACCATTATACAGTTTATCGATAGAAAGCCCGAGCTTACACTTTTACCGACCCAAGGGATTTTTAACCTCCCACACCACATAGACATGGTATGAGAGCAACTGGCCTTTGATGACGCTGTAAGCTATCCACATCGGTGGAAATCCAAATTGGCAGAGGTGGGGGCACGGGGAATCGAACCACCAACCTTCAGATTAGGAGTCTGACCTAGAAAAAAGTCAGACACTCTAACCACTCCGCAACAGAGAATGCCGCTAATAAAAATACCGAGTCAAACCTATATCCAACATTTTTGTATCGTGAAAAAAAAAGCTGACATCCTTTGATTACAAACACCTCCAAAGATAATGCTGTGCAACAAAATTAAATTTAAGCTAAAGTTAACTAAGTTCACACCGCTTAACCCAGTATATTTATCTTTTAACAAAATAAAATAAGGCAGAACAAAATCAGAACCATCGGATCATGCCACTTTTACATCTGGGCGAATATTATTGATATATAATGGATAATTATTTAGTTCTAAAACATGAACTACTACAGGGCGTGGTGGCCGAATCAGTAGAGCGCGGGCCTCGCGTGCGGGAGATCAGGAGTTTGGTTCCCGGTCGAATCAAACCAATGACTTATCAAATTGATACTTGTCGCTTCCTAGCCTGGTGCTCTGCATTAATAGGATAGGGCAAGGATTGGATAAGGTCAGTGTCAGGATAATGTGACAGTCGGATATTAGGTCATGGTGCCAGGGCCTGATTTCCCAGTGGGGTACCACTATAAAGTCACCATGAGTACACAGTCACAAGTCAGTACCCATCCTGATATGACTTTAGATGTTGCCAGGACGTAAAACTCCAATAAGCAACCAACACAATTTAATTTAAGCTAAAGTTAACTAGATTTATAACGCTGAATCTAATACATTTGATATATTTTTGTAAATAAAGCAGAAATACAAATCTGAACCATCGGTTCATGTCACTTTTATGTGATTGGATATTAATTTAGTTCTAAAACAACACCGACTACGCATACATGTAATCTGCGCAAAGCTGGTTACCCTGTCTCTTGAAGATTTATACTGCCTATCATGGATAAGTCTGAATAGACTTGTTTTCACCATTAGACAATTTGTCGATAGAAAGCCCGAGTCTACACTTTTACCGACCCAAGGGATTTTTAACCTCCCACACCACATAGACATGGTATGAGAGCAACTGGCCTTTGATGTCGCTGTAAGTTATACACAGTGGTGGAAATCTGAATTGGAAGAGATGGGGGGCATGGGGAATCGAACAGCCGACCTTCAGATTAGGAGTCCGACCTGGAAAAAAGTCAGACACTCTAACCACTCCGCCACAGAGAACACCACGCCCATGCCCACCGTCACCCTACCCATGAGCTCCTGGCCGACACGCCCGACACAACCCGGTCGACACGCCCGACACAGCCGACTCGGCCGACCCGGTCCCCGGTCTGTGCAGCATACGACGCTGTTCAAAAGCACTGTGTTTACACCCCGCGCGCTACATGACAATGATTGCAAATATTTACCTTGTCAGGCCTGTGCCTATACACGCCCACTTATGATTAGGGGCGCTTTTGTGAAGCGGCGCTAGTACCGGCGGGCCCCCGCTGGAGGGCGCCACAGGAGAGTGATTAATGGCTACTTTGACAGAGATACATCGGGTGTACTGGGAAAAAGCGCAAACATGCCGAGTTTGGCGCACACCTGATACGACTCGGCCCCGCGTTTAGGGCTCGGTCGGCAACGCTTGCTGGGGGCGGTTTGCTAATAAACCACCGTCTGTATGTGTGAATCCCCGAAATAAAAAATATGCAGGTAAGTATGTCAACTTTTTTTTTTAAATATAAAGGTACCCTTGTTTGTACATGAACATATTCTTTATATTGAACACACACACACATATATGCTAATTATATGAATATATATATATATATATATTATTTGAATATATACAATATATACATATATATATAATATATACTATATATAATAATATATATAATATATACTATATATAATAATATATTATGTATACAATATATATCGTTTGTTTATTTGTTGGAGTGTTACGTCCTGGTAACATCTAAGGTCATAACTCATATCCGGATGGGTACCGACCAGTTACAGTGCGCCCTCATGGCGACGTTATATAGATTATATATATATATATATGACTATAATATATATATTATATATGTATATTATATATTTATTGTATATATATTATTTATATATTATTTATATATTATATATATTATATATATATATTATTTATATATTATATATATTATATATATTGTATATATTATATATATTATATATATTATATATATTGTATATATCGTATATATCGTATATAGCGTATATATTTTATATATTGTATATATTGTATATATTGTATATATTGTATACATTGTATACATTGTATACATTGTATATATTGTATACATTGTATACATTGTATATATTGTATATATTGTATATATTGTATATATTGTATATATTACGTACTCTGAGCTGCTCAGCCTTCGCTTTCGGCTGCTGCCTACACTAACCTCCCCTGGCACTGCGCGCATCCGCCAAGGCGGAGGACGGAGATTCCACAAGCGAGTGTACCTTCCTGGATTGGGCCTCTCTGGCAGGCCTCAACCGGAAGACGACCAGCACTATGTCCCAGCCCTCCTGGCGGTCAACAATAACAACCTCGCCACGCTGGACTTATCGCGCGGACAGCGCGCCCTCCTCCAAGTCGCGCTCACCACCCTGGGGAACAAGACGTTCCAGGGATGCACCAGTCGTGGGTGGGGGGAGGACAGCCAGCCCACCCCCGCGCAGGTCCACCACACCGCAGCGGCCGACTGACAGCGTAACGCCGAGAAGGCGCGACAGGAGCACCATGCGGTACTCGAATCGGGGTCGGCGTTCGACCAACTCTGGGCCTCCACAGGAGCCTTGCGAGCGGGGACGACGCCGGCACGCCGGAGCACGCCAGGCCCGTCCCCGGAGACGCCACAGGATACATAGCCCCACCTCCCGCCTCCCGAAGCCCATGCCAGCTGATGGTGCAGTCACACTACGACGCTTCTCTCCGGCGTGCCACCAGCGCACAAAATAACTTCTACGCGTCGAGAAACGTCAAAACTTTTCGGCGGTTTGGGGGAAAAGATCGGCGTCAGGGCAGCGTGTTAGTAGCGCGCGGCCAACGGGTGTCGACGCTTTGGGGGGAAAAAAACAAAAGTTTGCCGCGACGTCTTCATCTAACCTTAAATGTTGCTAGGGCGTAAAACAAAAACGCCCCAGTTTGCCGCAACGTGTGAGCAACGACCCTCCCGCGCGCGCGCCGTCTTCCTAGCGTTCCCATTACGTTATTCCGGCGCGTCCAACGCATCGCGACGCGCGCCGAACGTCCTTACCCATATATTTGCGCGCGCTGCCGGTCGTTGTTTTTTTTTGACATGCTTAAAACCTTGGGCGACCAATAACGCGCGCCGACGTTGACCGCCGACGGTGAACGTCAAAGATAATGTACCGACGTGTACCGACGCGCGCATAACGTGCCGCCAGCGTGTCTCGATATTTCACCCATTTTCGCCCAAAAACACCACACGTCGCCAGGTCGCCGGCACGAAGCGTCGTAGTGTGACTCCACCATAACATGGACTCGGCCCCGACCCGCACCACAACCTCACGATATGCTCCAAAACCAGCAAGGCTCTGCGTATCATAGACTATCTGCCCCGCACTATCCGCGAGCATATCACAAAAAAGCGGAAAGAGTACCTCCAGGTAGTCGACCCTCCCTCGGGCTTGGTCCAGTTCAACAATGAGGAGGATGGCTGCACCTGTGTTTACCTGATGCAAGGCGAGTGGGGGGGTGGGCAACCAATGCCTCTTCGTGAGCCTCCTCCAGATGGGGGACGTGTCTAGGGCAGGATGTGGAATATTACTTGGCGTACACCATCAGCATCCACAACTTTGCGGCACGTTTTGAGTGGCAGTCGATCGTGGAGTATGACACCCAATACTGTGAAGTGCAAGCCGAGCACGGCACCACCTGTGGCGTGCCTGCGACTTACCTGGAGATGCAGCTCCTCGTTCCCAGGCAGCGCCCAACCCGCGGGATCAAAGGGCCAGTGTACACACCACCAGCGCCCCCGGCAACACCCAGCATCACAACAGGACGGGGCGCACTGACTCCACCATCACCGTCACGGGTGGCAAAGTGATATGCTGGCTGTTCGCGAATATGGGGAAGGACCCATACTCTCCATGCAAGTACGAACACACCAAGAGGGAATAGGGAAAGTCGGGGGGAGCCCTAATACCAGAGGCCTGGGAGAGGCTCCCCCCCCCCCCCTCCCCACCCCCCTTGACACCCCTGCGGACGCGGAGATTGTCGCTGGAGTGCGCGACGGTTTCTGCATCACCGGCTCACCCATATCCGATACACCATCGCACCAACCTATCCACCCCTC
The DNA here is from genome assembly GCA_030323885.1 of Branchipolynoe longqiensis. Classification (NCBI taxonomy): domain Eukaryota; kingdom Metazoa; phylum Annelida; class Polychaeta; order Phyllodocida; family Polynoidae; genus Branchipolynoe; species Branchipolynoe longqiensis. The sequence goes on from CM059196.1 coordinate 79,686,714, forward strand.
AGCCACACACCCCGACCTCCAGCCAGCCGTCGAAAGCCAGATACTGGCAGAGCTCAACAACGGCCGTTACCTCAAGCGCACCGGCCCAGCGCACATCACCAAGTAGGCAGGCGGTATCCAGCTGATACATGATGCCTCCTGACCCCGGGGAGGTGCCATCAATGATTACGCTGAGGGCATGGGTTACAGCTGCTCTACCGTAGAGCAGGCTGCCGCCATGGTGCGGCGTGGCGGATACATGGGCAAAGTGGATCTCTCCAGCTCATCCCGGAGTGTCTGCATCCACCCAAAGGACTACCTGCATGTGGGTCTCCAGTGGACGTTCGCGGATGACAGTGCCCCCACTTACATGTTCGACACCCGGCTTATGTTGAGCGCTATTGAGTTTGGTGGAGAGTTATTTAGTTGTTTTCCAGATAGTGGTTGTTGGCCGGTTTTACAAACATTAACCGAGGACTATAGATATAAGGCGGCGAACCTTTAGTAAACGGCTCCCACCTCACCTGCAGCTAACTTCCCGTGAGAAAGGGGGTCCTGAAATGACAGACTTAGGGCTAAGTGATAATGTTGGACAATGCGCGAGAACCCCCCCCCCCACACCTCCCACACACTCCCCACACACCGGAAGGACTCTCGCCACAACCGCATGCGCCACTGACCCCAATAGACGGAAGGAGTTTGGTTCTTTTTTGTATGCTTTATTAATTCAGGAATTGCTTTTAGATGTCATTTGTAATATGGGTCTTGGCTCACTTTTATTTTCATTTGATGATTGAAACACTAAGCTGTGCCCCACACCGGCTCCCTTCTGCTTCTTCCCAACATACAATAACTATTTAATTTACAATAATGGTATAAATTAAATCGTATTTAACAATGTTGATCTCTACTATTTGATAAGGGAGGGGTGACGAGGGGGGGGGGGCTCCTGGGGCCGTATGCACCAATCGGTGTTAGGCTTAGCCGGAGTTAAGGCACTAGCCGCGGTTAGCTACCTCAGGGTAGCGGGGGGTTTGAGAAATGTGTGAATCGGTATGCACCAATGTTTTAGCTGCTGCGGATAGCTAACCGTGAGTTTATTTATAGATTTGGGAATTCCCTCTGCGTTTGTACCCATCTATTAGGCTCAAATATATTAAATGTGATCATATTTAACAGAATTACATACGCAATAAGTGAAATTTTATCAATTTAACCCTAAATTAGAAGCGTTATTAAGGCTACCGCCGCATTAGTGGCGATATTAATAGTTATATTTTCGAATCGACGAACGTACAGTAAACAAACCGCCGCCACCGCCAGTATGGAAAGCGACGTCGATGCAGCAGCGGCGGCGATTTGTTTACTTTACGTTCGTCGATTCGAAAATTTTAACTATTAATATCGCCGCCAATGCGGCGGTAGCCTTAATAACGCTTCGCATTTAGGGTTAAATTGATAAAATTTCACTTATTGCGTATGTAATTCTGTTAAATATGATCGCATTCAATAGATTGAGAGCCACACACGCACACTAACCGCCCCGGCTAGAGGTAAAACCTGATTTGAAAATGGTTTAGCTTAGCCTAGGCTAAATTTTGCGGTTAGCGCTAACACTGATTCGTGCATACCGATTTCTCACATTTAGCCGTGTGGAGCTAGCCAAACTGCGGTTAAGGCCCTAGCCCCGATTCGTGCATACGGCCCCTGGAGAGTAGTATTCTTTGTACGACCGTGGAAATATTGACAATTTTGGACGTCCCCTTTACCCATCTGAACAAACACCAACACGACCAGACACGGTGGCCGAATTGTTAGAGTGCAGTCTTCTCATGTGGAAGATCGAGGGTTCGAATCCCAGCCGAGTCAAACCAATGACTTATACAATTAATACTAGTTGCTACCTAGCCCGGTAGTCAGCATTAATAGGATAAGACTGGTTAGCACATAATAATGTGGCTGTGTGAGATATTGGGTCATGGTGCTGGCAGTCTCGTCTCCCAGTGAGGCAGCACTATAAAGTCGCCATGTTTGTTCGTTTGTTGTTGTTTTATGTCCTAGAAACATCTAAGGTCATATCAGGATGGGCGAATGAGTGTGCACTGTCACAAGTCGGTACCCGTCCTGATATGACCCTAGGTGTTGCTAGGACGTAAAACAACAACAAACAAAGCAAACAGCCACACACATGTATTGCACACACACCCTTACTTCCCCCCACACACGTACCCTACCACACACACACCCTTTTGCTTTGTTTGTTGTTGCTTTATGTCCTAGCAACATCTAAGGTCATATAAGGATGGGTACCGACTTATGACAGTGCGCACTAATGGCGACTTAATAGTGCTGCCCCACTGGGAGACCAGGCCACCAGCACCTTATAATAAGTGATATCCCACTCAGTCACATTATCCTGACACTGAGCCAACCAGTCCTTGCCCTATTGTAATAATGCCGAGTGCCTGGCTGGGAAGCGACAAGTATACATTTTTAAGTCATTGATTTGACTTGACCAGGGTTCGAACCCACAAACTTAAGGCTTTGGATAGCCCGACCTCCCAAAATAGGAGACGAATGCTCAACTCATTCGGCCATCCTGTCTGGTCTTTCACACACACCATCACACACACACACACATAACCCTCACACACCAATACCCTCCGCCCCACACACACACATACATGGCCCCTGACCAGCTCAGGGGGCTGCAGCCTCGGGGGGTGAGTTTGATTGGTGCCGGCGCGCCGAGATGGGGCGAATCCCTGTGTTGTCACTGACTACACCTCAATGGCCCGGCGTTGCATGAACCCAAACAGTGTCAATGTCAACGGAAACAAGCCTCGTTTTGGTTCCTGGGTACAGGTAGCTCCAATAACGGAACCAGACCTGGGGTAACCTCAGTCTGGGGTCTTGTTTGTCACCCTCTCAAATTCGTTTACTAGTATTTTTCTGTATTAAAAAAGAAAGACGTTTATTTACTGAAATAATGTTCTGTGTATGGAAATATATTTGTTTAAAGTTGCATAACCCGATGTGGTTTGAGGTTTCTCATTTTCTGAGATAAATATTGTAGGTTAATCGTTATAATCTATCGTATTCTAGTTTGAAGTCACTTTTTTTTTTTAATGGCTACCTTTTGAGATATTTGAACTTCAAACATGCCAACTTACTTTTGGCAAGCAAGCATTAAACTCTGACACCATAGGCTTCTGCCGTAACAAACTAACATGCTGTAGTTTTAAATTGAATTGCTATTCCCTTACATGTTGCAAGAAATGCTTAAAGTTGCATAGTCCGATGGTTTCGAGTTTCTGTCATTTTTCTGAGAAAAAGATATTAAATTAATTGTTATAATCTACCTTACTTTCGTTTGAAGTAACTTTCATTTTAAATGGGGAACTTTTGAAATATTTGAAGTGCAAACATATAAGATTAATATTGGCAAGCAGGCCAAAACTGTGACACCATAGACTTCTGTAGTAACAGCTTATATTAAATGGCCACAGTATTCCCTTCTATGTGGCAACAAATGTTTTAAAAGTGCATCAGGACCTATGTATGTAGAATCAAATTTAGATAATTGCTTTGATTTTGAAAATTTGATGTTTCATCGGACTATGCAATAAGTGCAGCAGTATCTAACTTCTAAGTTAGATATGTAGAATCAAATCTAGGTCACTATTTTGGTTTTGAAAATGTGATGTGACAAATTTCAACTTTATAAGTCATTGGTTTGACTCGGCTGGGATTCAAACTCCCGACTTTCCACACTAGAACTGAGGAAGACTGCGCTTTATGGTGCTGTCACATTACGATGTTGCTCACCAACGCGCGTCGACGCGTGCTGACGTGTCACCTTTTTGGGTGAAACGTCGGCACGCGTTGGGATGTGTTACCGGCGCGTTACGAACACGTTACCGGCGCGTCGGTACACGTTGAGTGATAGCAACGTGTGGACCCACATGTTGGCGCGCATCGGGCTGCATCGAACGTTTTGTGCATGCACAAAACGTTGACACGTTGTTCCGCCGCACGTCGAAACCCGTTGGCCACACGCTAATAACACGCTACTAACACGCTACTAACATGCTGCACCCCGTCGAACTTTCTCCCAAAACGCCGAAAAGTTGGACGTGTCTCGACGCATTGAAAATATTTTGCACGTTGGTGGCACGCCGGTGAGAAACGTCGTAATGTGACAGCACCATTACACATTCGACCACTGTGCCCGGTATGTGGGTTTGTGTAGGGAGTGGGGGGGGGGGCATTAGGATTCAAACTTGGACCTTCACCATTTGAAAGTGAGGCTCGTACATTACACTCACCTACATTGTCAGATTCAATCACCCTGCTCACACACACCTGTCTCTGTCTAACCTTACCTGGTAATGTGAGCGCAGGGCAAGCCCTACCTCAGCGCTATTAATCGTCATATTCTTTCACAGCAGACGACAGTTCTCCAAACCCGCGCGTAACACTAGACCTATCGAAAATATATCTTGGAGCAACATTTTCTTTAAAAACCCAGCTACAGAATAACTCCGTTAAACCAAGCTTGGTTAAACCAAACGATCGGATAATCCAAACTTTGTTCGGTGACCCGGTAAAGTAGTACCATTTATCATATAGAAAAGTTGGCTAAACCAAAGTCGGTTATTCCAAATTATCGGTTAATCCAAACAAAATTGTCAGACCTCAGGCTACTTCCAGTATGGTTAAACCAAACTTTCATGTAGTTATAAGGTCATCTGATACCCACCGACTTTTTTATATGGTAAATGGTAGTATGTTGAAGGAACCCTAGAAATCTGTTTGGATTAACCGATCGTTTGGTTTAACCGAGCTTGGTTTAACAGGGTTATACTCTATGTACATAAAAACAATAATCAAAGTATCCACATACATTGTATATTACAGGTGCAATAATACACTCTCACTCAAAGTCAAAGTCAAAGCTTGGTTAAACCAATGATCGGTTAATCCAAACACATTTCTAGGGTCCCTTCAAGTTTGGTTTAACGGGGTTATAATGTATCAGCTATGTTAAAATAAATCTGGTTGGAGTTTTAAACTGGAACAACATTCGCGTCTAATTATTAACTCCACGAGTAAACTTATGCGACTTTTTCCAGTCAGAGTGAGCGATTGTCTTGACGTTCTTAAAGCTGCATAGTCCGATGGTTTTAAGTTTCTGTCATTAAAAAAAAGAAGATAAATATATTAAATCGATTGTTATTATCTACAATTCTTTGGTCTGAAGTGCCTTTTTATTTTAAATGACTAACTTTTGAGATATTTGAAGTGCAAACATTTCAAATGAATTTTGGCAACCATGCCAAAACTCTGCCACAATAGGCTTACTATATTAACTTGATTTGTGTTTCCCTTTTACGTGGCAATCAATGCCTAATACATGCATCCTCATCTAAGTTAGATATGGAGTATAAAATCTAGATAATTGTTTTGGTTTTGAATATTTGATGTTTTAATCGGACTATGCAGCTTTAAATATACCTGAGTAAACCTACGCGACTTTCTCCAGTCAGACTGAGCGAGTTTGTTGACGTTATTAAGTGTCTCTCTCGCTAACGCAGACGACATTTTACCTCGACAGACGCCTTGGCGACAGGTTTGGTACGCTTAATATCACGAATATAATGGCCACTTACATCAAGCATAGCGTTGGACAGGCAATGTTTTGCCATTTTTCACGCACTACTCCACCCGATCATTTCTTTTCATTTGCCACCTGACGGAGCCAGCCTGCGTCCGTCCGCGTTTAGTTTCGCACCCAGTGATCATTCCGCATATGCGTATCCATGTAGAATGTACACGCATGCGCCTGTGTGCATGATGCTAGTTCTTATTTGCCTATTATATATACTCAGATATATATTTTTAGTAGTTGTCTATGATACACATATATCAATAGATATACAGTAAAACCTCTCTGATACGCGACGAGGAAGAAACGAGGAGGCAGGAGTGGAAAAGAGCGCTTTTATTAAGTGCGAGACAATGTAGTTACATACATGGTAAACAGGGTACTACATGGAAAACAATGGAACATGGATCAGCGAGAAAATAAGGTCAAATAAGAAATGACTCAGAAGGAGGCTAGGAGGCTAATAAGTCAGTGTGGGGGGGGGGGGGGACGGCAGCCCCGAGGAGCCCTCCACCTCGGGAAGGATAGTTGAATGTGGGGTGAGTGGGTGGAGAAAATGGCTGGAGGATAGTGTGGGGCAGGGGTCGGAGAGAGAGTGGCTGGAGGATAGTGTGGGGCAGGGGTCGGAGAGAGAGTGGCTGGAGGCGATGATTGGGGGTGTTTGTAACCTTACGACGGTTACCTGTTGCAGAACTGCAACATTGGGTAGAGAGGCTCCGATAAATCGGCCCAATCTGTGGTTGAAGACTTAACTTCAGTAGGGAGTGTTGTAGAAGCTGGGGACATCTTCACAACGTTGTAACGGCGAGGTGTTGGGGTGGCAGCGAATCTCTTCGGTCCGGCGTGTAGTTGAGCTGTAGGTGTAGTGTAGTGTAGCACTTGAATCCAGTCAGCAGCAGGGGTTTGAGGAAGGCGGGCAAAGGTGGGAGCAGCGGTCGTTGCAGCAACAAGAACAAGACAGATAAATCGTGAAGGTGAAGGGCCCCACCCAAGAACACAACTACCCTGGTCAGGGGAAGAAGTATGCCTGGGAGAAATCGAAATGGGCAGAATCTAGGAAAGAGAAATGAGGAGAGTTCAGTCAAAGGACCGTGTCTATTTGCTCTATGGTGACAGTCCAGCGAGCCATAGACACGGACAGAGTAAGAGTAGAAAGTGAAATGCTGGCTGAAAGCAGCCGGAGGGCAGGGTTATAAGGTCGGGAAGGCGGGGGGAGGTTACGTACGGAATAAACGCCGGGGAGAGGTGGGGGTCCTCCTTCCCTGCCACGAATCAAATGCAATGCAAGCATTGCGACCAAACGACCGACTATGGCACTGATTTTAATGCAAGGTACACACCACCCGTATATGATCTAAAACTTCCCATTTCGCGAATAAGTTTGAGTTTTAGTCGTTAGGTGTGCGACCCCCTAGCACACCAGAGCCTTGCGATTAGTGACTTAAAACTCAGTTTTAGGGGTTAAAACTGAAATCACAAGGGATTCGAAAAACGAATCGGGCAGGTTTAGTCGCGAAATGGGACGGGTCGGGGTCATGATTTGTAGTCAGTTTTAGTGCGTGAATCGTAAACGGGAGGTGTGTACCAGGCATAAGTGGTCCATTTAGGGAGCTGGGAGGTGTAGAGAGTTAGAATATCCTACCAGTGGTATTGTTGGGACCCAAATAAAAAGCTCGATATAGGGGAGTGGTCGATCTGTGGAGGCGTGGGTATAGAGAGGCTTTACTGTATGTATGTATATATGTATATATATATAAATAGTAAAACCTCTCTAAATCGACCGACCATGGGACCGACTTTAAGTGTTCCATTTAGGGAGGTGGTCGGTTTAGAGAGTTAGAATAGCCTACACTCACACCCACACTTACACCAATGCTCATGCCTAAACACACACCTACACTCACACCTACACTCACACCTACACTCACACCTACACTCACACCTACACTCACACCTACACTCACACTGCCACTCAAACCTACACTCACACGTACACTCACACTGCCACTCATGCCCACACTCACACTTACACTCATACCCATACTAACACATACACTCACATCCACACTCACATCTACACTCACCCCTACACTCACGCCTACACTCACCTCTACACTCACGCATACACTCATGCATCCACTCCCCCCCACTTCCACCTATTCTCACACCTACTCTCATGCCTACACTCACCACAAAACTTACACCTACACTCATGTCTACTCAACCCTACACTCACGCCTACACTCATGCCTACACTCACACCTACACTCACACCTACACTCATACTCACACTTACTCACATAGACACTCACATCTACCCTCACACCAACATTCATGCCTACACTCATGCCTACACTCACACTAACACTCACGTCTACACTCCCCCTCCACTGCGACCTATACTCACGCCTACATTCATGCCTACATTCACCACTACGCTCACACCTACACTCATGTCTACTGAACCCTGCACTCATGCCTACACTCACACCTACACTCACGCCTACACTCACGCCCACACTCCCACACCACTCCCACCTACACTCACATCCACACTGACATCCACACTCACGCCTACACTCACGATCCGGTTTGGAAGTTGGAGCGTCCACAGAGTAGAAACAATCATGACTGGCAACTCTTGCCACCGGACGTGTCGGTGTTGGCGCATGCGCGCAGAGGCGGCGCCAGGTGGATGCGCAGTCGGAGCGAGTGATGTGATTATCGCGCTCAGAGTGGCATTTGGGCAGAACGTGTGGACTAAAGTGTCTAAGTGCTCACATTCCACGGGCCAAGCCGAGCCAATGTGCACCCCACGTGATGCGGTAATGGCACTCTACATCCCACCTTCACCCCCCTCGTAGCACCCCCCTCCCCCACCTAGGTCCCTCCCTCCCTCACCCCCTTCTCTCTCACTCTCATTCCCTCTCTGCTATTTCCCCTTACTTGCACAGTCATTACATTGTAGTTATACAAACCACAAAGGAAACTACATTGCCCCCTAGTTCAGGTTTAAAGTTGCATCGTCCGATGGTTTTGACTTTCTGTCATCTTTTATTAAAGATAAATATATTAAATTGATTGTTATAATCTACCTTATTCTAGTTTGAAGTAACTTTGATTTTAAATGTCTAACCTTTGAGATATTTGAAATGTAACAATGTAAGATTAGTTTTGGCAAGCATGCCACAATTCTGACACCATAGGCTTCTGCAGTAACAGTTTATATTAACTTGGCTCATAATCCATTCTGTGTGAGGACGCATGTTTGATTAGTGCGTCAGTGTCTAAGTTACATAAGTGAAATCAAATCTAGATACTTATTTTGGTTTTTGAAATGTGATGTTTTCATTGGACCATGCAGCTTTAAATTAAATCGATCTCGATTTATTATTATTTATTGGAAGATCTAAACAGGGTTTGAGTTTGAGTTTGAGCTCAGTACATTAACAATAACAGTTGTAACCAGATGTTGGTTTTCGAGTGCACTTATATAAATGGCTAAATAAATTTACATATAAACAAACCAATTATGCCAACCTATATGCTGGAATAAATTGAATATGTATTATTTAATTATCAAATTCAGCGTATAGACGATTGTTTATATTTCAAATGAAAACATAATATATTAAGTTATTTGCATCTGATGGCCTGCATTCACGTGCACATATGGCATGCTCCCACCAGTCGCGTGGGACCTGAATCGCCGAGATACAGAGACCCCGGCCCCCATATAATAATATATATATATAATATATATAATATGCATAATATAATAGTATAATAATATAATATTATATAATATACATACTATAATGAAATTATATTACATAGTATAATACTAATTACTATAATATACATAATATTACTAATAAAAAATAGTAATATACATATATATTAGTATATATATTATATAGGGTATGTATGTTAATTGTTATATACATTTAATTTGTATACATTATATATGGTATATATTGTATATGTATTATATATGTTATGTTATGTATAATATATATATTGTATTATGTACAGAATATATTATATATTATATATATTATATATAGATATTTTATAATTACATATATTATATACATTACATATATTATACATATTATACACATTATATATATTATATATATAAAATACAAATATATATAGCATTTATTATATATGATATATACAATATATACGATATACATAATTTATATATATATATATATATATATATATATATATATATATATATATACAGTAGTCGTATCTGCACCCTGGCGCCGGTAGCGCCCCCTACCGCCGGTAATGGGTGTAACTTATCTGTTTCATGGCGAGTGGCTCGCGCGGTGATATATGGGTGTGTGTAACCGGAGCCGCCCTTATCACGGCTCGCCGCCCAGAGGCGCGCCGGGAGCCGCGAGCCGGGAGCTGCTCCCGGAGCTGCTCTGTCGACTCACTCCCTTGCTAATGGGCATATTTCTGGAGCGCCGGTGTGGCGGTTTAAAATCTCAGTGTGTTTAGATTCTACGCTCCGGATTCTGTGCATGCATCAAAATTGAACGGTATTTCAGCGTATTTGCTTAATCAACTCGGGTGACCCAGCAACCTTTTTACGCACAAATATAACGTCGTCGCTCCTAGTCCTAGCCAACCCCAGCCAAGAGGTGGGGTGAACTTTTTGGACAAGAGACAGGATTTGTCAACTCCACGTGGCGCCGTGTTCTATTTGAATTTCTAGCAACTCATGTGACCCGAGTTGCCCGGGTCGTGTTAATCGGGATATGCGGATGTGCATAACCCATTGACGCATGCGCAGAACCCTGAGAATAGACTCTAAACACACTGAGATTTTAAACCACCACACCGGCCCGAGCCTCGCCAGCTTGGCTGATGTGGCTGTTGTTTAGAGGCAGAGCCTGGGGCATGGTTTGTTTCTTTATGGGTGTGGGTGTGGGGGAGGGGGTTATGGTGGGGAATACGCACTATGTTATGGAGTGATTGGTGAAACAACTCATCATCATCATCATCAACATGCGGTCGGTCGCGATGCGACAAAGACTGCTTTCAGGTCTCTCAACTTCAGGTTTCTCTTGATGGTACATTTCATGAAAGCTGCCTGCAAAAGTGTTGTTGTGCTGCTGGCTTTTGCAAGTTACCAGCGGCACTCTCTCGGGGAGCAAATAGAGGTTTCACACCAGCAAGAACATGTCCAGACAGGCGCAAAACTATTTGTCCCTGCAGTGGCTGGTCGGGAGATGTTGGGAGTTCCATACATCAACCGACCTTGATACTGCCACAGTGACATGGTTTTCTGTTCAGGGTTTGCTCCCTTAGCCTTCAGTTCTGTCAAGAACCTGTACCACAAGGCAGTAGTTTACAACTCTGCATGGCAGGGGCGTCAAACTCCCTGAGGTATTGCAATACCTGCATACCAACTATTATGAAACAACTATTATGTCTTTAAACGTAAACATCGCTAGGGCTTGTCTACATGTTTACTCTCGGCGCTCTCTATTAGATTTTAAATATTTAAATTGAAAGTACTAACATTTCTGTTATTGTTTTTGCGTCCCAACTTGGTGTGGGTGTGGGGGATTTACGGTCCGGAATATGTGCTATGTTATGGAGTGATTGGTGAAAGAACTTATGTCTTTAAACATTAATATCGCCAGAGCTTGTTTACATGCTTACTCTCTGTGCTTTCTATTTGGGATTAAGTATTTAAATTGAAAGTGTTATCATTTATGTCAAATTAGAAATGGTAGACTGGACGCGGTGGCCGAGTCGGTGGAGCGCAGGCCTCCTTTGCGGGAGATTGATAGTTGTCGCTCCCTAGTTTGGTGCTTGGCAATAATATAAATAGGATAAGGCGAGGATTGATTAGCTCAGTGTCAGGATAATGTGACTGAGTAGGATATCGGGTCCTGGTGCCGACGGCCTGATTTCCCAGTTAATTAAAGTCGCTATGAGGGCGCACTGTCACAAGTCGGTAGCCATCCTGACATGACCTTAGATGTTGCCAGGACGTAAAGCTCCAACAACCAACCAACCATACATACATATATTCATACATACATACATACATACATACATACACACATACATACATACATATGTATGTACAACATACATTCATACACACATACTTCTCTACATATGGAGCGGGACGTAGCTCAGTCAGTCCAATGTCCACCTGTGAACGTGTGCGTAATCCGATCGATCCTGCTCAGTGGACCCATTTGTAGTTTGGGCTATTTTCCGTTCCAACCAATGGTCCACAACTGGTTCATCAAAGGATGTGGTATATGCTGTCCTGTCTGTGAGAAAGTACATATAAAAGACCCCTGGCTGCTTATTGGAAAGAGTAGCGGGTTTCCTCCAAAAGAAATATGTCAGAATGACCATATGTTTGATGTGCAATAGCCGATGATAAAAATGAATGTGCTCTAGACGCATCATTAAATAAAACAAGCTTTCCTTTCTCTACACATATACATATATGTAGCATACCTACACACATACATACACACATACAGAAACAGAATACAAATATATATATATATATACATATATATATATATACAAACATATACATGAATTCATACACACACAGAGACGTATGTATGTATATATATATATATATATATATATATATATATATATATACATACATATATATACCAACACCCAAGCCCCTTACTTTACTTTCACCCCCACTCCCCCCGCCCACTCCCCTCCCACACTTCCTAACCCCGACCCACCACCAACCCCTGCCCATAACTCTGCTAATTGCCTCGAACCCTGCACAACACCTCCTGTTGTAGGTCATTGAAAAACCATCAGTTTCGCCACACAACCGGGACACTGCAGACCAGAAGCATGTGTGGCTGAGCGCGCCTTTGTTGTTGTTGTTGCTGCTGTTGGTTTTGTGTTCTTGCTGTTGTTTTGTATGTGTGAAGGGTATTTCTTTTTCTGTAGGTCGTTGTCAGGCCGTCTCCTCACTGACTTTGATTTGCTATCTGCACTGACTAATTGTCACAGGCTCTCTCTCTCTGTCTCTCTCTCTGTCTCTCTGGCTGTCTTTCTAACTCCTATGAGTATGACAGTAGCATAGTAGGTAATATCTAATATGTTGAAGAGAACTGATAAGTGGTCGAGTCATTGTTTATATTCCCATAATAGACTATAAAGCACATATATATATATATATATATATATATATATATATATATATATATATATATATATATATATACATGCAGAGTGGTTAGAGTGTCTGACCTTTTTCTCTGTCAGACTCCTAATCTGAAGGTCAGTGGTTTGATTCCCCATCCCATCACTTCTGCCAATTTGGATTTCCACCGCTGTTTATAACTTACTTTGTTATCAAAGGCCAGTTGCTCACCTACCATATCTATTGGTGTGGGAGGTTAAAATCCCTTGGGTCAGTAAAAGTGTAGGCTCGGGCTTTCTATCGACCAACTGTCTAATGGTGAAAACAAGACTATTCAGACTTATCTGTGATAGATAGTATAAATCTTCAAGAAAGAAAAAAAGAAAGTAAATGTATATATATATGTACATATATGTGTGACATAAAGTTCTATACAAGTAAAAGTGTGTGGAAGGGAATTCTTTTATTTTATGTTTAATTCGTCTGGATATTTGCATTGGAACTTGGAAGGAAACATTAATGTAACCCCGTTTGCCTAATCCTGTTCTATCAGATATGTCACATCAAAATAAGCCTACATATGAACATATTTACTCACTTGAAAATTAGTTGTCCTTTTCTATAAAAGTCACCTTTTCATACCAACTTTGTCACCAGTGGTGTTTTCATTCGAGTCAAACCAATGACTTCCAAAATTAATACTTGTCGTTTCATAGTCTGGCGCTCGGCATTGATAGGATAAGGCAAGGACTAGTTAGCTCAGTGTCAGGATAATGTGACTTAGTGGGATATCGGGTCATGGTGCTGGCAGCCTCATTTTCCAGTGAGGAAGCACGCACTATACAGTCACCATGAGTGCAGACTGTCACAAGTCGGAACCGGTCCTGATATAACATTATATGTTGCTAGGACGTAAAACCCCAACAACCAACCAATAAACACTCGTCCAAAATCAAGGAAACAAGAACACACACACACAACAAAAACAAAAAATGTTACCACGTAATGGCCCTGTCACACTAGAACGTAATGACGTCAGCATAGGGAGAACGTGAAGAACGTTGAACTTCTCGGCGTAGTATGCAAATTTGGGCAGAAGTTGAACGTGGATGCAACGTAGTGGACGAGAACGTAACGTCGGTAAAGCGTAGTGATACCGTCATTCAACGAGAGAGGACAACGTCACTACGTTCACGGAACGTTATGAACGTTATTCCATCGCCAGAAGAACGTTACGTGACGTTAGCCACGTCATGATACGTTGAACGTACATTGAATGCACGTTCTCCTGACGTTCTCCTGACGTTCTCCTGACGTTCTCCTGACGTTCTCCTGACGTTCTCCTGACGTTCTCCTGACGTTCTCCTGCCGTTCTCCTGACGTTCCCATTAAGCCTCGTAGGCATTTGCAGTCGGTTTAATGTGGGTCAACGTAGTGGAACGTAGTGGAACGTAGTGGAACGTAGTGGAACGTAGTGGAACGTAGTGGAACGTAGTGAGCAGCGTTGGAATAACGTCCGTTTAACGTCATTGACGTTCACTGAACGTGAACAGAACGTACGGCGAACGTAAACCCTTACGTTTGAGCTACGTGGAAAGTTTTGAACATGTCCAAAACCATGACGTAACTCGACGTAACACGACGTAATGTGACGTAGCTCGACGTCATTCTAACGTCATTATGACGTCATCATGACGTAACCCAACGTAATGACGAAAAATGACCACGTTAGGCTCACGTTGGCTCATTACGTCGTAATGTGACAGGGGTATTACGAACACAGTTGGAATCCAATCCGGCTATGGATCTATTTTCCCACGGAATGCTGCTGGTAATGTGCTATAATTCAAGATAAATCAACGATATGACAGAACAGTGAACTTCAAGCCAACCAAATATAACCAGGTAGCAAACACAGTTGGAATCCAAGCCTGGATATGGATCTATTTTCCGAAAGAATGCTGCGGGTAATGTGCTATAATTTGAGATAAACCAACGATATGACAGAACAGTGAACTTCAAACCAACCAGACCCCCACACACCCACCCCCACCCTCCACACCCCACCAACCCCCCCACATACACTGTACACCCACACTCACACTGTACACCCACATCCACACTGTACACCCACACCCACACCCACACCCGCACCCACCTCCGGCAAGTCACGTGTTCCATTTCGGCTTCTAATTCGTTCACTTTTGACACAGCGACATGCGCACTGAACCGTGCAGTGCCCGCGTCTTGTGGAGGGGCGGTCGGGGTGTCGGGTTTCAGCAGTGAAACAGGGGACCAGTTAAATGTAGGCGCTATCCGGCGGACCCTATCACACCACTTCTTTTTCCCCCCTAAAGGCCCTGTCACACTACGACGTTTCTCCCCAACGCGCTTCGACGCGTGCCGACGGGTTAGGTTTTTGTTCAACACGTCGGTACACGTCCGGTACGTTACCGGCGCGTTGCCGGCGCGTTACCGGCGCGTTATCGGCGCGTCGGTACATAGCAACGCGTGAATGGACACGTCGGCGCGCGTCGGCGCGCGTCGGCGCGCGTCGAGGTTTTGTGCATGCACAAAACTTTGGACGCGCGGCGACGCGCGCCAACGTGTTGGATCGTCCGTTACCGGCGCGTTGGCAGGAAGTAGACACGCGTTATCAGCGCGACGGGCGCGTTTGCAGGACGTTGACACACGTTACCAGCGCGTTGGATGAATGTTGCTTGCACGTTGCTGTGTGGGTCTGTGTGTGTGTGTCTCTGTGTCTGTGTGTGTGTCTCTGTGTGTGGCTCTGTGTCTCTGTGTGTGTCTCTGTGTCTGTGTGTGTATATGTGTGTGTCTGTGTGTGTCTATGTGTGTGTGTCTCTGTGTCTCTGTGTGTGTCTCTGTGTCTGTGTGTGTATATGTGTGTGTCTGTGTGTGTCTATGTGTGTGTGTCTCTGTGTCTCTGTGTGTGTCTCTGTGTATGTGTGCCTCTGTGTCTGTGTCTGTGCCTGTGTGTGTATCTGTGTCTGTGTGTGTCTCTGTGTGACTCTGTGTCTCGGTGTGTCTCTATGTGTGTATGCGTATGTGTGTGTGTGTCTCTGAGAGAGAGACACACATACACTCTCCCTCCCTCCCTCTCTCCCTCCCTCTCTCTCTCTCCCTCTCTCCTCCCCTGTGTCTCTGTCTGTGTCTGTGTCTCTGTGTCTATGTGTGTGTCTCTGTGTATATGTGTGTGTCTGTGTCTCTGTGTGTGTCTCTGTGTCTGTGTCTCTGGGTTTCTGTGTGTGTATCGCTGTGTATCTGTGTCTCTGTGTGTGCCTCTGTGTCTCTGTGTTTCTGTCACTGTGTCTCTGGGTGTGTCTCTGTGTCTGTGTGTGTGTCTCTGTGTTTATGTGTGTGTCTGTGTCTCTGTGTCTATGTATCTGTGTCTCTGTGTTTCTGTGTGTGTATCTTTGTGTCTCTGTGTTTATGTGTGTGTCTGTGTCTCTGTGTCTATGTATCTGTGTCTCTGTGTTTCTGTGTGTGTATCTTTGTGTCTCTGTGTTTATGTGTGTGTCTGTGTCTCTGTGTCTATGTATCTGTGTCTCTGTGTTTCTGTGTGTGTATCTTTGTGTCTCTGTGTATGTGTGTGTGTCTCTGTGTATCTGTGTTTCTGTCACTGTGTCTCAGTGTGTGTCTCTGTGTATGTGTGTGTCTCTGTGTCTCTGTGTGTGTCTATGTGTATGTGTGTCTCTGTGTCTGTGTCTGTGTCTGTGAGTGTCTCTGTGTCTGTGTGTGTCTCTGTGTGACTCTGTGTCTCTGTGTGTGTCTCTATGTGTGTGTATGTGTCTGAGTGTGTGTCTCTGAGAGAGAGACACACATACACTCTCCCTCCCTCCCTCCCTCTCTCCCTCCCTCTCTCTCTCTCTCCCTCTCCCCCCCCCCCCCTCCCTCCCACACAGAAACACATAGTCACACACAGAGACACACACATACAAACACAGACACATATAAACACAGAGACACACACAAACACACATGGAGACACACACATAGACACAGAGACACACATAAAGACACAGAGACACACATACACAGACACACATACACAGAGACACACACACAGTCACAGAGAGACACACATAAAGACACAGAGACACATACACAGACACACATACACAGAGATACACACAGAGACACACCCAGAGACACACACAAAGACACAGAGACACACATAGACACAGAGACACACACATACACACACATACACAGAGACACACACATACACAGAGATACACCCACAGACTCACACAGAGACACAGAGACACACACATATACACACACATAGATACACACATAGATACACACACATACACACATACACAGAGACACACACACATACACATAGACACACCCATATACACACACAGAGACACAGAGACACACACATATACACCCACATAGATACACACACATACACAGAGACACAGACACAGACACACGTACAGAGACACACACACATACACACACAAACACACACAGAGACAAAGAGACACACACATATACACATATACACACACAGAGACACACAGACACAGAGACACACAAACACAGATACAGGGACGGAGGGAGGGAGGCTTTTTCCGCCTGCAAAGTCAATACCCGTTGACGGCGCGCTAATAACACGCTATGATCACGCTACCAACACGCTGCTGCCCGTCCAACCACCCCCAACACGCCGTAAAGTTTGACGTTTCTCGACGGGTTGCAAATATGTTGCGCGTTGCCGGCGCGCCGGGGGAAACGTCGTAGTGTGACAGGGCCTTTACCATGTGTGTGTGCGTTTGTTAAAGACTAAAATACCAATAAGGCGAACAGCCGCAGTGCTGAGAGTGTGCCGTGTAGAGTTACTGGGGGGAGTCGGGGTGGGGTGGGAGTGGCGGGGTGGGGGGAGGGTGGGATGGGGTGGGGGGGGTACCCGGGGAGAAACAGAAAAAGTGGAAACAGAAAAATACACCAGTTTTGTGTGAGTACAGAGTGGCTGACATTTGGTATTCGGACCGCACTTCGTCCACACCTCTCTCTATCTCCTCACCTCTGGCCTTGCTCCTCCTTGATATGTCTGAAAAGACTTCCAGGAGGGGGAGCCCACCAGCATTTCACTTTCTGCTCTTGCTCTGTCTGTGCATTTGGCTCACTGGCTGGTCAGATTAGAGCAGATAGACACGGTCCTTTGACTCAACTCTCCTCATTTCTCTATCCTAGACTCTACCCTTTTTTCCCCCTCCCAGGCATACTTCTTCCCCTGACCAAGGGAATTGTGTGCTTGGGTGGGGACCTTTACCTTTAGGTTTCTCTCGCTTTGTTCTCATTGCTGGAACCGCTGGACCCATCTTTATCCGCCCTTCCTCGGAAACCCTTGCTGCTGTCTGCTGGATACAAGTGCTGTGGTACCGCCGGACCGGAGATTCTGGACCACCCCAATGACTCGTCGTTTAATCGTTGTAAAGACATCCCCCAGCTTCTACAACCGTCCCACCAGAAGATTATTCTTCAACCAAAGATTGGGCCGATTTATTGGAGCCTCTCTATAATGTTGCAGTTCTGCAACCGGTAACCATCGTAAGGTTACAAACAACCCAGTATCTCTATACAGAGCTGCCAGAGCGAGAAAGGCGGGAAGGGAGTTATTTAGGTACTATATGTGAATACATATATATGTGTTTGTTTGTTGTTGTTTTACGTCCTAGCAACATCTGAGGTCATATCAGGATGGGTACCGACTTGTGACAGTGCGCACTAATGGTGACTTTATAGTGCTGTCCCACTGGAAGACCAAGCCACCAGCACCATCACCTGATATTCCACTCAGTCACATTATCCTGACACTGAGCCAACCAGTCCTTGTGTGTGTTTTTGTTGGAGTTGTATGTCCTCCCAACATCTAAGGTCATATCAGGTCGCTTCCTAGCCAGGCTCTTGGTATTATTATAATAGGGCAGGGACTGATTCGCTCAGTGTCAGGAGAATATGACTGAGTGGAATATCGGGTCATGGTGCTGGCGGCCTGGTCTCCAAATGGCGTAGCACTATGTAGTCGTCATGAGTGCGCACTGCCACAATTCGGTACCTATGCTGATGAGCCGTTAGATGTTCCCATCACACCAAACTAGTTCTCACTACATTCTTGAAAATGTTGCTGAACGGACTCAAACTGTGTGCAAACGGAATGGACGTAGTAGCAACCTTTTACAGTCTTTTTACACATGGAATGGATGGGCTAGAATGAAATACTGCTCCAGAACATTGAGCATGGCCAAAATTGTCTTGCAGCCATGTTCTACCCCGACCACAGCCCGTTTTAGAACGTGGTCGGATGTTTTGAGAAGTAGTTTGGTGTGATGGGGGTGTAACAACCAACAACCAATTGTAAGATCATCAACTCCTCCTTAAAATCTTAGATAGTCCCGTCTTCATATGACCTTAGATGTTGCCAGGACGTAAAACTCCAACAAGCGACCAACCAATCCTAAATAGTTCAAATACATCAGAAGGCCAGAAGACCCAGCGTCTTGGAGCTGAAAACAAACCGAGCAAATCGTTCAACTGGAATAACATGAAAGATTAAACAATAAGTTAAAAGAGAAACAAGAGCACCGCCTTATATGTTCCAATTACGAAGCGCATTGTCAACACGTGGCCTTGTTTAGCTTTGTCATTGTGGTGGGAGGGCCAGAGCGGAAGTTTTCGGACATGTGTGCAAAACGTCCCGGCGTTCCGAAGTCTGACACCGGTACATAGACCCCCGAACGCTGCCGTTACCCCGTGGTATCGGTGTCTGAGTGACGGTGACAAAATACTGCCTGACACCAGCCAGTCTGCGTCACCAAGCACCCCCCCCCCCCTCCCCTCACCAAATGGCCAGCACTACAAAGCCCCCTCACCCCACCCCCCTCACACACAAGCAGTGCTTCCTGCCACAAAAAAAAAGGAAAGTTTGTTTTATTTAACGACCCCTCTAGAGCACATTGATTTTCATATCATCGGCTATTGGATGTCAAACATATGGTCATTCTGACATATTTCTTTGGAGGAATCCCGCTGCCGCCACATAGGTTACTCTTTCCGATAAGCAGCAAGTTTTATATGCACTTTCCCACAGACAAGACAGTAGATACCATAGCCTTTGATGAACCAGTTGTGGACCACTGGTTGGAATGGAAAATAGCCCAAACTGCACGTGGGTCCACTGAGCAGGATCGATCGGATGACCCACACCTGCACAGGTGGACACTGTACTGCCGTAGCTACGTCCCGCTCCTCCTCGCCAAAGTTAATGCACTTACATGGTATTACAGTGGGGCAGCACTATAAAGCCCCCCTCCCAACCATCACTGCTTACTCCCACAAGTAATGTATTGCCATGTATTGGTTTGTCAGTTGGCACTGATATTCAAACACATATTATTAAACTGTGTTGATTTTGTAGTTTTGTGTTAAGAAATGTATGATCTTTGTATGTATGTACAACAACAAGAAATGTGAACCAGACGGGATGACCGAATGAGTTAGAGCATCCGGCCCCCGTGTTGGTAGATCATGGGATCGTGGGTTTGAACCCTGGTCAAGTCAAACTGATGACTTAAAAATTGACACTTGTCGCTTCCTAGCCAGGCGCTCGCCATTATTAGGATAGGGCAAGGACTGGTTGGCTCAGTGTCAGGATAATGTGACTGAGTGGGATATCAGGACATGCTGCTGGTGGCCTGGTCTCCCAGTCGGGCAGCACTATAAATTCACCATGAGTGTGCACTGTCACAAGTCGGTACCCCTGCTGATATGACCTTAGACATTGCTAGGACGTAAAACAACAACAAACAAACAAAAAACAAACAAAAAGAAGAAATGTTAGCCTTCTTAAGGACAGCAGGACTGTACCACCTCATATTGCTTATTAAAACAATTTTTTACTAATTTACTAAGAATGACATTTATCTGGAATTTATTTTCCTTGGGCATAATAAAAAAAAATAAGTGTGAGTTTTTTTTTAACTTCAAAGGTTTCGTTTGACATATATTTGATAGTATTAGTTAGTATGCTTTAAGATTCTCTCTGGAAAGGCAATGGTTGAATGAAAATAGAATACAAGTTAAACACTTCTCGCCATGAATATGGCCTTTGCCTATTCTGCCCACACAGAGTAAAGGGGCAATTAAACAATCAATCAGTAAGGTGCCCATACCAAAATGAATTATGATATAACATTTTTCTAGGAGGTAAAACTCCCGAATAGCCAATCAATTGGTCTTTGCAAGGTGCATACGCATTGTGGGCCTAACATAGTCACCTCCAACCTCTTAATCAACCTTTTCCACGGTTGGATGTTGGAGTGGTACGTCCTGGCTACATCTAAGGGCATATATGGATGGGTACCGTCTTGTGGCAGTACTCACTCACGATAACTTTATAATGTTGCTCCACTGGGAGAACAGGCTGCCAGCAACATGACCTGATATCCCACTCAGTCACATTATCCTGACACTGAGCCAACCAACCATGCCCTATCCTAAGAATGTCGAGAGCCAGGCTAGGAAGCTCCAACTTACAAGTGTCTATTTTAAAGTCATTGGTTGACTCGACCAAGGTTCGGGACCGACTTGTGACAGTGTTCACTCATTGTAACTTCATAGTGAGATTAGGCCACTGAAACCCTGACACAATATCCCACTCACTCACATTATCCTGATGCTGAGCTAACCAGTCCTTGCCTTCTCCTAGTAATCTTGAGTACCAGGCTTGGTAGTGCCAAGTGTCAATTTTATAAGTCATTCATTCGACTCGGCCGGGATTCAACTTCTCGACCTTCCGCAGAGGAAAGATGCGCTCTACCAATTAGATAGACAGATAGCAGGGCTACATTCTTGTTGGTTAGAGCCACGCATTAGGCCAACCAGTCTCGACCTTTCGAACAGGAAAGATGCGCTCTACCAATTAGATAGACAGATAGCGGGGCTACATTCTTGTTGGTTAGAGCCACGCATTAGGCCAACCAGTCTCGACCTTTCAAACAGGAAAGATGCGCTCTACCAATTAGATAGACAGATAGCGGGGCTACATTCTTGTTGGTTAGAGCCACGCATTAGGCCAACCCGTCTCGACCTTCCACACCAGAAACCTGTCATCTACCAATTAGATAAACAGATAGCGGGGGCTACATTCTTGTTGGTTAGAGCCACGCATTACACTTTATAGACCATCCCGTGCCCCGCTTTGTGATCGATTGCCAGAAGTACTACATGCACATTCTTCACTTTCTGCGTGCCGGCCCCGGTAAATATTGAGTTTGCAACTAGCGGACATTGTGATGCACCGGCCATGTTTACATTGCCGCCAGGTTGTAGGGCGATGGGGGCCCGTAATCGTGACTGAACAGCCTGAATAGAATGGATCAAAGGAGACTCGCCAGGGGGCGCCACGTGTGACAACAGTACTGTCGTGTTGTGTGTGTCACTGCGAATGTGTGTGGCGCCGCCTTGTGGGCATTGGGTGAACCAGGTATTTGGGTAAAACTTAAAACTGAAAACTGAAAACTTAAAAGGTTGAAGACTACAGAGATCAACGGTGGGAAGCTTGCTCAGGTAATTTTCCCCGTTTGTAGGCAGGGCCATAGTGTCGGTATTTGGAACTAGACAGTACAGCAGAGCTCTTCATACATGATATGGTACACAGAGGGTAATGTATTCCTTCGGATGATATTCACATAATACATTTTACAAGAATATATTATATATGCATACGGGATTGTGCATTATTGGATGTACATATTATATATATATATATATATATATATATATATGTGTATATATATATATTATTAGCTATATACACATATATGTGTATAGCTAATGTGAAATTGTGTTCGACCCAACGCATTTTCACAATGCAGCACACGTCATATATCTTATACCTAGCAACTATTTCATGTCATAGGCCTATATCTCATAGATAATAACTAATTCGTGTTGCATATCCCATATATAGCACCTGTCACATGTTGCATATCTCATATATCACATATCACGTGTCACATATCACATATATAGCAAAGCACCTATTGCATGGCATATATCTCATACATATCACATTTTGCATGTCCACTATCTCATATATAACACCTATTGCATGTCGGATATCTCATATAGAGCACCTATTATATATCCCATATATAACACCTATCACATGTCGCATATAGATCTCATACATAACACATATTGCATATCCCATATATAACACATATCACATGTCGCATATAAATCTCTTATACAAAATGTGATAGGTGCTATATATGAGAGTTATATGCGACATGTGATACTGATAGGTGATATATATGGGATATGCAATAGGTGTTATACATGAGATCTATATGCGACATGTGATAGGTGATATATATGTGATATGCAATAGGTGCTATATAAGTTATATAGCACCTATTGCATATCACATATATAGCACCTATCACATGTCGCATATAGATCTCATGTATAGCACCTATTGCATATCCCGTATATATCACCTATCAGTATCACATGTCGCATATAACTCTCATATATAGCACCTATCACATTTCGTATACATCTCATAATATATAGCACCTATTGAATATCCCATACATAGCACTTATCACATGTCGCAGATCTCATCTATAGCACCTTTTGAATGTTGTATATCTCATATATATCATCTGTCGCATGTCGTTTTTCTCATCATATATAGCACCTATTGCATGTCGCGCATCTCACATGTCGTCTGCTACATATCACTTACCACAAAAGCGTTAATGGAATCTCACCTTTAGGGCTCACGGGAGCGGTCATACACCAGGGCCCATATGTATGAGCCCGGGTTAGCGGTCGTAACCCTGCGTCGTGCAGATTTCCCGGGTTAGCGGCGAAAACTGCGTATGTATGTGTTGGGGTTAAACTAACTCGGCGAGTTTAAAGTCGCCTGCACTAACCCCAAGCGAAACCAGGGTTAAAGGTGGGGTTAGGCACCGATTATGCCCAAAATAGTTATATTTTCGAATCGACGAACGTACAGTAAACAAACCGCTGCCGTGGCGCCACCAGTATGGAAAGCGACGTCGATGCGGCGGTGGCGGCGATTTGTTTACTTTACGTTCATCGATTCGAAAATATAAATATTAATATCGCCGCCAATGCGGCAGTAGCCTTAATAACGCTTCAAATTTAGGGTTAAATTGATAAAATTTCACTTATTGCGTATGTAATTCTGTTAAATATGATAGCATTTAATATATTTGAGCCTAATATATGGCTACAAACACAGAGGGATTTCCCAAATCTATAAATAGCGCATCGGTTAGCTAACCAAGCTGCGCTTTGGTCACATACATCCCCCGTGACACATTTGGAACCCCGGGGTTAGATAACCCGGCACCCTCCTTTAACCCCGGTCCGGTTAAAAATTGGCTCATACATATGGGCCCAGTAATAGTGCATTGAGAAAACTATAGAGACAGGCACTATCTATCGCCATGTACGTGCCTAAAAATAGCAACACCCCACTGATAATTGGTTACCGGCGGAAGCATTCTCGCCATGTCTGTTCTATGGGCAGAGGGAGAAGGGTGGGTCGGGAGGGGTGTGCAGGGGTTGAGATGGGTGGGAGGGGGCTGGATGGGGGTCGAGGGTCGAGAGTGGGGGGCTGGGAGGGGGAGGGGGAGGGGGCCAAGGATGGTTTTTCACTGACTACGTTCTAGACACTGGATTGTGTAACTTGCTTGTTTATTCGAGGTTTTTGGGGTTTTGCATCCTGCCAACATCTAGGGTCCTATCAGATTGGATATCGATTGGTATGTGTAGTGTATGTATGCGCTCTTTAATATTTAAAATCCTATTTGTCACAGTATTATCAAAGATTCTACTATAGCAGTATGCTGTATTACTATTGGAACATTTTTCTTTGGTATTAGCTGTATTACCAAGTTTTTTCAAATAATTGCTTCGGCTCGTCAGGTCGCTCTATTACTGTATTAGGTGTACAATGATTATCATTAGCTTTCGTATTAGCATCACTGTCACTGTCACTTTCACTGTCATTGACTCTGTCATTGTAACCATCACGATCACTATCAGTAATATCGAGTCCCGACCGAGTGAAAATTGATACTTAGGCTGGTGCTCAACATTACTAGGATAGGGCAAGCTAGGGCTCGTTTGCTCAGTATCAGGATAATGCGACTAAGTGGGATATTAGGTCATGATACTGCCGCCCCGGCTCTGTAGCGGGGCAGCACTATAAAGTCACCATGTGTGTACACTGTCACCAGTCGGAACCCATCCTGCTAGGACCCGACCAGACGCGCATCCCGAATCGGTAGAGCGCAGGTTTTCCATGCGGAAGGTCTGAAGGTCAAATTCCAGTCAAGTCAAACTAATCCTCCTCCTCCCATCCTCCCCTTCTTCCCCTCTCTTCTCCGTCATCCTCTTTGTTTTCCCTTTCCTCCTCGCCATCCTCACCTCTCTCCTCCTCCCCCTCCTCCTCTCTCCTGTCATCCTCTCCTTTCCTCTCTGCTCTCCTGATCCTCCTCCCATCATGCCTCTCCCATCTCCTTCTCCTCCGCCACCCCCCCTCCCCATCCCCCTCCTCCCCCTCCTCCGCCTCATCCGCCTGTGTCTATTCGGTTAGATATTCGGTGAAATGTTCGCCAGTGAAATGTCTGTCAGCCAAATGTCCGTTGAGCCTCTGTCCGGACCCTCTGCTGGTTCTCCACTCACACTTAAGCCGTGTTTACACGGGAGAGTTAAATCGCTTCATATAAATCGCCTTGCCTAGTTCGCCTCACATTCGCTGTGTAAACGCGACTCTGAGGCGGATGAGGGCTGATTCGCTTCATATGATTCACTTTATGTAATCCACCTTGCCAGGTGGTTTATATAAAGCGATTCAGCTGGTTCCCGGGCGGCGATAGTATAAAATAGTAGTGCTTGCCGGCTACAGATGGAGCAGTAACTAATCGCTGGTGCCCGGCAGTGTTAGGGCCCGATTAGGCCGAAATCTATTAAATGCGATCATATTTAACAGAATTACATCCTCAAATAATGAAATTTAATTAAATTAACCTTAAATTCCAAGCGATATTTACGTAGCAGCTACATCTGCGTCGAATCGACATGTGTAAACTAAACAATTAGCAGTGCTTGCCGACTACAGGCGCACCACAGGCTGCTGGTTCCCGGTGTCCGACAGACTTTCAAACTCGCTCGTGTAAACGCGCAGCTACTTCGCTTCATATAAATCGCTTTGTCTAATTCGCTTTACAATTGCCCGTGTAAACACGGCTTAAGTCACATACATGTACCTCCCTAGTACCGGGAGTGGTGGCCAAAGCAGTAGAGCGTGCGGGAGATCAGGAGTTCGATTCTGGGTCGAGTCAAACCAATGACTTATCAAATTGATAAATGTTGCTTCTTAGACTGGCACTCGGCATTAATAGGATATGGCAAGGACTGGTTGGCTCAGTGTCAGGATAATGTGACTGAATGGGATATCGGTACCAGTGACCTGATTTCCCAGTGGGGCAGCACGATAAAGTCACCATCCGTGTGCACTGTCACAAGTCGGTACCCGTCCTGATATGACCTTAGATGTTGCCAGGATGTAAAATCCCAACAACCAACCTATGTTGTTATTGGAAAAGCTATTTCCACAAGCGATAGGAGTCTAAATAGGCTTTTCAAACGAGCTTGTGGAAACCACACCTTCTTTACTCGCGAAATTGTGATTAATTCTCTCTAACTTCTAAGTTGGCTCGAGTTCTTTTTGTGGGATAGAAAAAGAAAATCACTCTCTAGCCGTTCGCGCACAGTAATCTGGTTACTGGTGTTTTTGAAAGTTGGTGCTAGCCTGTTTGTGTTGGTGTGCATGTTGCAATATAGACGATTCCTACCACCAACCCGCCATCTGGTGGCAGTGGCAGAACTAATGGTAGTAATGGTATAGGTTGCAGCTCACTGCACATTGGAAAATGGTTAATAGCGGATTTCCACCACCAACCCGCCCTCTGACGGCAGTGACAGAACTAATGGTATAGGTTATAAATCACTGTGTAGTACTAGTATGTATATTGGAAAATTGTTTATAGAGGATTTCCACCACCAATCCGGCCCTGGTGGCAGTGGAAACAACTAATTGTTGTGGGCAGAAGCAAAGAACCAATAATACTAAGACGGCTCACTCAGCCTGTACTGTGTAATCAAAATGACCAAACCCACCACTTGGTGCGCTGGCTGTTCTCTTGGTTAAACAGGTGCTATATTATATGTATAAATCTATATATGAATGTGAAAGATGTGTGATGATGCTGATGATGATATGTATCTGTTCATAGCAATTCCATATTGATGTGTATTCATACTTAGCTATCTCATGTATAAGATAATCGTATGTGTTTACATGTGAAACACCAACCAGCAGCCAGGCTGATCAAACCCACCACAAGGTGGCACTGCAACATTTACATTACCATGGGAGAGATAGGGAGTGAGCCGTTTTAGTATTATAGGGTCTTTGGTAGAAGGTGAAGTGAAAAGTCTTAGACCTCATATTATCCCTGTTCAAAGTAGTTCAAAATACAGCCATCTAAGTGGGTTAATTGTGGCAGCAATAATTGCTACTACTAATGCTACCTGCAAAACAAACAAGACCACCTTATAATATAAGTCTGTAAATAGCTTTCCATCAAGGATCTCTTAAGTGCGTGTCACACCTTACTGGATTGAGTACCAGACACAATCGGACAAAGACATTTCTAGTCTGGTGGTTTTCGGTATCAAAATGTACCGAAATGTGTCGAAATGTTGTGCTATCTGGTCAAAGGCCGCCGGATGAAACGGACGCTAAAAGGAAATGGAACGTACATTAACGAAGAGCCACCGGATGATAACCGGACGACAACAGAATGTCAAACGGATGGACCGACCATCAACCAGAAATGTACCAGACTGTGCATGGACGCGCCGAAAATGTAAAAACACCCAACGGACCAAATTCCTGCAACACCGTCAACAGACTCTGCAGGAAGAAAACTGGAGACCTAATGGATGGTACCAGACATGAACCGGACAATATGGAATAAACAGACTTAAAACGGACACCAACCGTACATGTCACTCCGGCGGTGTCCGGTACAAGTTTTGTGCATGTTCAAAACTTGCCACCATACACACCGGACACAGAACGGAACCGCCGGATGCCAACCATATATAAACCAGACATTGATGTATTTCACTGGACAGTGTCCGGTTTCTATCCATTTCCCCAATCCGGTAAGGTGTGACTGAGCCTTTACCAGACGGATGGCCAAATGAGTTGAGCGTCCATCTCCCGTTTTTGATAGATTGTGGGATTCAAACCCACGGTTTCGAACCCCAATCAAGTCAAACCAATAACTTAAAAATTGATACTTGTCGCTTCCTAGCCAGGCACTGAATGATGGCATTGTTAGGATAGGTCAAGGACTGGTTGGTTCAGTGTCAGGATAATGCGACTGAGTGGGTTTATAGCAGGTCATAGTGCTGGCAGCCTGGTCTCCCAGTGGGGCAGCACTATAAAGTTGGCATGAGTCTGCACTGTCACAAGTCGGTACCCGTCCTGATATGACCTTAGATGTTGACAGGACGTAAAACTCCAACAACCAACCAACCAATCATCAAGGATCTCTTTGAGAGCGTTGCATGAAATACCACCCTCTAAAAACGCGAACATTACCAGATGACATAGAACACGCAGTGTCGTGATCGTCCATCAATCACCCTCATAATGAGACATACCCACCTTAGTTCTCGCCGGTTCTCGCGTGATAACGTGCGTACTAGCGGCATGATCACGTGACAATTCGGCTAATGGCGAATCCCGTACAACATCAGAATTACACACTTAACAAAATAATCTGTATTAATTGGAGGGTTGATGGGTGTACCGTGTGGTGATGTATATTATCTGCTGGTGTGGCGCGATTATAGTCGATTTCCAGCACCAACTATCCCTCTTACGGCAACAGGAAGTACTAATGAATGTAGGTAGCAAAACTAGCCTACATTGTACAGCAGGCTCTGTAGAAAAGGTACTATTATAAAGGATTTCCACGGACAAGCCGCCCTCTGATGCCAGCCAGTATGGAGTATTAATTTTGCGGTAGCAGTTCTGGATGCATCATGCTCTGTACAAAAGTGCTTATCGAGGACTGATAGTGATACTATACAACAGCAATGGTTTATTTATGCAATATCTACACACATTTTGTCATACCAACATCCTGTAGCTTCATAATCACCACTAGACACAAATAAACCACAGCTAATTCATACCTAATGTAATGCTATGTTTTTGTGTGTGAATACATAGTCATCATAATCATATAAAAGAATACACATATAACTTATAAATTGGGTTGTTGTTGTAGTTTTACGTCCTACTACTTACTAGTGACATCTATCAGGATGGCTACCGGTTTGTAGCAATGCGCACTCATCATATTCATAGCGACTTTGTTTCAAGCTGTCAATTGTACAGATGCAGTGCAGTAGCACCAGTTGGGGCGCTCCCCGCCCCCCTCATCAATAACCTTTTGTGCTGGGGTGTCGTTAAACAAACAGTTGGGGCGGACGGAGGTGATACGAGATGTTCCTGCATGGTGGTGTCTCAGGAAGAAGGAACAAAAAGGTATCTGTAGGACTACGAAGCACTTTGATGTTTCTTTGTTGACTCCAGTAATGCCATAACTGTGAAATTAGCTACACCTTTCTGACTCATAATATCGCTATCTGACTGAGTAGGGTGGTGACATTTTTTCCGTCCTCTTCTTCTTCTTCTTCTTCTTCTTCTTCTTCATCATTATTCCCATGTCTGTCTCTTTCTCAATCATGCTCTTTTTTGTGTGCCTCTTTGTCCTTCCCACCTCTTGTCTTTCTCCGCTTGCTCTCCCTCATCCGCTCTCTCCATCCTCCGTCCCTCCTCTGTCCCTCGTCTATCTCCTACCCACCCCTCTCCTCCTGATCACCCATCCTTCTCCACCACCCTCTCTCTCCCTCCTCTGTCCCTCGCCTGCTTCCTTCTCCCTCTCCCCCTCTTCTCCTGTTCACCCCATCCCCTCCCCCACTCTCTCTTCATCATCTGTCCCTATTCTCTGACTCCCTATCCCTCTCCCTCTCCCTCTCCCTCTCCTTCTCCCTCCCCATCTCTCGCTCCGCTGTCTCTTGCCTCCCTTTCCTTCCTCTCCCTCACCTCTCTCTCCCTCCTCTCACCTTCGCCTTTCCCCTTCTCCCTTGCCGTCTCCCCCTATGCACCCCCTCTTTCTCCCCCCCCCCCCCCACTACCCCCACCCACTCCTGTCCCATCCGCCACACTTCCCTCCGTCCCCCCGCTAGTGACACACTGTTTTCATGAAGTCCCAAGACACCCTTCTGATTAGGAGAGGCGCCCTCTACTCCGCTCCCTCCCCCCTCCCACCCCACCGGCCGGTCGCAGTGCACCTGGCGGGAGCCGTCAGCACCAGGCGCCCCAGTTACGTGGCGGCCGCAGCCCGGCACGTGGCGGTCATGGGGTTAAGATAATGGCGGCGCCTTACCGGCGTGAGCTGCTCCCTGCGCCGGTCACACATTGCGGGAAGCCCCGGGCGACGCCTCCCCATCGCCCCCCCCCCCCCCCCACCCTCCCTTCTCATGGGCGGGTTTTACTATAGTGCTCCCCCCTGCAGATGGTTTTTTGGTTGTTTGAGTTTTACGTCCTGGCAACGTTATGCAGTCATATCAGGATGAGTACCGACTTGTGACAGTGCACGCTCATGGTGACTTTATAGTGCTGCCCCACTGGTAGACTAGGCCACCCGCCAGCACCATGACCTGATATCCCACTCAGTCACATTATCCTGACACTAATCCAACCAGTCGTTGCCTATACTATTAATGCTGAGCGCCTGGCTAGGAAGCGACAAGTATCAATTCTAAAGTCATTGGTTTGGCTCGACCGGGAACCGACCTCCCGACCTTCCGCGCGCTGAGCCCCGCGCTCTACCGATTAGGCCACTGCGCCCGTTCTGCACAAAATAGTGTACTTTCATTAGTATTTATAATAGAAATACAATTGTGTTCTATATGTGCTGTATAACACAGAAAGGGGACTGGTGGAGGTGGTGTTTCCATTTGAAATGGTGTTGGTGAGTAGTTTGTGAAACGGCCGGTAGATAGCGTTGGTGAGCAGCTCATTACCATGCAGATAGCGCCACCTGGTGGTTCAGAAGCTGCCGGGCAGATAAGGCTTAGATAGCCGCAGATTCTCTTGCGGACGAATATACCGACAGTCCCAGGTCTCAACTATGTGTGTGAGGGGACGGGAGGTGGTGGAGGGACGGGAGGGGAAAGAGGGGGGAGGGAGCGAGCTGGAGGGAGGGACAAGGAGGGAGGAGGGGAGGGAGGGGCGAGGAGAGGGGGAAAGGAGGAAGGAGGCGGAAGGAGTGGGATGGAGGGTGGGAGGGGGACGGGTGGGAGGGGGGGGGGGCGAGGGGGCGTGGAGAGGGAGGGGCGAGGAGAGAGATCGGGGACTGGGTGGAGGAGGGAGGAGTGGAGGGGGGAATGGATGGAGAGGAAGGGAGGGAGGGGGAGTGTGTGGGATGGAAGAGGAATGGTGGGGGCAGGGACCGAGGAGAGGGCATGGAGGGTGAGAGGGTGGGAGGGAGGGAAGGGGAAGAAGACACGCGAAGGACGTGGAAGGAAGTGAGTGGGGAGGCCGGAGGAGTTAGGAGGGTATCCTTGGCCTACATCCGTCAGACAGTTATCAGTATCGCCACAAGGTGGCGCCACCACAGGATGGTATACAGCATGTACTGTCTGTCGACTGACCAGACTCATTGAAGGATAGTCAGATAAAAGAATCACATTTTCAAAAGTAAAGCAATCATCTAGATTTGAACCTACATATCTAGCTGCTGTGATAAGTATTTGCTGCAGCCCAAAAAGGACAATGTAATAGAGCTAATAGAAAGGGCAATTTAAGAGAGCTAATAGAAAGCGCAATTTAATAGAGCCTGTTACTGCTGAAGCCTATCGAGTCCAGAGCTTTGACAAACGTGGTCTGAAGTACCACACCAAACATATTCTTTTAAAGTTGCATAGTTCGATGAAAACATCAAATTTTCAAAACCAAAACACTTATCTAGATTTGATTCTATATATTCAACTTAGATACTGGTGCACTTATCAAGCATTTCTTACTGCATCGAAGGTTGTAATAAGTCAATTTAATAGAACCGTTAAAGAGTTTTGGCATGCTTGCCAAAATTAATGTGCCATGTTTTAACGTCAAATACCTCCAAAGGTAGCCATTTAAATTAAAAGTTTCTTCAAGCTAACGTAACGTAGATCATAACGATCAGCATAGTGTATTTATCTCAGAAAATGGCAGAAACTCAAAAGCATCGGACTATGCAACTTTAAGAGTTGACCAACCTGTGTTGTTCTGCGCTGTTGTGTCAAGTCAATGAAGCTCCTTTTTGTTGTCACTCCCCTCCCCCCTCTGTCCATCCCCTCTGCCCTCTGTCCATCCCCCCTCCCCATATCCCCCTCCCCATATCCCGCTCTCCTTCTCCCCTCTCCCCTCTACTCTCCCCATCCCTCTCCCCTCTCCCCTCTCCCCTCTCCCCTCTCCCCTCTCCGCTCCCCCCTCTCCGCTCCCTCCTCTGCGCTTCCCCCTCTCCGCTCTCCCCCCTCTCCCTTATCCCTCTCCCCCTCTCCCCCTCTCCCGCTCTCTCCTCCCCCTCTCCCCCTCTCCCCACTCTCCCCACTCTCCCCCCTCTCCCCTCCCCCTGCCCCCTCCCCATCTCCCCTCCCCCCCTTCCTCCCACATTTTCCCCTCCCCTCCTCCCCCTACTCAAACCCCACACAACCTCACTATGCCAGACTGTGGTGTCGGGTGCGTGCGCTATGTACACATCATGAGATGACACAAGCTGAGTTTGTGTATCAGATGTGGCGCCTCCTTCAGGATTTCACGCCCGAAGGTGCGGCGAGATCGCCGTGGCGCCGCCTGGTGTCGGAAGCGGACACTGCTCCCGGAACGCAGCGGACCCTTTTTGGAATGTTTGAAACAACATCCTGCCTGTTGACAGTTGTTCTTGGATGGAGAGAGGAAGGGAGGGACGGGGGGGGGGGGTACGGGGGGAGGGGGAAGTCATTCAATGTGTCAGTGAGTATCACTCTGGTGTCAGTGATACTACTCTTATCGCAGCTTATGACCCGAAGGGTGAGTGTGACAGAGAGAGAGGGAGAGAGAGTGAGAGAGAAAGAGAGAGAGAAAGAAAGAGAGAGAGTGAGAGAGAACATGACTGGTGGTGGCGGGGGGGGGGGGGCATAGTAATTTTCTGGAAAGTGTGTATCTGCACCTTTTGTGGGTTTTAGCATAACATGCTTCTGTTGTTATTGTTATTATTATCATTATTATTATCATTATTATCACCATCATTATCATTATCATCATCAGTATTATTATTATCATTATTATTATTGTTGTTGTTGTGGTTGTTGTTGTTATTGTCATCGTCGTTGTCATTGTTATTATTGTTGTTGTTATTATCAATACTAATATTAGTGCTAAAATTCCATCAGTCAATAACTTATAGACAGGTTCGTACTTCCAGCCGCATGGTGCATTGTGGGATGTGTGGCACTGGCAGCAAAAACATACCTGTGCGAAGCACATGGCATGTGCTAAAACACTGGCTGATTCTCTGAAATCTGTAGTTTCAGCTCATTTAATATAAGATAATGTTTGAAATCCAGAATACCAATAAAAAAAGATAAAAAAAGATGTGAATCCTTTATCTACCGTTGCATTTACATAAAACTAACCATCACACGTTATCTACCATATGTGGTTAGATCTAGCCAAATCTAGTATTAGAAGTAGTATAGACAGTGACTGGCAGAGTCAGTTTTACTTATTTTATTCTTGATTTTATTTATATCTTATGGTTAATAGCATCCATAGGGCTAGGACATGGGTAGGGTTCATCAGATATTGGTTATATATTTCTTTGACACATTTAACATTTTAAAATTTAGAACAAGATTTAAAAATGGTGATGTCAACATGAGCCTAACACTAAGTAAAGTGACTGATTGTTTTGTGGGGAATTGGATGTTTCTTAGCTTAAAATGTTTAAATATGGATAGTTGTGTCATAAATATACGCATCCTATAACAATAGTATCATGTTGCATGACTGAATCCATGTGTATGCCTTATTGTTCTGTATTTCTATTAATTTTGAATAAACTCAACGTTTTGCGCTGTGCGTATTAGGAAACTCAATGGTCGTTCGCATTTGTTTTGCTGTCGACGCCATTTTCAGTGCATGCGCAGTTGGAATTACGAACCCGTCTATTGTTAGTCAGTCAGTTAATTAATTGTTTGTGGGCTTTAAACCCCATATCAGTCAATAACTGCTTCCACTACCTCTAAGCGGTGGCCAAATCGGTAGAGTGCAGGCCTCACATGCGGAAGATCAGGAGTTTGGTTCCCAGTCAAGTCAAATGAATGACTTTAAACATTTATACTTGTCACTTCCTAGCCTGGTGCTTGGCATTAATAGGATAG
The DNA here is from genome assembly GCA_030323885.1 of Branchipolynoe longqiensis. Lineage (NCBI taxonomy): Eukaryota > Metazoa > Annelida > Polychaeta > Phyllodocida > Polynoidae > Branchipolynoe > Branchipolynoe longqiensis. The sequence goes on from CM059196.1 coordinate 79,721,162, forward strand.
GGCAGGGACTGGTTAGCTCAGTGTCAGGATAAGGTGACTGAGTGGGATATCAGGTCATGGTGCCTGCCATCTGATTTCCCACTGGGGCAGCACTATAAAGTCACCATGAATGTGCACTGTCAAAACTCGGTACTCATCCTGATGTGACCTTTAGATGTTGCTCGGACGTAAAACAACAACAAACAAACTGAGATTAGCATTAATTAATTGTTTATGCTATTGACCCATTCACTGCTTCCACAACTTCTGAAGACGAGTATTAATTAATCACCTCCTCCCTCTGTTCTCTCCGCGCAGGTCAGCTCGAGTGCGCATGCACGACGCCCGAGTGTACACAAGAGCAGCGCGCCACGTGCGAGGCAGGTCACGTATGCTACGTGCAGTACATGTCCCCCGCGTCTGCCATGGAGGAGGTGGTGGTGGTGCGCGGCTGTATCGACGACAGGACGCCGCTCCTGTGTGAGAACCGCCGGCCTCAGGCGTACACCGGGTCGTGGCCCGTCCTACACTGCTGCAGGGAGAGCTTCTGCAACAAGGACATCATGCCCACGGACCCCAGCTGGCTCGTGGCTGATCATGGTCAGTGAGGAGGAATTTTTAATTAGATTTTTTTAAATATATGTTAGAATTGTATATTTTTGTAATAATAGAAGAAAACAGAGAGATAATAGTTTTTAAAAAATCATTAAAAGAAAACTATTAAAAAGTTTTAATAGGACAACAAAAACAACAAAACGCAACAATTTAAAGCTGCATAGTCCGATGAAATATCACATTTTCAAAACTAAACCAATTATCTAGATTTGATTTTACATATGTAACTTAGATACTGATGCACTTATTAAGCATTTGTTTCTGCATAGAAGACAATACTGAGTCAATTTAACCAAACCTGTTACTGCAGAAGTCAATGGTGTCAGAGTTTTGGCAAGCTTGCCAAAACTAATTTTCCATATTTGCACTCAAAATATCTCAAAGGTTTACCATTTAAAATAAAAGTAACTTTGAACTAATGTAAAGTAGATCCTAGTGATCGATCTAATATATTTATCTCAGAAAAAATACAGAAAATCAAAGCCATCGGACTGTGCAACTTTATAACAAAAAGAAAAACCCCACAAAAAGCTATATATATAAGCAACAATAACAATTGAAGTAACTTTTATTTTAAGTGGCTAACCTTTGAGATATTTGAAGTGTAAACATGCCAAATTAATTTGGCAAGCATGCCAAAACTGCCACACCATAGGTTTCTATTAAATTGCCTCGGCATTCCCGTTTATATGGAGAGACAAATGATTGATAAGTGCACCAGTATCTAAGTTTGATATGTAGAATCAAATCTAGATAACAGCTTTCGGTTTGAAAATTTGATGTTTTCTTCCTACTCTGGGTATGAATGGATCTTCTTTTTTAATTTTTTTTATCTAACAACGATGTACAATAAACAACATAACCAGACAGGATGGCTGAATAAGTAGAGCATCTGTCCACTGTTTTGGGAGATCGGGAGATCCGAACCCATGAGTTTGTGGGTTTGAATCCTGGTCAAGTCAAACCAATGACTTAAAAATTGATACTTGTCACTTCATAGCCAAGTGCTCAGCATTATTAGGATAGGGCAAGGACTGGTTGGCTTAGTGTCAGGATAATGTGACTGAGTGGGATATCAGGTCCTGGTGGCCTGGTTTCCCAGTGGGGCAGCACTATAAAGTCGCCATGAGTACGCACTGTCACAAGTGGGTGCCCTTCCTGATATGACCTTGGATGTTGCTAGGATGTAAAACAAAAACAAACAAACAACAAACAAAAAATAATCAGTGAAGGTGAGGGCTCCCTCCAATCGGGACCTTTCATGAACCATTTCTCTCGCTATACACTTGGTGGCAGCACCCGTTCCCGGTCCAAGTCGGCCATCATGGTTGGATAGAAGGGTGTAGGTGTGTGTGTGTTGGTGGTGTAGGTGTGTGGTGGGGGTTTAGGTATGTGTGTGGTGGGGGTGTAGGTGTGTGGTGAGGGTGTGTGGTGGGGTGTAGGTGTGTGTGGTTGAGGTGTAGGTGTGTTTGTGGTGTGGGTGTGGTGGGGATGTAGGTGTATGGTGGAAGTTTAGGTGTGTGGTGTGGGTGTCAGGTGTACTGGGGGTATAGGTGTGTGTGGTGGGGTGTAGGGGGTATAGGTGTGTGGTGGGGGTTTAGGGCTGTGGTGGGGGTCTAGGTGTGTGGTGGGGGTTTAGGGATGCTAAAGATTGTGAGGTGCCGCTCTGCAAGATGCCCCTACACCTCCAGCACAAACCACTTACACCTCCACCACACACACCATCAACCCTCACCACACACACCTACACCCCCACCACATCCCTAAGCCCCCACCACACCCCTACCACACACCCCTAAATCCCCATACACCCCCAGCACACACACCAAAATCCTCACCACACCCCTCCATCTCCACAACATACCCACCGCACAAACATATGCCCCACCACCCACACCATACACACCTACACCCTAACCACACCCACCACACCATACCCACTCACCACACACTCCTACACCCCCAACACACACCCCTCAATACCCACACACCACACCACACATTCCAAAATCCTCACCACAGACCTACACCTCCACCACACAAACATACACATCCACCACACACCCACCATAAACACCTACACCCCAACCACAGCCACCCCACCATACCCACTCACCACACACCCCTACACCACCACCACACACCCCTAAATCCCCATCCCCCCACCACACACACCAAAATCCTCACCACACACCTATACCTCCACAATCCATGCGACCCACGAGGTGCGCCATCTGACGAGAGAGTCATGCAAACTGAAAGGTCCCCATTGACCTTCCTTCCTGTAGGTCACATGTGCTAATCACAATCTCCAATTTCAATCTCTATGCACAGAAAACCCAATCAAGGAGGCTAACGCGAACCGGAACCTACTGCCCGACCTCTCTGCGCATGCCTCCGACACGGAACCCAAGGACGACCCGACGGTTCATGCGCGAGACACGCAGATGACGTCATCGGAGAATGGCGGGAAATCGCAGTTCCAGCAGACGTCATCGGACCGACAGAAAACCATCAACCCGCTATACGTGGGCGTCCCAGTGGCCGGCGCATGCGTTCTGCTAGCCATCATCATTTTCGCCATCTACGTTTTGAAAAGACAGAACCAGTACATGGAAGAGTACCGCTATCACAGCAGTCTGCGTCCACCGCCCTGTCCGCACAAGTCGGCCATTAGTGACCTCCAAGCCCACCATGTGGCATCCACAAACACATTTTACGCCGAGTGCGAGAGGTCCTCGTCTGGAAGTGAAACAAAACTGTTAATGAAAGTATAGATATTTATTGCAATCATGTGTGAGTATGTGCTGTGGTATGTATGTATGTTCATGTATGTATGTTCTGGCATTATTATATATGTGGCATATATTGATGTTATACTTATAGTATAGTGTGTTATCCGCGTATTTTTCCTTATTTTTTGTTATCTCTCATGTGGTAATAACATATTATTGTTTCCAGATATAGAGTCTGCGAAGTTTTCTAGGTCTGTATGTGGATTCTCCATGTGCATGATGTAAAATAGTAGCATAGGCAACCCATATTGGGTTTTATTTGTGAATTTATGATTCCTCACATATATATGAAGAGCTCTTTTCCAAAAATGCGATAAGCGCCGATTAAAAAAAAAGAGCTTGCGATGCCAAAGCCAAGCTCGTAGCTCGTGGTTTGGAAAAGAGCTCTTCATATATATATATAGTTTTGGTGCTGTGTATAACATTATATATATATATAGCTCTTCAGATATATACATATATGAAGAGCGCCTCTCCAAAACATGATCCATGAACCCAGCACTGGCATTACAAACTCATCTTTTAACCAGCGCTTATCACATTTTGGAAAAGAGCTCTTCATTTGTTCATTTCCGAAACTTTTACCGAACTCCACTCATGCATACACAAGGTGTGAATCCTGATAATATTGCAGAGGGGGACAAACCAGTGTATATATATATGAGCATTGCTAGTATCCGGCCTGTTTAGCATATCGATAGGGTTCATAAGGTATCGCATATATCTCGTGACAGCTAGGGACGGCTGTCACACTGCCAATGGTCCACTGTCAATTACCGACAACCTCTTGCGTAACAAGCAAATCCCTACTCCTCCTGGCAAGTGCGATAATTTAAATTCGGTGCTAGGTTGCTTTGTGTTGATTTTCATCGTGTCCTTTCAGTACCCTTATGGGATGGGAGTGAGGTGGAGTGGAGTGGGTGGGTGGGGAAGTTGTTATTTTTGCCTTATTTGTTGTAAGGTGTGAAGTGTCCATCCTTAAATATCATTAAAGAAATGTCACCTTTGGAGTATGCTTCGAAAGCACAAAAAGGCCACTAGATTTATTTTCGATATATTACATTTTTTTAAAGAGAAGATAGAGAAAAAGACACATGAGAAATGTTACGAAGAAAAAAACATCAAAACCTTTATTCTGTTTAATTCAATTTTCATTTGAAGAGTTCAGGCGCAAAACCACGTAAACGACAATCCAGAAATGGAGAGATAAACATTGGAATCCAACCTTCAACAAGTTATATTTGTTATATTCCTTCTTTTTTGTTCACTGCGCCATAAGCATGTGATCATATGAAAAGTGGAATTAGTGAGAATTACAATTATTTTCAGGTAGAAATCATTTATTTAAACTACATCTTTGGATTGGCGCTTACATAGTTTTGCTCCTGAACTCTTCATTTCCAAGAATCTTTTTAATAGCCAAGCTCGTCTCTTTGTTGCAAACAACTGTTGAATACTTTAACCATTAGATCTAAAGCTGCATAGTCCAATGACACATCAAATTTGCAAAACAAATAAAATTATCTACACTTGATTCTACATATCTAAGTTAGATAGTGCTGCACTTATTAAACATGTGTTGCCACATAGAAGGGAATACGAAGTCAATTTAATAAAACCTGTTACAGTAGAAACCTATGTTTTGGCATGCTTACCTAAATTATTGTGGCATGTTTACACTTCAAATATCTCAATAGTTAGCCATCTAAAATGAACGTAATTAAAAACTAAATAGGGTAGATTATGGCAATCCATATAATACATTTATCTCAGAAGAATACAGGAACTCAAAACCAGCGGACTTGAATAAATCGGGTATAATCATGTTGGTTCCTCTATTGTCTCAATTTGGGGGAACGAGTAGCAGTGAGATGCGACAGAAAGACGTGAGAAGGGAGTGATCACTTCTGTCCAAATATAATCTTGCCATTGTTTTTAATTTTTTGGAAATGTGTCTATTATTTATCGCAAATGTTTGTAGAACGAATGAGTCGTCTGGGGAGGAATCAGATGGGAACGTATATTGAAAATGGGTAGAACCATTCAACGGAGATGTAATATATCAGGGTCTTATTTCCCGAAGATAATATTATGTGCATTTTAAAGTATCATTGCAATACACAATTTCCGCGCCACATGCGCAGAGCGTATTCCAGACTGGACTTGTGGGTCACAGAGTCTATGGAGAGGCAATTGAGGCTATGTTAACACTGGCTTCATATTGAGCAACTGACACGGTATTTTCGGCACAAATGTGGATTTATAGACAAAACATACTTACCATTTTTTAATCATTTTTGATAATTATAGCTGTATCCTATTGATTGATTGATTGATTGATTGAAAAGCTCGATAATCAGTGTAAAAGAACACAGTGACACACTGTTGACCCACAAAACGAGTGTTGTTGCCTATCACCAGGTGTCGTGCTAGTCACGGAAATCGTGTATTGGATTGAATGTACTTACATGGGTTATTCTCTAAAACTGGGCACCACATATTTGGTTTCCACATTAGGATGCTGATAATTTATTGATAGCAAGTCAAATAATTATTGTTGCCTCTGTGTATTAAGTATGTTAGCAATACTACAAATACTTAATCTATCCCACAAAAGATATAAAAAACACATTTCTATGATTTTGTGCTAAAGTGAAAGTGTCAAAATTTACATATCCACATCATGCATTTACCCAAACTCTTTTTCAACTTTGTTTCTACTTTTTTCTTGTAAGACATGGTCTTGTTTGATTACCTGTGTAGTGGTCTGCACTGACCTCTCAGGCAAGTAACCACATAGACAGGTAGGCGTGGGGAGTGTATTGATATCAGGGAGCCTAGGTGGTGTAATGGTTAGCACACTGGCCCGGAATGCAAAGAGATGTGGGTTCGAGTCCCGCTCTAGGCGCAGTATTTCCCATTTTCATCACCCCCATGACACTGGTTGCCGTGATCAGGATCCTGTACAAGCTTTGCGCTGTATGGTTGTTGAACCTACCCTGTGTATGTATGTGTTAGTGCATTGCCTGTATGTATGTAATTGTAAGCATTACAAGACTTACAATTCCAGGGGGACGAGTGTAGTGGTCTGCACTGACCTCTCAGGCAAGTAACCACATAGACAGGTAGGCGTGGGGAGTGTATTGATATCAGGAGCCTAGGTGGTGTAATGGTTAGCACACTGGCCCGGAATGCAAAGAGATGTGGGTTCGAGTCCCGCTCTAGGCGCAGTATTTCCCATTTTCATCACCCCCATGACACCTGTAATCACTAACATTTTGTTTGACTTTATCGTGTATGGTAACATGATGTTCTAGATGTATCTTTGATGTTCATGTTACACAAGCCATATTAACATATTGCTCAATTTGTATAACATGTAAATCAAAAAGTGAAATAACTTTTTTTTTTTCAACTCTGACTCCTGAACAACACACAAACCCTTATATGATCATGAATTCTGCTCTTATTTGGAATATTCTTTTTCTATTATTTGGAAGGGTTTCGCTTTGGGTTTCCATGTCACACTTCACTGCCCAGTTTCAGAGAAGGACTCTCTGTATGACCAATTTCATATGACGTCAGCATGGCTATTTAGGTCAGTGCGCGCGCTGCTTGGCTGCAGGACAACATCCGGTCACTGCAAACTCAATCAGAATGTCCCAACTTTCACTATTAACTCTGTTTTTAATACTTAATAGAGAATTGCCTTAAGTTAAATTAAATACTTCAGATCTTCCTCTTCAATCGCGCATTAATATACTTTTAATCGACTCAGTGAAAGCTTTTAAATTAATTTGCTAAAATAAATGCTCTGCATAGACATAGCATTGCTGCAGTGTTTACCCTACTCCGCGAAGTTAAAATACGCAATGCTGTGTCTATGTGAGCATTTATTTTTGTAAAATAAATTTAAAACTTTCATTGGATCGATTAAAAATATCTAATGCGCGATTAAAGAGGAAGATCTGAAGTATTTAATGTACCTAAGAGCAATTTACGCTGAAAGTATTAAAAACAGATATAGTGAGAGTTGGATATTCTGAGAGTCAGTGCGTGCATTGTCAATGGCCGTGAGCAACCTTCATACAGATAGTTCGCTTCTCTATAAACACAGACCTAGCGTAACGTTGGATACGCATATAGAAGCATATCACATGAATCGATTATAGCCTAATTCGCCTACATGGTTGCGCTTCACACGGCTATAATGTGAGGTGAACTAGCAAGGCGCTTTATATGCAGCGGATTAAACTCAGTGGCAGTGTGCATTCGTCTCATGTCACGACTGCACGCGCCACAAGTTTACAGAGAAAGGACTCTCTGTATATACACATTAACTTAACTAGCATGGTGGCGCCACCTGCTGTATACTGAGAACTAGAATTACAGTGTAAGTTTAGTAAAGATCCTCCAGGTGGCAGCACTCACGCAACTCAAATGTTCATCACAATCTTTATTCACAGTGTATTATTTATTATACACAGACAACCAGGTAAGGTAATTACAAATCTATAACATGATTAACGAAATATAGATGTTTAAATGTTCCTATCATACCTTTCAAATTGACGGTTCCTTAAATCCTCATTGCATGTGAACAAATATAACCGTGCAATATTTAAAATATGTAGGCCTACATTATGACGCCCTGTTTTAACTTTTATGTGAACTCATTGGAAACATTGATATTAATTTTGTACAGCCACAAATGCTTTTTCCCTCCCGACATCTCTTGTATATATTATCTCCACCCACGCAGTTTGGGTGAGGTGTATGTATGTAATGTATTTATGACCCAGAAAGCAGCTGCGGGTCCAGATAAACGATTCTCCCCATACTACAGTAGCCTTAGTAGTTGTGAAGAACAACCCTTTATACAAAGTGGAGAAAATGTGGGTAAATGAAATGAGCACATACATTCTTAATTTTAAAATCGAAATATGTTCTTCACATACCTTGATATATTTACCCTCAACTTTTGAACTGATTTTTAAATTAGTCCAGTGGATCAATGAACTTTAATGTTTGAATTGAGCCCACATGTCAACAGCGCAGCCATTGGCAGGAAGTTGATAGGTTCCTGGGCCACAATCACAATCTAGGTCAGGAAGCAGTCATTTTCATTGGCTGAGGTAGTCAGGTAGTAGAACTAGTTCATTCAAACATGGACGACTCACTTCAAACTGATGTTGTGCCATTATACCTTGATGTTATGTGATTTGAACACCCTGGAGAGTATATGTTGAGGGAAAGCATATACAATCGGATTGTAGCTATTGGATTTTAATCAACTTAAGATAGCAATACCAAACTAAGACCATAAACAATGAGACACATGATCTCCAACTTTTAGATAGGGTTGTTATTCAACTCTGAACAGAGTCTGAGGTGAATCTTTTATCTACAGTTTGTCCAGAGTATTTAGAATAGTCGTGTATAAATGTACATACATTGGGGCATGCAGCCCAAGTGTGTCATGTGACAGTCGTTATGGAGGTTGTGAGCAGGGCCGTATGCTTCAAGGAGAGGCAAGTGGGAGGGGTGGGGGAAGCTGCCTCCCTGGTAATTTCAATGAATTAAAAGAAGAAAATATTTAAAAACACAAAATTTGTTTGCATCTTTAGTACTTTTCATTCCATACAATTCGCATGTCAAACCAATCATTATGATTATCGCCTTCGTCCCTTGGTTACTAGTCATGAATTATTCTGTATGCAAAGTGTTCCCATCTCGAGGATTTTGTGTCGCTGTACGGCCCTGGAGAATTATATATTGTACAGTATTATGCAGGACTTTAAGAGCTATTAATAAACACACATCAAACAAAGGCAATAGTCAACCACGCATCAGCTCTTCATGTGCTTCCTTCACGGATTGTGACAGTACCAAAGACAGTGTCCGACAAGACGCGCCACTCAGTGAACAAGGTAATTGGACAGGTCCCCTAGCCCTGTAACATTGAAACAAGAGGAAAGGTTCCCCAGCCCACCTTGACTGCTGTACCATCAACGACAATGTATGACAATTATAGTATATTATCTCCTCATATTAATAATGAAAACAATATTTTAGTATAGTAAAGTTCAAACATTCTTTAAGCACTTTAGTCTTTGTAATTATGTGAGTAAGAAAACTACTACTATACCTGATTAGAGACAATGCAACCTGTTTGTAGTGGGATGGTGCCACTGCATGATCATTAATAAAATTCCTATATGAAAGCGTTGAGTGGCGCGCGTCTTGTCGTACATTGTCATACAAGTTCTAAAGATGAATAGGACAGCTGCTTGGGAAGAAGACACGGGTTCAATCCCTGCCGAGACAATCTTTCGTAAACATCGCTTAAATATAAAAATTAATATATATATTAATACACTGAATGCATACACTGACGAAATATACAACAGCCTCTTAATTAGCTTACTGTAATAACAATATTTTATTATCTTAAGGTTGTTATTGTAACTAAATAGTGTAAATGAATGATTGAAATTAAGCATGGCCGGAAGACCAGCGCCCCACCGCTGAAAAAGACTATTCAGATGAATTAATAAAAAGAAAGATATCTAGGCTATATATTTATAGATAGTATATATGCGTATATACTGGTGTAGGCACCTGCGGGGCTTGCCTCTCTCCTGCTAACAGGTTTTCATGATCAGTGTTTTGAACGCGCCGGCTGCTCGATGGTTCTGACATTTACGCTAGTTGGCGCCACCAGTGCCGGGCGGGTTCGACTAAAGCATTATGCGCCTGCTACTCACTAGTTGGCGCCACCAGCAGCTATATATAACCACGGCGCTTGACCTGCCCGACGCCTACATGATGCACCACCCGGCCTGCGGGCCAAACTAACCCACCGTTCGGGCGAGAGTGAACAATTTAGTTTTTTGTTATTATGATTCGGCGGTTTGTGGCCAGCCAGGTACAGTACTATCTTGTGTCAATAAACTGTATTTCCCACAACTGCTCTTCCTTATGCCTTAGTGGGTCTACATATACATATACATATACAATATATTATTACTTTCGACAAAACTGAAGAGCTAACCAAGGCTTTAATTTCTGTATACCGAATTGTGGAAAATTTAAGTTTGATGAAACCATAACACTTTAGAAACCAAAGAAGGTACTATCCTACTTATTCAAGTAAGATACTAGTGTACTAAGTAAACAGTTATGCCTGTAAAGGAATGATTAATAGGCCAATTTAATATACCCTGCCACTGCTGCAAGTTATACAATCCTCTGCTGTCCAGAATTTCTGTGTGCACACCAAAATTACTTTGCATGTTTTAATTCCAATATTTCCAAAGGTAGTCATTTAGAAAAACGAAATTAATGCACTACCTGCACCCAATGTCGACCTTTTCGGGGCAATGCCCTTCAACCCAACCTCCCCGCTTGTTGGCGCCATGAGTCCACCGTCGCAGGCCCTGCCGGCGGCGTCCCGAACTAACCCCTTCAACAACATGGCGGCCAGCACGAGCGACCCGTTTGGGATGGGCTCCTTCAACCCATCCTCTTCGGACATTGACCGCCAGATCAAGGTGGTCGACAAGGAGCTCCTCGACTTGGAGAGTGGAATCAAGAGTGGCCTAACTATCTTCTCCCTGGACGACTTGGATCCCCTCAGTGCTAAGTCGACCAGTTCCCCCAACAACAACAGCTCAATAGCTCTGCTCTTTTTATACTTCCCCCTGAAAGATTTGTGCGCAGGGAATAGGAACTCTCTGCGCATGTGTTTTTTTTAATTGCCCGTTTGCGCATGCCCTTCGCTGATTTGAAGGCCTGAGTCTATTTGATAGTGGGGTTGCGAGTTCGCACTGTTGAACACTGTCGCGTGTCATGGCCGGGGTGTTGCAGGGCAGACATAATGTGGTGAAGGAGGACCGACCGGCACCCGGAAGTTGAGACTGAAGGAACTGTGTGCACACAGAATGGAGACCTGCGGAGAAAGGCGCTGGATTCTGGGTGTGATGGAGCTTGCTTCGATAAGGTGCATTTACACGGTGCAACTTGTTGAGTGCAACATTTCCTCAACAAATCACTCAAATTACAATGTGAAACATTCGTTGAGCGCAACATGTAACAAAATAGGATTTGCTCTATTTTGTTGAACCTCTGTTGAGATGTTGAGTGCAAGGACCAATGAAAACGTGCCTCTCTGATCACTTGACCTGGTTCCCTGGATTTTGTTCATAGATGGCACCACTATTGTGAGATGTTGAGAGTAAGGACCAATGAAAATGCGCCTCTCTGACCATGTGACCTGGTTTTGACAGCATCACTAGAGTGTTAGATATACCTACGCGGCACCTAGTTGCACTCGACAAATCGTGCAACATGTTGCACTTTGTGAACCCGTGTCTTCTTGTTTTTGTATGAACTACAGAGACTGGTGCTGTACATTATACAGCAGGAGCCACTCCCTTAATTCTACAGGATCGGTGCTGTAACTAATACAGCACTGATCAACCTTAGATTATTGAGACTGTCAATTCTAATAGTAAGATGGCCGGAAGACCAGTGCCCCTGCGCTGACAAATGTCATGTGTAGATGAATAAATACTTTACCAAAAAAAAAAAAAATAAGGATGTCGTTATTCTGTTACCATCCGAACAGGCTATGAACAAAAGCATCGAAATTCATTGATTGATTGATTGGTTGATTGATTGCTGATGGTTTAGCGCCATTTTGGCAGAAAGGGCTGTCTGTATTCATGGCGCAAAGCTAGCGTTATCTATCCCATTCAGTCTTGCCAATCACATTCACATACCTACATTGAGATTTACACAAAACCCTCTAAAATGGTCCTATCCATGTCAAATTGTAAAGTCGCCGGCTGGTGGTGTGGGTGGTGTGGACAAGCCAAGAGAAATCAATACAGGTAATGAAGGAAAGTAGGTAAAGAGTGAAAGTAGGAGAGTGAGACTCCTTGATTTATTATCTTATATAGGTTTCTAGAATCCAAGATGGCAGTGGTCACCTGGTTCGATCCACCAATCAGAGTTCAATCTGTTGTATCCAAGGCCTTGTTATGCTGGCTACAGTGCCTTGTGGTAGCCAATGATCCATAAATAACACCATGGGGGGAGGGGGTATGTGAGGTGACTCTTCCAAAGACTTAGCTAAGAAGTGACACTCCTCCAAAGACTATTTTACTATGCAATTTCTATACCTAATGAGTAATAGTTTACCAACTCCACATATCCCTCATATGCCTTTGGTTTTTATATATCACCATTTACCATTATATAGACAAGTTGCAATTTATTATAGTAGTGTTCACATATATCCTCATGCCATTAGATCGGACAACTTTACAAAATGACAGCAAAAAAGCCGTACCGTCTGATGCAATCTTGAAGTTGTACTCACGAAGCATAGCCCAAATTACGAAATTATCAAAGTTGTCATCACTTTTGAATCTGGACATTTTATTTGTTTTTTCTCTCTACGTGTAACAACGTCTCCCTGTGCTCACTCTGGTTACTGTGTGTGATTGCTGCTGTTGTCTATTTGCCCGTGTGCCCCCCCCCTCCCGCCCCACCCCCACCCAGCTCACCGCGCCTCACCCCCCTCTCACCTCTCGAGCATGTAAGCCTCCTCCACAGCTGATTCAGCGAGTCAGTTTACAAATAGGTCATATATGTTTATAAATCAGGCAGAACTGTAACCATTACAAGTAGCATCTAAAAAAAAAAAAAAAATATCTCAGAAAGTGTAGAAAATCCAAAAAAACTAACATAGGCTACTGACCATACCAACCAATTAACTATCTGCTACTGAAATGCAGGCAATCAAATACCTTATCAGCAGCGACTGTGTGGTAAGATAACACCAACACTACAACTGGCCAGCATTGAAAACAAGCCTGGGTACCCAGACTTATATGTTATGGACAGTATAAATACAGCCTCACTAACAAATTAAAAAAACAAAAAACAAAAAAAAACTCCATACTCATTTAATGCAAATTGTAGCGATCGACCCAATATTGATCCTTAAAATATGACAATACTGAAAGCCCATCGGAATAGTATAATTCACTAAGGCGGAGGCACGACTGGTATAATGTGGCTTTATTGGCCCCTTGAGGATAAGAACAGTCAATTCAGGAAAATGAGTCATGGTTAAGAGGCATGGGATGCAGTAGATAATGTCATAACAGTGTGCTTAACAGCAAGTCAGTCAAGGGGGAGGGGGTCGAGGGGGCAGAAGGGTTCATGCGGGTTCAGTTGGTGGTGGGTGGGATCAGAGGATAATAGTCAATTGCAGGTCATCTGGGGTCAGTGACATTCCATCAGTGCAGTTTTGTTTACATTTCGAGGTCAACCGTGTCTGTTTACATGGTTTGTGGTCAGTTCAGATTTAGTTCAAGTAAAGCCGTGTTTACACGGGTGAGTTAAATCGCTTCATATAAATCGCCTTGCCTAGTTCGCCTCACATTCGCCGTGTAAATGCGCCACTGAAGCGGATTAGGGCTGATTCGCTTCATATGATTCGCTTTATATAAACCACTTGTCAAGGTAGTTTATATGAATCGATTCAGCTGGTTCCTGGGCGGCAATAGTGTAAAATAGCGGTGCTCGCCTGCTACAGGCTCACCACTAAGGCTGCTGGTTCCCGGCGCCGACACACTTTCAAACTTGGTCTGTGTAAATGCCCCACTACATCGCTTCATATAAATCGATTTGCCTAATTCGCTTCACAATTGTCCGTGTAAACACAGCTTTTGAGTCAGTTCTGTTTGATGATTTATGGACCCACCCCCGCCTCTAGGAGCCACACCCCTGCCGTCCCATTGGACCATGTCCCAGGGGGGGGGCGGACTCGAACCCTCAACCCATTGGCCTCACTCTCCTTCTCATAGGTGTGGGTGGGTGGGTGAATTTTGTGGGGATGTGTTGTCCGGTCGGCTGGTGAGTCCTTTGTGAGCAAGGCACGAGCCGCGGTCATGTGGTGGGTTTTGGTGGGCGCGGGTCATTACGTCATCCGATTGCTCATTAAGGTTGGTCGTATTCGGAAGGTGGCACCACCGTAGCGCGGCGGCCGCTAGTGCAGTGCTGTAGGTATGGGGTGGTGGTTCAGTCGTTTAAGTGTTGGGGGCACGTCGGGTCGGCGGACTGAGTATATAGGGAATTCTGGGGTCGTTAGTTCGGAAAGGAACCACGAGTCGGCGCCACCGCAGCACGGGAACCGCCGACAGCGGTGGTTTCTTATGAGAATTCGGTCCGGCATGTGGCGCCACCCGGCGCCACCTGTCGGGTGGCGCCACCAGTAGAAGTAACTGCCCAGATATATTAGGTTGATGATTTTAATCTAGTTCACGTTGGTTGGAAGTACCATATTATATCTGGCTAACTGTGGAGACATTTGAACTGAAGACCTGCAAGATTAATATTAGCATACCCATCGAAGTGCTGGGCACTATAGGCTTTAGCAATAAGAGGTTCTATTAAATCGACTAAAGCTAAGATTCCATGCCGGCACTTGGTACTCGCTACTTGATACATGCCATTGCCAGAAACCTGAAATGAAGGGTCACTGTCACCCACTAGAAAGCCTGCGTGCAGGCCCTGCTATGAATTCCATCCTGATTAAACTTTCCAATGTTACCTTTCTGTTATCTGTTTTCTGTGCCGACTGAACCGAATTACCACTAAATGCCAATCCAAAAATGGAGATAAACATTGGAATCAATCATTTAAAAAGTTAATGTTTTTATATTCCTACTTTTGTGTCCATTGCTTCAAAACAATATGATCATATGCAAAGTGGAATTAGTGAGAATTAAAATGATTTTCAGGTAAAGAATCTTTTATTTACACTACATTTTTGGATTGGCGTACATGTAGTTTTGCGCCTGAACTAATATATATATATATATAATATAGACTTTGTTTGTTCAAGTGTTTTTATTCATCTGAATAACACGTTGTCAGTGTTAATGTACTGGTCTTCCAGCCCTAATCACAATCCCCACTACACACGAAACAAAGCTACAACAGTATAGCCAGACAATTTTCAGCGTCATTTCTTAATTCAGTGATTAACTAGCATAATATATTATATATAATATGGATGTATAATATATAATGCATAATAAGTATTATATATCATTGTAATATACAATATTATATATATTATATATATATATAGACAGTAAGACCTCTCTAAATCGACCGACCTTGGGACCGACTTTAAGTGGTCCATTTAAGGAGAACGTCGGGTTAGGGAGTTAGAATATGGTTACAATGGTATTTTTGGGACCCACATACAGCGATTGATATAGCGGAGTGGTCAACCTGTGGAGGTGGTTTGTTATGGAGGTTTGTATGTCTGTCTCTGTGTCTCTGTAAAGTCAGGTCAGGAAACAGACAGACAGACAGACAGGCAGGCAGGCACGCACGCGCACACACACACGCACGCACCCACCCCTAATTTCCCCTTCCCCTCTATGGCCCTGCACAGTAGGCCTACTTGGTTGTGGGGAGGCTAATGAGGTCACGCGATTGGCCTAGTTGGTTAATGGCCTATTTGCATAATGGGTGTTTCAAAGTCAGTGTCTAAAGGGGTGAGCTTATAAATTCAGTGGTCATTCTGTATATGCTGTCCCAAATCATTAGCTAAAACACCAGTATCTAAGTTGGATATATGGGATCAAATGTGTTAGGAAACAGGTTAGAAAAAAACTTGAAAATTAAAAAAAAACTAATATAGAAACTACTAACACCCAAAACCGCAAAGGTTGGCCCGAGAAAGATCAGGTAAAGACTCCTGAGTGCGGGACCAGACCAATCCAGTACCACAGCTGTCCAGCATTGAAAACAAGCACCTTCACGGGAGCTTATACATTATGGGCAGAATAAAAAAACTTGTCACAAAAAAAAAAAAAAAATGTAAGTAGTTGTTTTAATTTTGACAAAATGATATTTCATCGGGCCATGAAACTTTAACATTATATATAAATATATATATATATATATATATATATATATATATATATGTATATATCATCCCAGGGACACAAAGGAATATGGCTTAGCAACAAATCCACAGGAGAGCAGTGGAAATAGATATATTTCCTAACCCCAGAAAAGTTAATCCTGAAAACGTTTAAAAAGAAAAAGAAATCTTGAGCAGCAATGCATCTTGAAAATTACCATCACTTTATTTTTCACCAGGTCTATGGAATGCATCAGAATATATATATAATCAATTCTGATTGGACTCACACCGTGGTCACTTCCATCCTATTAGTCAGTCATCAATTAATTAAATTTAATCACCGTGTAGGCGAGAGGCATAGGTGGTCACAGACTTGATTTGCTGTGGGCTGTCCTGACTGCGTCCCTCCCCAGGCGCATGGTATTAATTGCGGCTTTCCCGTACTGAATAATGTGTAGCCCCGAGTGGTTCTGGCCTTTACTGTGTCAATTTGTGGGCTGCTCACTTCCGGTACAGCAGGGTGTTCTCACCAGGCAGCCGCAGGGGACAGGCACCTCTCTCTCTCTCTCTCTCTCTTGGTGTGGCCTGCAAAATGAATACTTCAGTTGTGGGTGCATTGCATAATGTTGTGGTTAGAATATATATGTATATATATGTCATGGGGGGTGATGAAAATGGGAAATATTGCGCCTAGAGTGGGACTCGAACCCACATCTCTTTGCATTCCGGGCCGGTGTGCTAACCATTACACCACCTAGGCTCCCTGATATCAAAACACTACCCATGCCTACCTGCCTATGTGGTTACTTGCCTGAGAGGTCAGTGCAGCCTACTACATATATATATATATATACATATATATATATACATATATATATATATATATGAGCCTGTCTCAAAAGGCGCTCGCTCTTCATTTTTTTGTCCATTGTAACGATTGACACAAAACAGCACAGAAATGGTTACACTGAAAACACAAGGACATTTGCTTCAAATCAATATGTATTCTATTGGGGTTATGAAACACCATGTAAAAAACAAATCAGTTTATCCTGAGCAGATGCCTAAGTAGATAGTATGTTGATCATTACAATGGACAAAGTTTTGTCCCATTTGCTTAGCACCTTTTGAGACAGTCTCATATATATATATATGAAGAGTTCAGACGCAAAACCCTGTCAACGGATTGGCGTTTACATGGTTTTGCGCCTGAACTCTTCATATATATATGAAGAGTTATATATATATATATATATTTATATGAAAGCTTCATATATAACCTGAATGCTTCATATATAATATATATATATATATATATATATATATATATATATATATATATATATATATGAAGCGTTCAGGTGGGTCAAAACCATGTAAACGCCAATCCAAATATTGTGAGTAAAACCTTCAAAAGGTTAATGTTTTACATTCCTATTTTTTTGTTCATTGCTCCATAATCCTTTCTTCACAACCAACATGGAATTAATGAGAATTAGAATTACCTTCAGGTAATTAAAACAGAATCTACGTAATTTTGTGGATTGGCATTTACAGGGATTTGCGCCTGAACTCTTCATATATTTAAATATTATATCAGTCGTTCTCATAAACTGTGTACCACTTTTGTGACATGGCAACCAAAAGTGGAAACCTTGCAACTAATAGCTAGTTGTTTTTTGGAGTTCTATCACTATATAGCGAGGCACTTGGCATTACCAGGATAGGACAAGGACTGGTTAGCGCAGCGTCAGGAAAATGTGGCTGAGTGGGATATCGGGTCATGATGCCAGTGTCCCGGTCTCCCAGTGGGGCAGTACTATGAAATGCATTGTCAGTGTGCACTGTCAGAAGCTGGTACCCATCCTGATATGACCATAGATGTTGCTAGGATGCAAAACCACAACAAACAACCAAGCAAATCAGGATCAAGTCACGAACCTGTGAGAACCTCCAGCACCTTCTCAGTAGAACTCTACGAGTTTCCCCCATAACCGCCATGTCGTGGACAACCCCAGTGTAAAAATATATGGTCTTTCGGTCGTGATAGCTGAGCTTGGAATCATATCAATATCTCGGGCGGCGGAGTTGGGGAACATTGTTAAGTAATAGTGATGCATTGTGTGCCCACTCGCTGTGTGACATGGAAATAACTAATTGTACATGTTATGGCGCAGTGACCGGGATTGCGGTATGATGTCCGGATATTAAGATGCGGCTACTAATTACAGGAATGTTTCCTCCATGCACCAGGAAGAGTGCAAATGGAGCGGGATATGTATTATTGTTTAATGTAACTGGATGACGACTACTTGTTACCATGGGACTGCTGAGTAAGCACACCCCCCCATTCTGCATACATTATGGACACCACCTGCTCTGGGGTTGAGTGACAGGTGTCCCCTATTGGGCACCACCCCTCCCAGGCTGCAGAAGTGTCTGATTGGCTGGCTGTGTGAGCCCAGTCACCCCTGAACTCCTTGCACTTGCTGGACAGACAACACACTCACGCTAGAGATATCAAAGGAGGCAGTTCACCTCTGAGCTGTGTGTAACACCCATAGGACTTAGGTTCAATGGGCTGTAGGCTGAACAAGCAGAAGCTATGTGGGTTTGTGTAGCAGGTTTTAAGTGAGTCAGGGTGGCAGGTCATTAGTAGGTGACAAGAGTCATAGCAATAAAGCTCAACCTTATCACTGTCAATCTTGCATGGTGTGTCTCCCTTTCTTTCTTCTGAGTTGTGTTTTGGTATTTAGTGTAGGGGGGGGGGGGGACTGGGAGACAGTTGCCAGGATCCTCCTGATAATAGTGAGTATAAGTAGAGTAACTGGAATACGGCCAGAAACCCAGTAATTCTTCACCAGTATGAGAATTAGAAGGAAGGCAGAGAGGGAGACGATGGATGCCATGTTGAAACTGAGATCGTCCTGTGCGTAAAGCAATAAATACTCAACTAGATGTGGATGTTTTCAGAAGAAGGCGTTATATATATCATAACACAACACAGGCCTTGGCGTGCGGCGTGTTTTATTTTCACTAATTTATTCAGTGAATACGATGTAGTGTCAGCACCAAAGCACTGGTCGTCCGGCCATAAGAAATGTTGACTCGTAATATATAAATGATATCATGTAGATGCATGACTAGAATGATAATTAGTGCATTGTTTATATTATATTATACACGGCTGACAAGTAGACACATATCAATAAAAGAAAAACCAAACACGCATACACACCTATAAAAACCTACTGCTTGACCCAATTCCTTCGTCATTGATTGGCTGAATGTGACCTATAAAGCTATTCCATGCTGATTGGTTGGTTGCAGCTCTGCGAATTACAGTATTGGTGGCTATAATGCACAGAGCTACTCTGCGAGTAGCCAGTGCATATATTTGATATCCGTCACCTATGAAGCGTCATGTGAAATATAAATACATTATATGAATATTATTAACAGAGTGCCAGTAGCATCTCATCCACCGAATGCTACTATCGCCCAAGCCACTGATGGCAGTGGCCTGGGTGACTTGGCTTTGCACGCAGGGTGGCAAACCCACCACAAGTAGCCGTCGAGCTGGCACTAGCACCACTATCGCTATCACTCCCATTGGACATTTTGACCATAAGAAATAAATGGTAGGATAGAAATGTTGGCCAGCCAGAGTTAACATTCTCAACCAAATAATTGTGTATGTGTTATGTATATGGAGTGTCAAATAATATGTTGAAATTTCTTTTTATTTGGCTGAATGGCCTCAGAAACGCCATGGTTATGGCTGTCACTCAGTGTCTTGATGACCAGCTTTGATCTTGTTGCAACTCTGCAAATTACAGTATTGTATCTCTGCGAATCACAGTAGTGCTGCGTTCATATGGTCCTCGTGAATATGGTGACCTTCCCACTTACTGCCAGTGAACACGACCATGTAAACTGAGAGCGTTCATTTGGCAATTCGCGATAAACACGTTTCATGCTGGGCGATAATAGAGGCATTGTCAATGGCCATGAGCAATCTTCATACAGAAAAAGTGAAATATCTCTAAAACCACACCACCTAGAGACAAATCGCTTGGTACACATATAGAAAACATCTTTACCAAAAAGACGATATCCAATTTATAAGGTTAGGGTTCTTGATTTCTATTAATTTTGAATAAAACTAATGTTTTGCACCGCGGAAACTGGCGGACGACGGAAACTGCGACGCCACCATTTCTTCACAAGTGGTGAGTACCGAGGCGCTTACAAAATCTCCAGTTCACAGGTGGTGTTCACCAGTTGTGAAGTCACTTGAACACAATTCACAGGTTGTGAAGTGGGAAACAGCATATTCACCAGTTCATATGAACGCAGCAGAATTCGTAGAGCAGCTCTACAAATAACTAGTGCTCTCCATTAAAGTAAGGCATATCCGGAGTTCGCATAAATTACTGTTTCACACACCAGCAAGTCGCAATATATGACTAACCGAGTATCAAGTACAGTAATCGTTTGCTGGCTATTACAATGATCGTTTTAGTCCAGACATTTTAGCCATTATACATTTTTATTCGCAATTTCCATACATTATTCCACAAACATATACTATTCTGTTAACAATAGAAATTGCAGGAACAGTGTAACCATTAATGGTTGTCTTCTCACTGCCCCTTATAAACAAAATAATCCATAAAACAAAATCATGAGCCCTGGAACTAATATACAAATAACCTACTAACTGCTCTTTAAGGAAACAAACAAATGTTTAGAAAAAGATAGCTTTACAAATTTATTTCCACATGCGGACAAGATGATCACTATCTAGTCACTAATTGTTTAAGATCAACAGCTAGCCGGATGAACAGGGTTTGACGGTACTTAAGGTAAAGAATAGGGATTTGTGCATTGCTACCACTTTTGTATGTTGATGGTACATATCTAAGCAGCATTGAATATAACAGAGGAAGAGTAGCAATGAGTGAGAGATGGTGTGGGGCGGTGGTGGTAAGATGGGAGGAGGGTTAAAAAAGTGTCCAAACTGTCAATATTTAGTAGGCTTCTCAATATGCCAAACATTACTTTGTATTGATAAAGGTTCTCTGATTAAAAAGAGAAATACTTTTTTTTTAAAGAAGAGAAATTCCAAGCCAAGCAAAGAAAGTAAAGCCCCAGTCACACTATGGTCTGCGATCGCCTGCGACCAGTTTGGACCACTGGTGACCTCCTTGCGATCAAAGCAATGCTGGCCAAACTCTGGGCGACCATTTTGGTCACATGGAGGTTCTTAGTGCAGTAGCTTCAACCTCGATTGCGACCAACATGGTCACAAGAAGGTCAGCGACTATCGAGGCCCACTTTGCGACCACTTTGCGACCACTCTGTGAGCACTTTGCGACCACTTGTGACCACATTGTGACCACTTTCAACCAACCCTTTTGTGTGCTCTCAGAGTGGTCACAAGTGGTCACAAGCAAGTAGTGTGACTACGGTATAACATACGAAAGCACAGAATGAAATGTACACAGACCATTAATTGCATAGACTTAGTTTTATTAATAAAGCAGTAATATCCTCGGATGAAATCAGTGGATGCCTCTGGCTGGAGAGTGCCGTCTTTGTACAGGGGTTACCCGCCAGGAGTTCATCCAAGCACAGTCTTTGGAGTTACTGTTGGGTTCATTCTGGGGAAAGAGACAATTAAATGCTTCAGTCAATATGTTATAGAATAGAACACACAATAACTCATTTAATTTCAGCGCGAAGTTAAAGCTGCATAGTCCGATGAAAACATCAACTTTTCAAAACCAAAACAATTATCTAGATTTGATATCTAACTTAGATAATGCTGCACTTATTAAATATTTGTCGGCACATAGAACCAATTTAATAGAAGCTGTTACTGCAGAAGACTATGGTGGTAGAGTTTTGGAAAGCTTGCCAAAATTAATTTAGCATGTTTGCACTTCAAATATCTCAGAAGTTAACCATTTAAAGAAAATGTTACTTCAAACTAAAGGAAGGTAGTTTATAATGACCAACCTAACATATTTATCTCAGAAAATGACAAAAACTCAAAACCATCGGACTATGCAACTTTAATGAAACACATTACAAACTTTCCCAATATAATATTTTGCATTTCATTTTATTTTTATTGTTTGCTTAATAAAAAAATACTTGTTAGCAGATGATATTTCAATTTCAAACATTTGGCCATTTTCCTTCCACTCTGCGATATGGGGCATATAGGGATGCAAACCATCGCAGTTGATGTATCTGTAGATATATGCGTTATTTAGTAAATATCTGGACATGTTATTTCACCCTATATTCCTAATAGGGCTGTCACATTACGACGTTTCTCGCCAACGCGCGTCGACGAGTGTGATTTTTTGCCGCAACTTCGGGATACCTCAGGAAGCATTACACGCGCGTTAGGCGCGTGCTAGGTGCGCGTTGGTATTCATTGATGGACGGCGATGGTCGGCATCATGTGTCAGGGAACCATCAAAGTTTTGTGCTTGCACAAAACTTTCGACGAGCGACAACGTGCAGGTGCCAATATTATGGTGACGTCAGAAGCACGTCGACATCGCTGGAATAACGTTATGCGAACGATATGCACACGCATTCCGCACATGAGGCTCGTTCCCACACGTTGCGCCAAACTGTTGCTTTTTTTGTCTGTTGTTGTTTTATGTCCTACCAACATCTCAGGTCATATCAGGATGGTGCTCCAAACTTTTTTTTTTTTTTTCGCACAACGTCAGCTGCACATTACGAATACATTGCGCTGACGCCGAAAAGCTTGATGTTTCTCGACGATTAAAAGTGATTTTGAACGAGATACGTCATAATGTGACAGCACCATTACATGAATTATTTATGTTTCTTAGCAAAAGATCACACTTAGTCAAACCAATGACTTTAAAATTGATACTTGTCACTTCCTAGCTTGGCGGTCACCATTAATAGGATATGACAAGGACTGGTTAGTGCAGTGGTGGGATAATGTGACTGGGTGAGATATCGGGTCATGGTGCCAGCAGCCTGATTTCCAAGTGGGGCAGCACTATAAAGTTACCATGGCGGTATTCGATTAAATACCTCGGGTCACCCGAACCACTTTTTGGCGGCAACCAGACGGGATGGCCGAATGAGTTGGAGCGTCCGTCTCCCGTGTTGGTAGATTGTGGGGTCGTGGGTTCGAACCCTGGTCGAGTCAAATCAATGACTTAACATTTGATACTTGCGCTTCCTAGCATGGTGCTCAGCATTAACAGGATAGGACAAGGACTGGTTGGCTCAGTGTCAGTATAATGTGACTGAGTGGGATATCAGTCTGAGGTGTATTGTTAGTTTAATGAGTTCTCTTATCATTCCATGCATAGTTCGAGTTTTTGCAGCTCAGGTATGATGGCATTTTCTTCCCGTTTAGTAACTCTACGTTATTATAAACAATGCTGCATTCTTCACATGTTGTTTACAGTGGACTCTTGATTGGATTTAAATGGGATCATTATTCACTGCACATTTTATCTAGCCCTTGCATGTGTAAATACTTTGACATATGCCATTCATATTTATTACGTGCTGTAATCTTATCATGTGGATTGCTACCTAGCGTGGCACTCGGCATTATTAGGTTAGGGCAAGGATTGGTTAGCTCAGTATCAGGATAATGTGACTGAGTGGGACATCAGGTCTAGGTGCCGGCGGCTTTATCTCCCAGTGGGGCAGCACTTATGCAGGTATGCAGGTATTGCAGGTATAGCAATACCTCAGGGAGTTTGACGCCCCTGCCTTGCAGAGTTGTAAACCACTGCCTTGTGGTACAGGTTCTTGACAGAACCGAAGGCTAAGGGAGCAAACCCTAAACAGAAAACCATGTCACTGTGGCAGCATTAAGGGCGGTTGATGTATGGAACTTCAAACATCTCCCGACCAGCCACTGCAGGGACAAATAGTTTTGCGCCTGTCTTGACATGTTCTTGCCCGTGTGAATCCTCTATTTGCTCCCCGAGAGAGTGCTGCTGGTAACTTGCAAAAGCCAGCAGCACTTCAACACTTTTGCAGGCAGCTTTCATGAAGTGTGACATTAAGACTGACTCATGGACGCAACTCTCACAGCAGAGAGCTAAATGGAGAGTGGCAGTCAAGTAATGAAAGAAGTCTTTGTCGCATCGCGACCGACAGCATGATGATGATGATGATGATGGGATATCAGGTCATGGTGCTCGCGGCCTGCTCTTCCAGTGGGGCAGCACTATAAAGTGGCCATGCGTGTGCACTGCACAAGTCAGTACCGTCCTGATATGACCTTAGATGTTGTTAGGACGTAAAACAACAACAAACAAACAACAACACTTTTTGGCGCATGCGCAGGCACTACAACCTCTGGTTGCATAAACGAATACGCTCAGGATGGAAAACATGGTGGCTAAAACCAAAACCTTTTTTTTTTTTAATAACCAATATAACCACAGCAAAAAGGATTTAAAGTATTTTATGATTGCATAGTTTAGCTATATTTCCATTTCATTAATCTGGGTTATTAAAAAAAAACACCCATTAAAAACACGTAGGACTTGTACTGGTAATTGTTATTCTACAGGAACCAGCACAAATGTGACGTCATTGCTCCTAGCACGCCCAGTCAAGACGTGGGGCACTGGGGTCGGGTCGTTTTTCACACGGCCCATGTATTATTAGGCTCCGATCACCGTGTTCTATTTGAAATCCTAACTACTCGGGTGACCCGAATCGCCCGGAGCGTAATAATCGAATACGGCCCATAGTTGCGCACTGTCACAGGTCAGTATCCGCACTGATATGACCTTAGATGTTGCCAGGACGTAAAACTCCAACAACCAACCAATCTCCGATTCATATTGCACATTTTCAGTTATAACTAAATGCCTATATATGCACCTTGGTCGTAAGGCTTGCATTGCGTTTGATTCGCGGCGGACCGCCTCCTGTGGCCGCGCGGCGCGCGGCGAGGTGCACGGCGATCAGGCCGCCAGGCAGCGCCATACCTGCGCCTACTGCGCCAATGTCAGGCACATCCTCATGGCTCACAGCGAGCCCATATGTTATACGAAGAAGAGCCATTCGCGCGGATTTTTGATCCGTCGGCGGCGCTCCTGCCCCCAGCGACGTCCAGACAACAGCTCCCCCCCCCCCCCGACTTCCGAGCCCCGACCCCCCAAGCGCTGGTGTGGCCCCCACGGGGCCCTGCGACCACAGCCCCGTCCATGATGCGGTGAGCCGTCGCCGGCCTCACGCCGCCACTGCCCCCAGGGGCGCTATCATCCTCACCGCCCACCGGACCTCCTCCCCCACCCCTGCCAGCACCCACCCCCCTCACTGATGACCTCGGCGAGCCGGTCACGGATGTGGTCGACCCTGCCGTCCAGGACACCCTCCTCACCTCCCCATCCTGTGGCCCCACCCCCCACGACTACCGTCCTCTCCATCTGGCCTCGCCAGATACCTTGGGCCCAATACCCTGACTTTACTCGAAGCCCACCGCGATGCGGGTCTACCTAACTTTTTGGCTGCCCGCATCCCCCTCCACTCAGGCCCGCCTATTGGACTACCACAACCTCTATGTGGTCGACCGCCTGGAGTTGGGCTTCCCCGCCAATTACTCCCCCGGCGCCCCCCCTCGCCCCACCTACACCAACCACCGGGAGGCCTGCAAACACAACACCCACCTCCGGGACTTCGTCGCCACTGAGCTGGCCCATGGCGCCCTGACCGGCCCCTTCCACGTCCCCCGCTTCACCCCTTGGGCACAGGTCTCCCTGATGATGACCCGGCCCAAGTCAGACCCAGGGAAGAAGAGGGTCATAGTCGACCTATCCTACCCTCGCGGAGGCAGCATCAATGCAGGCATCGCCCACCGGGAGGACCTTGGGAAAGCGCACACTTATAAACTCCGCTGTGTCGCCGACAGGGGGTGCTGCCTCCTCCGGGAGGGCTTCAGCACATACATATGGACAGCCAACATCTCCAGGGCCAACCAACAGCTCCGGGCCGACCCCCTGGCCTGCCCCCTCTATGGCGTCACCCTGGACGGCGCCACATACGTGGACCTCGCTCTCCCGTTCGGCTGCCGATCCTTGAGGGTGGCCTGCGCCCGGGTCACCACGGCCCTGGCCTCGATCCTCCCGTGCGAGAGCTTCCACACCTTGGTGTATGTGGAGGACTATTTGGGCTGTGACCTGAGGGCCCACCAGGCCTTCGACTCCTTCATCGACCAGACGGCCGCCCTCGTGTTCGAGGTCGCCCCCGGCAATTTCCACCCCCCCATGGTCCGCCTCATCTGGCTCGGCTTTGCCCTCCGCAGTGAGGCCATGACTATCCGGATCGCCCCTGACAAAGTCGAGGCCCTCATCGCTGACTGCGAGCACGGATCGACCACCGCACCCTCGGGCGCCATGAGTTACAGAGCGTCCTTGGCCACCTCAACCACATAGGCAGCTGCGTCCTTCCTGTGAGGAAATTTATGGGCTGCCTCCTTGCCGCCCTCTGCAGCTGCTATGGGGCTGCCTCCCTCACCCTCGGGGAGGAGGCCTGCCGCGACCTGTGCTAGTTTGCCTTGTATGGCCACGTCTCCACCTCCTCCGCAAGCCCGAGTTCCAGTGCCTCATGATCATGTGTGACTCCTGCCTCACTGGGGGTGGGGCCTTCTCGCCCACCACCTGCTACGCCCAGGAGTACTCTCAGGGAGTCCGCACCCGGTTCTGCAACATTCACAAGCTCGAGGCTGTCAACCTAGTGGGGGCCCTCTGGGCCCTCCTTCCCGAGGACATCGAGGGTGCCACCATTGTCGTGAACACCGACAACATGGCCTCCACCGCTGCCCTCGAGTCCGGTCATGCCTGCGACCCCACCCTCTGGACCTGCACCCGGGAACTCTGGCTCCTGACTGCGGCCGGGTCATTCATGATCTCCATCCCCCATAAGCCTGGTGCTGCCCTCATTCTTGCCGCCACCCTCAGCCAGCCCCACATAATCGGCCCCTGGCTCGGGGTGGCCCAGGCTGAGGTTGCCCGCCTGGCTTGTTATATGTGGCCCCTCGCCACGATGACTTCCCGTATAACCCTGGCCTTTGATTCCAGGTTTCTCCGCCCTCGAAGTCGCCGTGGTTGACGGCCTCTGCATTGCCTTCTTCACGCCCTCTACCTGGAGGAACAGACCCCGGCAGGCTGAGGCCTATGTCACATACATGCACGCCCATGACCGGAGAAGGGAACACTATATCAAATGAGAGAGCGCCATATAGACTAAATAGACACTTCACAGAGATAGGAGCAATGTTAGCAGAACAATTCAGAAGAAGCTGGGAATACACAGGTGATGCAGTTGAACAGCAAAAGTAAGAGAGAATGAAGTGATTAGACTAGTTAAGAGAATAGATCTAGGAAAGTCACCAGGAATACAGAACCTACAAGCCAGAATAATTATGGATGCTATGCTAGCCATACCAAATGTTATATGTGACTTAATCAATAATTCATTTGAGATGGGTATTTTTCCCATGGCCTGGAAGTGGTACCAATACACAAGGGTGGAGACAAAGGGGACATGGCCAACCTCTGCCCCATATCACTCCAACCTGTGCCAGGCAAACTGATCTAGAAATTAATGTACAAGAAAATCATGAAACATCTAGATAGTGAGAAAATACTAAATGACAAACAGGGAGGGTTCAGAAAGGGCTTCTCCACAACAAAAACAATGTGCAATCTAACAAATGACATAATGAGAGATATGAATGAAGGTGAACAGACAACTGCCACATTCATAAATTTTATCAAGACATTCAATACAGTGAATCATGACATACTGATACAAAAGCTAGAACGAGTAGGAATAAGAGGAAGAACACTAGACTAGATAAGGAATTACATCAGTAAGAGAAGTCAGAGAACAAAAGTAAATGGCAAAACATCAGAAAGTGTACAGGTAACCTGTGGAGTCCCTCAAGGTTCAGTATTAGACCCACTCCTCTTCATCATTTACATCAATGATCTGGAGAAGTCCTTACAGGGAATCAAATTCCAACTATATGCTGATGACACTGTGATATACACAACAAGCAATAGCAGAAAAGAGAACAGAGATAAGCTAAATGAGAAACTAGTAGCTTTAGATAATTGGTGTAACTCCAACAAGATTTCCATAAACCACAAGAAGTCGAAGGTCCTAGTGTTTGGCAGTGGGAAAATCAACTATGGCAATGCAGAGCCAATAATTTTGGGAGGAAAAGTTCTTGATTATCAGACCAACTACAGATATCTAGGGTTGAATAAAATCTTGATAGGAAAGTAAACTACAATGATAACATAAAAGAAGTTATCAAGAAGGCAAACCACAAAATCTGGATATTAGCAAATACCAGAAAATACCTAACTTCAAATATGGCTATTAAAGTCTATTCTACCATTCTTTGGCTATGGTGATGTAATATATATGGGGGTAACAAAACTATGTTGGATAAACTACAAAGACTACAACATAGAGCAAATAAGATATGTGTGAAGGTGGAACAGAGACACCCAACTGATGATCTCCATAGGAAAGCAAGAGTCACTAAATGACAGGAGAAAAGCACATCTCAAAATAGCAGCATGCAGGGAGAAAAGGAAGCCTGGGAGGGTGCAGGTTACAAAAAAGGCAACAAGAGGTAGTGATGGCCCCAGACTGATAATAAACAGAGCCAAAAACAGATCATATGAGAGGAGTACCGAGTACATGAAGGCAAGGGAATGGAATACACTGGGAGTAGAAGAAAGAAGTACAGGGACAATAGAAACATATAAAACATTAATCAAAAGAGAGCTAAATGCACTGCTAGACTAATGACAACAACAAATAAAATTTTAAAAAATTTAAAGAAGAAAGATAGATAAATAAATAGAAAATGCAATGATAATTCAAGCAAAGTTTTAGAGGGTATAGATGCTAGGTATGATACATACAAAAGGAAAACTTTAAACTTCAAATAAAAACCTAATGACCACTGACACAGCAAGGTGAAGACATTCAGAGAAATTAACTATTGGTAACCAAACAGTTATCCGATTGTAGAACAAACAAACTCACAGAGGTTTGGGGGATATGGGAGAATGCTTACAAACAGAGAAAAAATGCATGCAGTAGTTGGCTATACAACAACTGAAAGTGATAAAAAGAAGGGGAGTCACAAGACTATTACTGTCTAGTGGCGAAAACAAGTCATTAGACTTAACCGTTATGGGCAGCATCACAAAAAAGAGAAGAAAAAAAAAGAAGTCAATAACACAGAATTTACCCAGTAGACTTTCCACTTAACTTACCTTATATAGAATTGATTTAGTTGTGCTTACCATTGCTTAGATATTGTATTCAAAACTTGTGTTTATGGATTAATATCATACCAGCTGATATCCAGCACAGACACATAGCTATATCCCTGGATAATCGCACACAAATGCACATACATATGTTGAGATTACAATATATTTAAAGTTGCATAGTCCAATGGTTTTGATTTTCTGCCATTTTCTGAGATAAAGATATTAGGTTGATTGCTATAATCTACCATACTTTAGTTTGAAATAACTTTTATCTTAAATGGCTAACTTTTGAGATATTTGAAGTGCAAACATGCAAAATTAACCTCAACATCATAGGTTTCTGCAGTATCAGGTTGTGTTAAATTGGCTCAGTGTTCCATTCTATGTGGCGACAAATGCTTGATAAGTGTACCAGTATCTAAGTTCAGTATGTAGAATCAAATCTAGATCACTGTTTTGGTTTTGAAAATTTGATCTTTTCATCGGACTATGCATCTTTAATAGAGACATCCTATCCAACTGTGCTCGGTTTCTCTGGCTTACATCAATGTGACAGCTGGGAAGGGCCATTAGGGATGAATGACACTAAGACGTAAGAGTGACAGCTGGTCTACTGAGATCCTCAGCCTTCACTTGGCCCTAAATAACTGAAAATAGGTTCTTTCATGAACTGCCAGGTATGTGCATTTGCGTGCGATTCTCAGGGGTTTATATATGTGTATGTGCTTGATACCAACTGGTATGATATTATTAATCCACATACACAATTTTTTAATTAGGTTCTTTCAAGATCTACAAATTATGACCAGTTGCTCATGATGCTTGTTTTGTGTGTGTGGCCCCACATTGGCCAACGCTTCTTTTTGGTCAGACGGGATGGCCAAATGAGTTAGAGCGTCCGTCTTTCCGTGTTGGTAGATCGTGGGATCGTGGGTTCGAATCCTGGTCGAGTCAAACCAATGACTTAAAAATTGATACTTATCAGTTCCTAGCCAGACGCTCGGCATTACTACGATAGGGCAAGGAGCAGTGGAATGAGGAAGACCAGTCGTCTGTGACTGAAATTTCCCCTGCTTAAACAACTAATGTACCAACAACAAAAAACAACGTAAATTTGATAAACCAAAACTATTACCTAGAGTTTATCATATATATTAAACTTAGATACTGGTGAACTTATTAAACACGCGCTGATACATAAAAGGGGACACAAAGTCAATTTAGTAGAACCTGTTACTACTGAAGTGTATGGTGTCCGAATTTCGACATGATTGCCAAAATTAATATTAGCATGCTTGCATTTCAAATATCTCCGAAGTTAACCATTTTTAATCAAAGGTACCTCAATCTCAGAGTAATTTAAAGTCAATTATAACCATCGAATTATATCTCTAGAAAAAGGTAGGGACCCAGAACGATCAGACTATGTAACTTTAACAGGTACAGTTATCCTATTCATGTCACTGCCCCTTTAACTTCCAAACCTCAATAATTCTGATTCATATTTCAGTGGACATTTCAATGTATTTCACCACACATAACTGACGATGCCAAATGGTGTATGGATACGGAAAATTAATGGACGTAGCTCACTATGGTGGCCTAAGCGGTAGACTGCAGGCTTCCCATGCAGAAGGTCTGGAGTTGGAATCCCAGCCAAGTCAAACCAATGACTTATCAAATTGATACGTGTCACTATCTAGCCTGGCACTCGGTATTAATAGGATAGGACAAGGACTGCTTGGCACAGTGTCAGGATAATGGGACTGTGTGGGATATCGGGTCATGGTTCCAGGGGGCCTAATCTCCCATTGGGGCAGCACTATAAAGTCACCATCATGAGTGTGTATAACTTCTGCCATTGAAACAGAACGTAACACCCTTATATTTAGTGACAGTCAGGATAATGTGAGTGGGATATTGGATCATGGTGTTGGCGGACTGATTTCCCAGTGGGGCAGCACTATAAAGTTGTCACTATAAAGTTGTCACAAGTCGGTATGACCTTAGATGTTGCTATGACGTAAAACAACCACAAACATATAAAATAACTCACTTGCTTGCTATGATGGGGTAATGGCATGCGAGATCTGGTGAATAACGGTGGCCAGCCATCCATCCTCTCAGCAGTAGTAACACCCGAGGGTGAAGTGCAGATCTCCGTCGTTCTCGATATGGAAGAGGTCATAGTTATCTTCTCCGTAATACCCACCGTACTGACGGGCCACTGGCCAGGCGCTGGACATGCCAAAGCACAGCAGCAGTGTCACCAGCAACCCCAGCCATCCCACACACCGATAAGTGCTGTTCACTGTCATGACGCACGACTTCTTGAAAGGGGTTTCTCACACACACACACACACAAACAAAGGTGCGTTATGTTGGCATAGTTCACGATCTGTCCGGCTTGAAGACGCCAGCCAAGTGTTTGAGACGCTCAGTTTCAGGGAAGGCAGGCGGAAATGGAGATGTGGCGGTGTGGGGGTGTGGGGTGGGGGTGGGGGTGGGGGGTGGGAGCAGAGGTGGGGGGAGCAGAATGAATTGAGGTGTAGAATGATTTGGGGTATTGTAATTAGAGCTAGTAAGTATTTCTTAAAGCTGCATGGTCCGATGGTTTTGAGTTTCTGTCATTTTCTGAGATAAATAGCGTTCTCCGTGGCGGAGTGGTTAGAGTGTCTGACTTTTTTCTAGGTCCGACTCCTAATCTGAGGGTCAGTGGTTTGATTCCCCGTGCCCCCAGCTCTGCCAATTTGGATTTCTACCGCTGTGTATAACTTACAGCGTCATCAAAGGCCAGTTGCTCTCATACCATGTCTATGTGGTGTGGGAGGTTAAAAATCCCTTGGGTCGGTAAAAGTGTAGGCTCGGGCATTCTATCGACCAGCAGTGGAATGAGGAAGACCAGTCGTCTATGACTGAAATTTCCCCTGCTTAAACAACTAATGGACCCAAAAAATATATATATATATTAGGTTGTTCGCTAGTATCTACCTTACTCTAGGTTGAAGTAATTTATTTGATTTTAAATGGCTACCTTTTGAGATGGTTGAAATGAAAAAATGCTACATTAATTTTAGTAAGCACACCAAAGCTCGGATACCATTGGCTTATTCAGTAACAGATTCTATTAAATTTCCTCAGGATTCCCTTCTATGGGCCATCCTAATATGACCTTAGATGTTGCCAGGATGTAAAACTCTAACAACCAACGAAATTATATTGCGACAAATGTTTAATAAGTGCACCACTATCTGAGTTAGATATGTAGAATCAAATCTCGATAATTGTTTTGGTTTTAAAACTTTGATGTTTTAATCGGACTATGCAGCTTTAAACATTGTTGATGTGCTTCCTCACGCCCCCCGAATTTTGTGAATATTGAATTAAACATGTTTCGAGTAGAGTCCTATTTAGAAATTCATACTTCACAGTTATGCCGTAGTTCGATGAGTTAATTAGCGCTTAATTAAAAGGAAAGGTGTGTAAATTATCGTCGGTTGAATAGTAATTCTGTCGGTGATGTCAGAGATCTTTGCGCATGTCATTATAGTAACGGTGTAGCATTGTCTATGCATCATAAAAGTGAATGTTGGAATCGCACATTGAAAGTCGTCTGCTTTCAAAGGAATTCAATGGAAATCAATGGAATTGACAAAACAGTCTTGAATTAAAAATAAGGTTGGTTGGTTGTTTGACGTCCTGGCAACATCTAAGGTCATATCAGGATGGGTACCGACTTGTGACAGTACACACTCATGACAACTTTATTGCGAAATCAGGCCGCCAGCACCATGACCCAATATCTCACTCACTCACATTATCCTGATACTGAGATAAAGAGTCGCTAAATATAAGGCCGGAGTGGGGTGTTGCGTTCTGTTTCAATGGCAGCAGTTATACAGAGTTGTCATTTGCTATCCACTGTTATGTGCTTTTAGAACCCATTGAATCCACGGGTTTTAAATATAATTCCTGCTGGACCTGCCTACTTGCCATGCATGGCGGGAGACCGACATGGGTGTTGGCTAGGTAAGGTGCTATCCTATTTAGCTTTGGCTTAGAATCAATGTTGTGTGTCCGTCATCACTCACCAAGCGTTTCGATGTATTCCGATGCTTCTAGTTCCGGCTTTGGCGCCGCCCACGTGGATGACTGGTGTGCTGGGGTTTTCAGCCCAAGTGTGTGCAGGGACCTGTCCTCTGAAATCGGACATCATTATGCAGAGAGCAATGACATATGCGTTAATTACCATATTAATGTGTGTGAGATGTGGGCGGTCGTCAGTGCCATCACCAGATGGGCAGAGCATTGGAGGGACAAGTCTGTCGTTTTTGTGACAGACAATAACGCGCTGCCGACCGGGCGTTGTTAAAATAGGCAGATTATGGTCTGGATTAGAGAGTTATTTTGGATCTCATGTAACTTTGACTTTGATATTAATTTGGTATATTTGTAGTTGGGGAATGATGATAACTATCAGACGTTGTAAAACCATTCAGTTCAAGGAGCGCGAATTGCTAATCCCAATTACAAATTTTACCAACGTTAAATTGTGTGAGGTTTACTGGGTACGGAGACACTTCCGTCAGGTACCACTACCCGGCACAGATCCGGATTTTCAGGTACCGTCCCCAAAGGGGGGTTATAAGCCATTAGATTATCGGACATTAAGTTTCGCGATAACATATTTTGCTGAATGTGCTGATTTAGAGAGTGATACCTTCTCTTGCCATTCTTTGTGCCAGGTGGGATGCACCTTTTTAGCTATGCAGGGTGCTTCCCTCGAGGAGATTAGGACTAGAGGGGACTGGTTGTCCCACGCACTATTTGCATATATTTCCTCTCCTTTATCGGAGAGGATACTCGTCGATATGCGTTTCATGACAGCCTTGGCGAGTTCGACTTAGTTGTGCCTGGGGGTGCGTTGCGCCATTGGCGGTTTTGTGCCAGCCAGATGCAGTGTTATGTAATCTTTTTTTTTTAAACTCTAGCTCCCACAGCTATTCGTGTTTGTCTGCTTAGTGGAGTCTACAGACTGTATATACTTGTATATGTGGGTGTAGCTGCCCGCGGGCACCTCCCCCCTCTGGGGTTAACTAAATTGGCCGTGTGTCTGCGAACGCACTTTTGGTTCACCTGATGGTTTCATTGTATGTGTGCTAGTCGGCACCACCAGTGCCTGGCCCGACCCGATTCACAGTAAGTGTGCCTGCTGCCCACCAGCCCACGCCAGTGTCGCCTATATAAGGCGCGCCGTTTGCCTGGCCAGACCATCTCCCAATACACCTGCAGGCCTGCGCGCCGATTTGATTTGTTCCGACGCGGACATTTTTTGGTAGATTTATTGGGTGGTTTTGTGCCAGCCAGATGCAGTGTTCTGTGATATTTAAACAGATAAACTGTCTCTCCCACATCTATTCATCTTTGTCAACTTAGCGGGGTCTATATCAGTATATGTGTATATACACACATATATATATATACACACACACATATATATATATATATATATATACTGCATCCAGGAATGGCTTATATGTATATGCAGATACATATATCTATATACATATAATTAGTATGTATATATATATATATATATATATATGTATATGTACATATATAAAGCTATTCCTGGATGCAGTATAGGAACCCCAGGCAGGCAGTCACCACCAGCTACATGATGCATACGGCTAACTCCAACCTGTACCCCCTTGCTACTTTTACACTCTTATTTTTTAAGATTACAAAAATAGAGAATTAACTTGTCTAAAACATGGTTTTAAAAACCCCACCAACACCCAAAGCCATCTAGGCTTCTCTATATTAGAACAGCCATAATTTACTTCTATTATATAATAGATGATAATCGCATATATGCAGTGCGTAGATGCGGCATGTGGATATTGACTCGCATACATGTATGTACGATAATAGCGTGTGTGTTGGTCAGAAACAATTTTGGTGAGGTGGAGTGAGAATTAAACCACAGCGAAATTAAAGCTGCAGAGTCCATTGAAACCATACCAGATGGGATGGCCAGATGAGTTGAGCGTCTGGCTCCTGTTTTGGGAGATCGGGGGATCCGAACCCATGGGATCGTTTGTTCGAACCCTGGTCGAGTCAATCCAATGACTTAAAAATTGATAGTTGTCACTTCCTAGCCAGGCACTCGGCATTATTAGGATAGGGCATGGACTGGTTAGCTCAGTGTCAGGATAATGTTACTGAGTGGGATATCATGTCATGATGCTGGTGGCCTGGTCTACCAGTGGGGCAGCACTATAAAGTCGCCATGAGTGTGCACTCTCACAAGTCGGTACCCGTCCTGATATAACCTTAGATGTTGCTAGGACGTAGAAAAACAAACAAGCAAACTCCATTGAAACCATCAAATTTTCCAAACCAATTATACAGGATCGATGCTGTGGCTAATACAGCACTGACCAAACTTAGATTATTTAGAATGTCAATTCCAATAGTAAGATGGTCGGAAGACCAGTGCTCCGGCGCTGACAAATGTCATATTCAGATGAATAAATACTTTACAAAAAAAATACACTTACCTAGATTGCCAAATGGTGTATGGATGCGGAAAATTAATGGACGTAGCTCATTATAGATGCCCAATCGGTAGAGTGCAGGATTCCCATACCCAACTTAGACATTTGTACACTTATTAATATTAAGCATTTGTAGCTGCGTAGAAGAGCACACTATGATAATTTAATATATAACAAAACTATTGCTGCTAAACCATATGATATCGGAATTTGTTTGTGCATGCCAAAATTAATTTGCCATGTTTTCATTACAATGAAAAACTGAAATAATTTGCAAAGTTACTTCAAAATAAAGTAGAGTATTATTCAAAGTAAAGTAGAGTATTGTTCAAAGTAAAGTAGAGTATTATTCAAAGTAAAGTAGAGTATTATTCAAAGTAAAGTAGAGTATTATTCAAAGTAAAGTAGAGTATTATTCAAAGTAAAGTAGAGTATTATTCAAAGTAAAGTAGAGTACTATTCAGAGTAAAGTAGAGTATTATTCAAAGTCAAGTAGAGTATTATTCAAAGTAAAGTAGAGTATTATTCAAAGTAAAGTAGAGTATTATTCAAATTAAAGTAGAGTATTATTCAGAGTAAAGTAGAGTATTATTCAAAGTAAAGTAGAGTATTATTGAGAGTAAAGTAGAGTATTATTCAAAGTAAAGTAGAGTATTATTCAAAGTAAAGTAGAGTATTATTCAAAGTAAAGTAGAGTATTATTCAAAGTAAAGTAGAGTATGTATTATTCAAAGTAAAGTAGAGTATTATTCAAAGTAAAGTAGAGTATTATTCAAAGTAAAGTAGAGTATTATTCAAAGTAAAGTAGAGTATTATTCAAAGTAAAGTAGAGTATTATTCAAAGTAAAGTAGAGTATTATTCAGAGTAAAGTAGAGTATTATTCAAAGTAAAGTAGAGTATTATTCAAAGTAAAGTAGAGTATTATTCAGAGTAAAGTAGAGTATTATTCAAAGTAAAGTAGAGTATTATTCAGAGTAAAGTAGAGTATTATTCAAAGTAAAGTAGAGTATTATTCAGAGTAAAGTAGAGTATTATTCAAAGTAAAGTAGAGTATTATTAAGAGTAAAGTAGAGTATTATTCAAAGTAAAGTAGAGTATTATTCAAAGTAAAATAGAGTATTATTCAAAGTAAAGTAGAGTATTATTCAAAGTAAAGTAGAGTATTATTCAAAGTAAAGTAGAGTATTATTCAGAGTAAAGTAGAGTATTATTCAAAGTAAAGTAGAGTATTATTCAGAGTAAAGTAAAATGCTAAAGTTACTTCAAAGGAAAGTAGAGTAACCAGGTAACATAGATTATAACGATCAATATAATGTATATATCTCAGAAAATGGCAGAAACTCAAAACTGTCGAACTATGCAACTTTAAAGCTGCATAGTCCCATGCAAGCATCAGATTTACAAAACCAAAATAATTATCTAGTTTTGATTCTACACTACATATCTAAGTTAAATACTAGTGCATTTATTAAACACTTGTCACCACTTAGAAGGGAACACTGAGTCAATTTAACAGAAGCTTTTACTTCAGAAGCCTATGGTGTCGGAGGTTTAGCATGGTTGCCAACATTACTTTGGCACATTTGCACTTCAAATATATCAAAACTTAGCCATTTAAAAGAAAAGCTATGTTAATTAAAGTAAGATAGATAATAATAGTCAACCTAATATGTTCATCACAGAAAATGACAGAAACTCAAAACCATCGGACTAAGCAACTTTAAGTTTAACCTCCATCCCTAAATAACCCCCCCCCCTACCCCCAGGGGCTACCACTCAACGCATGAGTAGCATACACAAAGTGGGAGTGTTCGCGGGCGGGAGGCAGTGAGTCAGTTGCGTGGCCAGTGTATAGGCCATATAGACATGGGCACGCCATCGACCGGGGCAGTTGTGTGAATAATATATGGTTATCATGTTATCCTCACATCACACACAAGCCAGCCTCACTCACACACAGGTATTGACACTGATAAAACAGCAACACCAATAGCAACGCCATAATAACCTGTTTTCAGTTATTTAGGGCCCAATGAAGGCTAAGAGTAAGAGTCTGTCTCTCTTACTAGTCTAAAGCTAAGATTTCATATACGCGGTATGCGGCATATGGAATGCGAATGCGAAAGCGATATGCAACATTATATAGATACCCATGCCATTCTCAGGATTTGTTGCTCCAAATTTGTGAAGGAATGTTAAAGTTCCTGTTGTTTCCTATGGCAAACGCAGCAGTATTCACATTCACCTTCTTACCGATCGGTCCTCGTAGCGATCCACTTGCCACATTCGCATTTGCATTCACATTTGCATTTGCATTTGCATTTGCATTTGCATTTGTATTCGCATTCAGACATATGGAAGCGCTACTGTGTCTTTACAGGCTTTTCCATTTTTTTGCTGCATTCGCATTCGCATTTACATTCGCATACCGTATACAGTGTATATGGAATCTTAGCTTCAGTGTCATTCATTCTTAACCGGGCGCGGTGGCCGAATCGGCAGGCCTCGCGTGCAGAAGATCGGAAGTTCGCGAGTTTGGTTCCCATTTGAGTCAAACCTATGAGTTAAAAATTGATACTTGTCGCTTCCTAGCCTGGTGCTCGGCATTATTAGGATAGGACAAGGGCTGATTAGCTCGGAGTCAGGATAATGTGACTGAGTGGGATATTGGGTCATGGTGCCAGCGCCCTGATTTCCCAGTGGGGCAGCACTATAAAATCGCCATGAGTGCATACTGTCACAAGTCGGTATCCGTCCTGATATGACCTAGATGTTGCTAGGACGTAAAACAACAACAAACAAACAAACATTCATTCCTAATGGCCCTTCCCAGCTGCTACATAGTTTAGTAAAATTTTAAAAAGTGTCGTGAACAAGATCAACCAGCTGTCACTCAGTGTTATTCATCCCCAATGGCACTTCCCAGCTGCTACATAGTTTAGTAAATAAAACAAACTACCTATAGAACACACCAGACGGGATGGCCGAATGAGTTAGAGCGTCCGTCTCCTGTGTTGGTAGATCGTGGGGTCGTGGGTTCGAACCCTGGTTGAGTCAAACCAATGACTTAAAATGACCTTAGATATTGCTAGGACGTAAAACAACAACAAACAACAACAACAACCTATAGAACATATAAATACACATGAAGGGCATGCTTTTATTTAAGTACATCATTATAATAATAATAATGAAATATGTCATTGTGTAATAAAATTGCAGTATAATGAAATCAGAAAATAGAAAGAATTTGTTTACACTAGTTTCCTTTTGAATTGTTTGATTTATTTCTTCTTTTAATCACCTTTCTATGTCGTGGAATGCAGGTATTGCAGGTATATCAATACCTCAGGGAGTTTGACGGCCCTGCCCTGCAGAGTTGTAAACCACTGCCTTGTGGTACAGGTTCTTGACAGAACGAAGGCTAAGGGAGCAAACCCTAAACAGAAAACCATGTCACTGTGGCAGCATTAAGGGCAGTTGATGTATGGAACTCCCAACATCTCTCGACCAGCCACTGCAGGGACAAATAGTTTTGCGCCTGTCTTGACATGTTCTTGCCGGTGTGAAACCTCTATTTGCTCCCCGAGAGAGTGCCGCTGGTAACTTGCAAAAGCCAGCAGCACTTCAACACTTTTGCAGGCAGCTTTCATGAAAAGCAGTCTTTGTCGCATCGCGACCGACAGCATGATGATGATGATTGTTGTCGTGGACAAGGAGATCAACAACAAAAAGCTGGTGAGTATCTAGAGTGGCCCGTGCGGCAGGGTTCCCATTGGCGTGGCCTGAGCGTGCTATCAAAAAACAAAAAGCTGGTGAGTATCTAGAGTGGCCCGTGCAGTGGGGTTGACATTGGCGTGGCCTGAGCGTGCTATCAACAAACAAAAAGCTTTTGAGTATCTACAGTGGCCCGTGCGGCGGGGTTCCCATTGGCGTGGCCTGAGCATGCTATCAAAGAACAAAAAGCTGGTGAGTATCTAGAGTGGCCCGTGCGGCGGGGTTCCCATTGGCATGGCCTGAGCATGCTATCAAAAAACAAAAAGCTGGTGAGTATCTAGAGTGGCCCGTGCGGCGGGGTTCCCATTGGCGTGGCCTGAGCATGCTATCAAAGAACAAAAAGCTGGTGAGTATCTAGAGTGGCCCGTGCGGCGGGGTTCCCATTGGCATGGCCTGAGCGTGCTATCAACAAACAAAAAGCTTTTGAGTATCTACAGTGGCCCGTGCGGCGGGGTTCCCATTGGCATGGCCTGAGCATGCTATCAAAAAACAAAAAGCTGGTGAGTATCTAGAGTGGCCCGTGCGACGGGGTTCCCATTGGCGTGGCCTAAGCGTGCCGATATAGGCGGTGTTCGCCTCGTTCCCCGCCTTCGTATGCCCTTGAAGGCGAGAACGGCATCGCATTCACCACCAGGCGATGGGAGCCCCCTCCTACACCCACACCGGGACTCGGGTCTGGGCGCGCCCGGCGTCAACCCAAGGTTCCGGCATCCCGGTGTTGAGAAGGGTAGGATTGGAAATGGGGTATGGACCGCCGGACCCTAAGCTGTATCCATGGGCTTTGTGTGCTAGCCGCACGGCCGTGGCTCACCTGCCTCTCCCGGGGCCTCCCGCCCGCCCTATGCCGGCTGGCGTCAGGATTCACTGGGCTGATGCAATCCTATTTGACCCAAATCGGCGGGCGGATGGCGGCGGACCCGCGGCGGGCGGGAGGGTGCGGGCGGGCGGTTGGAGGCGGCGGGAGGCGGCGGAAGGCTGGGCGGGCGGTGAGCGACGGCGGGCGGCGGGCGGCGGGCGGCAGGCGGGGTGCGGGCGGGAAGGCTGGCGCTTGTTTCCGGCGGTGTTGAGTTAAATCGATAAAGCGGAGCGCCCGGCTGTGTCGGCCCGGCCAATGGAGAAGGGTCCACAGCGACGAAAGAAGCAAAAACGGCTGACCACTGGGTCATATTGAGCATACCCTTGCAGGAATAGTTTCCCATTCAGTAATTACTGATATTGTGTAATTTAAACAGAAATTGATGTAGATAAATTTCAAATATAGTTCAAACACTTTAATCCATTTATTTCCCCCTCCCGCCCCACCCCCCCGATATAACTACAGCAAAGTATTTTATGATTGCGTGTGTATTTTGTTACTCCACTCCTGGTGTTCGATTTGAAATTCTAGCCACTCGGGTGACGACCGTCATTTCTGCGGAATAAACTATTAATATTGCATTTGTGCATTGGTCTTTATGACAAATTGTTCTTTACTTCTTTTAATTTTGAATAAAATCTCAGTTTTGCACTATGCGTATTAGGAAATTCTTTGGCAGCGGGCATTTGTTTTGACATATTATTAACCAATCGCTGACCCCGAATACCTAGTAGCACAGAGGAACATGTACACTGCGATTTCCGGCAAGTTCAAACGGGCTGAAACGAGTTCAACCATAGCTGGTTGGGTCGCACCGTGGCTAGTTGGGTCGCTCCGTATAGCGCTGAATATGCTTATGCGCCGATGGTTGCCTGCGACTGGCAGGATGATAACCAGCGACGCCTGAGTAGTAAGTGGGTTGGTTATGACGGTAGGTGGCAGCACTGCGTGGAAGACACGCGCTGAACGCTGTTCAAAGCCTGCCGGGCTGGGCTGGCTGGTAACCTGGGTACCAAAGGCAGGCGTGACCTAAATACTTTATTGACGGATGGATTTATCGGTCATTATTCGGGACACTTAAATTGCATCCATGTTGGAATTTCCCTTGTCTAGAACGAGGCAAACTCCCCCCCCCACCCACCCACCCATCCCCCATAATTGAGTGGGTGTGGCAATGTATTCGATTCAAGTTGAAGAGTTATTTCAAACTACATTAAAGCCTCTATAAATCGACCGACCATGGGACCGACTTTAAACGGTCCATTTAGGGAGGTGGTCGGCTTAGGAAGTTTTTTTTAATTGTTACAATGGAATTGTATGGGCGATCGTTTGGAACCCAAATAAAGCCATCGATATAGGGGAGTGGTCGAACTGTAGAGGTGGACAGTTAGAGAGGTTTTACTGTACATCCTTGGGATACATGCAAATACATATGTATATATATATATTGATTTGTTTGTTGTTGTTTTATACTATACCAACATATAAGGTCATATCAGGACAGATCCCAACCGTGACAGTGTACACTTATGGTGACTTTATAGTGCTGGCTCAATGGGATAGAAGGGTGCCAACACCATGATCCGATATCCCACACAGTCACATTATCCCAATCCCATGCTAACCAGTCCATGTTCTATCCCATTAATGCCAAGTGCCAGGCTGCGTAGTGACAAGTATCAATTTTATAAGTATAAATATGGTTTGAGTCGGCTGGGATCTGAACTCCCGGCCTTCCGCACGGGGAAGCTGCACTACACCGCTTCGGCAATTGCTGTAAATTGCAAACAATCCAAAATCCGGCTCTTTACCATACTTTGATAGTCCATTTACCTATAATTTGTTTGGATTCTTTTGCGCATTTTAATTGTAACTTGTTAATTTGATTAATTGCTAGTAAGGCCACAAAGTCGAACATATACAGCTGGAAACATTTTCTTTTGTTTGTATATGGTTTATATTAATGCAACCAACGCGACCAGTATCGGTAATGAAAGACAATTGTTTATTTCGTTTAAAAACATGCAATAATGTCCATAAACAATTCGATATTTCAATGATATCAAATTAGTTCTTGGAATAGCACCGATATTGTGTCTGGTGAATGTCCTCTAACCGTAACAAAGAGTAAAGCTAAGATTCCTTACACGTGGTATGTGGTATTCGAATGCGAATGCGGCAAAAAATCGAAATGCCTTGAAGTCAATGGGCTACATCCC
Source organism: Branchipolynoe longqiensis (assembly GCA_030323885.1). NCBI lineage: Eukaryota > Metazoa > Annelida > Polychaeta > Phyllodocida > Polynoidae > Branchipolynoe > Branchipolynoe longqiensis. The sequence goes on from CM059196.1 coordinate 79,764,256, forward strand.
TTACACGCAGTATGCGAATGCAAATGCGAATGCGAATGCGGCAACTCGATCGGTCCCTGTAGCGATCGGTGCGGCATGTGGCATGCGGCATGCAGCATGCGAATAGAAACGTCAGTCGCACTTGTCCATTAGTTTTAGATGAGGAGAGGCGACTGATCATTATGGAACGGTCACACACAGGGGTGCTGAGGGGAAACATATGGTAGAGGTGGTGGTGGGGAGACGCTTGCCGCTTACCGCGTAGAAGGAATCCTCCCATTCACATAACGCATACCGCATGCCGCATGCCGCATACCGCATACCACGTAGAAGGAATCTTAGCTTAAGTGCGTTTAAAGGGCTATGATTCTGCGGATGCACTTTACGACTGCCCACCAGCTGCACATGCTTCTATCGAATGTCACTGATTGCCCACAAAGGGCAAGAGGTCATTCGTGCAGCTATGCAGTTTACAAGCTGACCACACAATAATCTGAAAAAAAAGAGCAAAATTACAATGGGAAATAGCATTTGATGTATTCATGAACACAATCATAACGATCTCAATAGTTAGAGGTATTATACTAGTCGTAATAGTTACACTAGGTTTGTTGTTGTTTTACGTCCTAGCAACATGTCAGGTCATATGAGGACGGTTGTTATACTAGGTATAGTGGCCGTGTCATTCTTTTTTTTTTTTTTTTGGTAAATATTGTTATTCATCTGAATACATATTTTGTCAGCGCCGGGGCACTGGTCTTCCAGCCGTCGGAGTGGTCGCAATAGTTGCAATAGTCGCAATAGTCGCAATAGTCATCATTGTAATAATATGTATAATACTCACAAGTCCTAATAATCAGATCAGGCGGGATGGTCGATTGAGTTAACCGTCCGTCTCCCGATTTGCTAAATCGTGGGATTCGAGCCCACGGGTTCGAACGATGGTCGAGTCAAACCAATTACTTAAAATTAACACTTTATAAACTTGCGGGTTTTACCCCACTAGTTATCAGAATCAATTTATAATATACACCCTACCTGGTTTGACGGGGGATCCAAAAGGTCTAGAATTATTATTAATGTTACTCACTATAGATGTACTGCACTACTCTGCAGGCTATTACAAAATCAACTCAAAACCCTCAAAATCAGTGTGGAAGTTAGGGCTTGGCAGTGTGGCTCTCTTCCTCTTGCTTCTCTCTCTTCTTGGTTACCTTCTTGATTGCCTCTTGAGTTCCCTCCTCACACTACCAGTCCCCTTCTTGTATTGTATCTTTTCAGCCATTTTATTTACATACAAATCTGATTGGTCAGTCTTACCAAGTAGAACATGTACATTCTGTGGTCAACCTCACTAGGCAGACAATCTCATCAGTCAACCTCACCTGTCAATCTAGGGTGTTGGAGGTGGGAGGGGTGTGGTGACCCATCCACCCCACCTGCTCCTCCTGCTGGTCATGGGGAGGGAACTGACCCACCCATCCACAGCCGACTTCATCTCAGCACATATGAATTATCAGTTTTCACAATAATAGGAAATCTACAACACACTCCTCACTATAACACCAACATACAGACATCAGAGTATTTAATTCATATTTACCTAGTAGTTACACATTAAACCTATCTCACTGGGCCATGTGCTGCCCTGGTGTTGGTAGAGAGAAACATACACCCTCCCCCCTACCTCCCTCCCAGGCTTAACACTCCCGCCTGCTTCCCCCCCCCCCCCCCCCCCCCCCCCCCCCCAGGTCAACCCAGCACCAATAACCCAACCCAGAAATATCCAGCTGGTCACTTCACACATCAGGCTGGAAATACCTACCCAGTAAGTCACTCCACACATCTGTGCTGGTGTCGGTATCCCAACTTATACGGTATCCCAACTTATACGAGGCCTAATTGCTGTACCATTGGGGTGCAATTCAATTTAGCCTACCCATGGAGACCTGTCCACACAGGCCTGTCTAGTTTTGGAAAATCCAAACCAACCAATTATATATGCTCTTTCCAGTTTTTAGCATCTACATACACTTTATAATGCACATAATATCATACACAAGTCCAGGTAACCAATTACATTTAAATACACCCATATATGCTTATTCCAGAGTTATTATTTCCAGTGATGATATTTTATGCATAGCATTGGACAATTTGACATTAATTAGACTCACACACAAAACATACTCTAGTGTACACATAACAATAGGATGAATATTATTATCATCATCATCATCATGCTGTCGGTCGCGATGCGACAAAGACTGCTTTCACTACTTGACTGCCGCTCCCCATTCAGCTCTCTCCATGAAAGCTGCCTGCAAAAGTGTTGAAAGTGCTGCTGGCTTTTGCAAGTTACCAGCGGCACTCTCTCGGGGAGCAAATAGAGGTTTCACACCGGCAAGAACATGTCAAGACAGGCGCAAAACTATTTGTCCCTGCAGTGGCTGGTCGGAAGATGTTGGGAGTTCCATACATCAACAGCCATTAATGCTGCCACAGTGACATGGTTTTCTGTTTAGGGTTTGCTCCCTTAGCCTTCGGTTCTGTCAAGAACCTGTACCACAAGGCAGTGGTTTACAACTCTGCAGGGCAGGGGCGTCAAACTCCCTGAGGTTTTGCTATACCTGCAATACCTGCATACCTAACATGGCTTATAACAATGATTCACTGATTTAGATATCACTAGAGTGGTTATATGTAATGATTTGATTACTAGTAGAATGGTAATAAGAATGATTGAATGATTTAGGTATTATTAGAATGGTTTTACTTATGTGAGCACAAATGGATGCAAGTCACTTGATAATATGATTCTATGTACTTCTGGGTTTTCTGAATATATTGTTCATTGTTGGTAGTTGTCTCAGGGTAATATTTAGGCAATCTTTCATCTTGGGCACCAGCAGTATTTCAGGACTCCCCTTGCTTGTTTTTACAACCCTGTTGTAAACTCTGTCTGGACCGTAGATTGGTTTTACACAGAATAGTCTGACTGCTATATGCATGGATGCATACCAGGATTGAGTGACTTAGCCCTCAAAATGGTTTCAATATTGGTGTCATGAAAAGGATATTTTTGTTTTAAGGAAATTATTTACTCTTATTTTATTTGTGATACAGACCCAAAAGTCTGAACATTTTACAACTTGTCACTTCGTAGCCAGGCACTCTGCATTATTAGGATAGGGCAAGGACTGGTTGGCTCAGTGTCAGGATAATGTGACCGAATGGGATATTAGGTCATGGGGATGGCAGCCTGGTTTCCCAGTGGGGCGGCACTATAAAGTTGCCATCAGTGCCCACTGCCCCAAGTCAGTACCTGTCCTGATATGACCTTAGATGTTGCCAGGACGTAAAACTCAAACAAGCAGCCAACCAACCTAGAGGGTATGCATGCTCATTTAACACATATTAGCAGGTGTTTGTTTCCCAATCGAATAATAGATATTAAATTCATAGCGATTCATCAAAGAACTAGAAATACATTATCGTAGTTAAGTAGACAGTGATAATGCAACCCACGAAGACCTATTGGTTGAGGTCCATGAACATCCCACATAGGTTGTTTGCTTATTGGAGTTTTACGTCCTGGCAACATCTAAGGTCTCCAACATAGCAGATGCTATCAACCATAACATATTTTGTTATTATTATAATGGTTTTTTTTTTTCAGTTTTAAGTCTCAGCAGTATTGATCAATGTCAGCAAAGTTATATTAGACTAGTTCATATCTGCTATTAAATGGATTCCAACTAGAAAACGTTGAAGAAGCCATTTAAATGTACTATATTAAATGGCTTATTTAAACAAAATACCCTATATTGAGGCAAGTACTCAGCAATGAAGCTGTTGTCTAGGGAAGGTAAATATACAATATATATAATAGATATATATAAGCATAACATACGTCAATACACATATATTGCAACACCTTCCCGGTCAACTTAAGCCGGCATTAATTTAGTTTATTCTATCATTTATTTAATACTGCTATACCACTTATAAGACACATATCCCAACCCCATTCCGCCCCAGAAAGTGTGTTACCCCAACGCTTGTGTCACCATGATCGGTATTTGTCCCTTAAATCTGAGGCATTTACGGTTGGTGTGAATGCTTAAACCCCTAAAATAAAATCGGTATTTGAGGTGAGTTTTGAGTAGAGTTTTATTTAACCACATTATTACATATGAGACAGTTGCCTTTGATGAAAATATTCAAGCCCCTACACAAAGCACGGGCATATTGTGAGGGCCGAATGCACCAATTATTCATACTAGGACAATGCAATCAGAGGCAATGCACATTCCAGAGAGCCCAGGTGGTCAAACCCCATATTTGAATGACACGCTTACTATCTAATTGATTTTAGCTTTCATATAATGTGACAATTTAGATAAGCACACACTGAAATGTCAGTGTCTTCTAACAAATATGCAGTCAGAAGTGAATTACCAATCAGTGATATCAGACTAGCCAGACCGATATCAGTTTGATGGGACTGGGCAACGCCCTAGACCATGTGGTATCAACAGGCATTTAGAATCTCAGTCACACTACGACCGTTTGTGACCATTTGCGACCACTTGCAACTGCCTGCGATGGCTTGGAACCGCTTGGAACCGCTTTCCGACCAATTTGCGACCACTTTGCGATCACTTTGAACCAAAGAACCCACCCCTCTTGCGACCACGTCCATGTGTAGAAATATACAGATTTTCGGTTCTGATTTATATATTGGCAAAGAACATTATTATTCTGGGTCGACGGAGTGGGGACCATGATTATGTAACAGAGAAGCAATGGGTGCCCCACTCACTTTGTGACATAAGCGCCTATGTGGAAATGTGATAACACATAGCGACCGAGATTGTGATGTTCATACTTAAGAGACAGTTAATAATTATTTAAATGTTCCCTTCATGCACCAGAAAGAGTGCAATTAAAGGAGAGAAGCATTGATATGTTTGTTGGAACTGTTGATGACTACTTGTTACCACAGACCACTGGACAAGCACACCCAGCCCTTCTGCATATATTATGGACACCAGCTGCAGTCGGGGTTGAGTGACAGCTGCCCCCTATTAGGGCATCGCCCACCCAGGCTGTAGAGGGTGTCTGATTGGCTGGCTGTGTGAGTCCAGTCACCTGCATTCCTTATACCTGACACACAGACCCCACATGAAGCACTCTTGGAGGAGACTCCACTTTCTACACTTGAACTAGCAACATCTATTCCAAAGACACTAAGCTGTGTGCAACAACCTTTGGACTCAGGTTCAATGGGCTGTAGGCACTGATTCTGATATATACCAGCAATCATGAGGATCTGTGTGGGCAGTTGGCAAGGAGTGAGGGTGATAGTTTGCCAGTAGGTGAACAGGAGTTGATGCCAATAAAGCACAATCTCTTCACTGTCAATCTTGCGCGACTTGACTTCCTTTCTTCCTTATGAGTTGTTGAGAGTAATTACAGGTGGGGACTGACAGACAGTTGTCAGAACACACCTCTGGAGCATAATAATGTTTGGGGTTCAGACATCCAAGTCCTGACATATTACACACGGTCACCGACCCCTGGGCGACCATTTTGGTTGCAAAGAGGTTTTTAGTGCAGTAGCTGCAACCTCCATGTGACGAAAGCAATGGTCGCAAGGTGGTCCGCGACCTCTGAGGACACTTTGCGATCAGTTTGCGACCATTTTGCAACCATTTTGCCACGATTTGGCGACCACTTGCGACCTCTTTATATGACCAACTGTCTTTGGTGGTCGCAAAGAGGTCACAAGGAATAGTGTGACTAGGACTGTAGTAATAATCAGCATGACCCTTAGATAAAGGATTCACCCCGTGCATCCAGTACAGGGGTGAACCCTAACATAAGCTGTATTCACACGGGCAAAAAGTAAAACGATCTAGGCAAAGCATTTTACCTGAGGCGTTTTAGAAGCGCATTCACATGGGCAGTACTTGGGCTGGAAATCGATATCAGCGCATGAGCAAGTCGATACTAACCAGCGCCAGTTTGGGTTCATCGACATCGGCCGAGAGAGTGTGGGTTCGACCTAGATATGTAAGCACTGAATCGTATTGCATTGGTTTGGAACAGTCAAAACTTCTGCTGGGCAGTGAAACCCTAAAAATAAATGATGAAAAAAATATATGTGCGCAGCTAGCGGTTTCATAGACTAAATTATATAATATGCGCTTTTGATCGACCGGAAAGTCAACAAACTAAGGTGTCGACTGCACATGCGTGTGAGGTGCTTAATCCGCCTCAGTTGCGTCCACACGGGCAAGATAAAACGTTTCAGCCTAGATCGCTTCCTGTAGACCACCTTGCGAAGTGTTTTACATTAAACGATTTATATGAATCGATTCAGCCCTAAAACGCCTCAGGCGTGCATTCACACGGCAAATCTGAGTCGAACTAGGCAAGTGGTTTTACGTGAGTCGTTTTAACTCGCCCGTGTGAATACAGCTATAGTATAAATACGGGCGAAAATAGCTTTAGTATGGAACTGGAAGTAGAAACTCTGGATCAAATGGCTACCCATATCGGCACAGAGTTGGTGAAATGGGAGAGAATGCAAAAAGACAAGATGGCGGCGATAAAACGCTGTCGGTTTTATTTGTAAAATTCCTAATATAGTTCAAATCAAAAGTAGCGGGTAAATATTAACATTTGTGTGAAGAATATATTTTGCTTCTTAAATTAAGAATTTACCAGCTCAAATCATTTCCCCGCCATGTCGAAATTCTAATATGTTGGTTTTCACTCATGTACTGTAAGTATGGGGTGAACCTTTTATCTACATGACCCCCCCCTCCCCCACCCCCCACCCCCAATGGCCGATGTTTACTTTTTATGCTGGGGGGGGGGGTCGTTAAACAAACAAACAAATAAACAAACAAAGAGGTACATATAATCAGCATACTTACACGACGGTCTAGAAACCACCGTACCCCTCCCCTCCGTATCCGTGGTACCCGTGCATGTGGCCGCCAAAGCCTTGGTCGCCGTGGCCGTGGCCGTGGCCGTGGCCGTGCATGCTGCCGTAACCCCCGTGCCCGCCGCCGTACCCCTGGTGCCCCATCCCGCCGCCATGCCCGCTGTAGAAGCCGTACCCGCCCCCGTGAGCACCGTGGCCGTAGCCACCGCCGTGGCCGTAGCCGTCCGAATAGCCGTTGCCGTGACCCATACCGTGGTGGAAGCCGTATTCGTGGCCGTAATCGTCGCCAAGTCCGTAACTATGAACGCCGCCGTAGTTCTGTGGCGCTGCGAGCGATAATCCCAGAAGGGATAAGGCGGCAAGAAGGCCATGGAAAAACATTGCGTTTCTCTGGCGGTGTTGGTGTGATTTGTTGGCGTGAATTGGGAGTTATCACCCACAGGATTAATTCACTTCGACTGACTGATGCTGTTGAACTAGTATATATATATATATATATATATATATATATATATATATATATATATATATATATTAGAACTACGTCGGTTTGGGCTGCTTTACAGAATAATCCACAAGCACCAAATCAAATATATTCAAAATAAAAATCCTCCGATGCCTGATCCAGTTTAGAACCAGGTAGGGCCGATATATATAAATATATTAAAATATAAATGTGGGCCAGTGCCTGTGTTTTAAATTTGCGCGATGCTAGCTTCAGGTTGTAAGGTATGTGGAATGTTGGGTTTGTAATTTGGCGATGAAATAATTGCTGTGTTGTTAGTGAAATTAGTTTGTGGGTTGCGCCTGGGCGGGCTCCGGCCGCATGGTCTATACGTGATGGCACCTGCGTGAGTTTTGTTCGAAGCGGGAAATAATTGCTGATAAATAGAGGCGACAATAACAGTGAAAATGGGCCTTTTTATGTCCAGACGCTAAATGGTTGGTTGGCTGTTGGAGTTTTACGTCCTGGCAACATCTAAGGTTATATCAGGACGGCGACCAGGCGCTAAGTAGAATATCCGAGGGTTGTAGTATTTGATACGATTTGGAATACACACATATATTTGTAATTATGATTATATATAAACCAATTTGTATACGATATAACTTGTCTTCAATAATCATGTTGATCAACGAGCACATGCCATTGGTAGACCTTTTTTCCATGTACTATTTGATTGTCTTTCCAATGGCAGGGCACATGTTCTGTTAGGACAATATGGATTTTGATGCAGAGTTGTTCCTTGAAGCGACGTATATTACTATAGAGGGTATTCCCGTGACGTCATCAACCGGAAGTGCGGCCGTCCTGGCGATATCAACTAGTAAACAACCTGTCGGTTACAGTAACATAGTCCAAAGAGAGGTAAGTCATTCTTTCAGTTTTATTCCAAATTAATATAAATGCAGAACCCTAACCTTATAAATTGAATAAAATCTTTTCGTTGAATATAGTTTCTGTAAGTGTGCCAAGCAGTTTGTTTCTAGGTTGTGTAGTTTTAGAGATATTTCACTTTTTCTGTATGAAGATTGCTCACGGCCATTGACAATGCATTGAGTTTGCCAATACGTGCAGTGCAAAACGTACATTTAATTCAAAATTAATAGAAATGCAGAACCCTAACCTTATAAATCTAATATAATCTAGTTGTTGAATATGTTTTCTATATGTATTCCAAGCGGTTTGTGTCTAGGTGGTGTGATTTTAGAGATATTTCACTTTTTCTGTATGAAGATTGCTCACAGCCATTGACAATGCATTGAGTTTGCCAGTATGCGCAGTGCAAAACGTCTATTTTATTCAAAATTAATAGAAATGCAGAACCCTAACCATATAAATTTAATATAATCTATTTGTTGAATATGTTTTCTATATGTGTTCCAAGCTGTTTGTGTCTAGGTGGTGTGGTTTTAGAGATATTTCATTTGTTCTGTATGAAGATTGCTCACGGCCATTGACAATGACAATGGGTATATTATTGTGGTTACTATCCCCGCAATGACCGCACTTCCATTTAGCATGACGTCAGTGCATACCCTCTATTGTACACATTATATACACAAATCTATATGATTAAAATTACCTGTCATTCAGTATTTGTTTTCTTGTCTGACTTCATATGAGGCATACTCCCTTCTGCTCGCCTGTTTTCTTTTTATTGTTAAAAGAAAAAAATATATATATACTTTTTAATTCCCAGCTTCCCCTAAGTGTATATTAACTGGATAAATGACCTAGTCTAGGACGTATTCTGGTAGCCAACCCCATACGCGTAAATCTTATGCTTACAATTACAAATATTCAGGTTAACCCTATTACATTTCGATTACATTCACATAACAGGGCAGAGTCAGCATCATACAGCAATTAGCATGTACAGAATCCTGGTCATGGCACCAGTGACATGGAAGGTGTTGCAAACAAATGGGAACACCCTGCTTAATGGTGCTGTCACACTATGACGTTTCCCTCGGCGTGCCGCCAATGCGCAAGATATTTGCTAGGACTAGAGACACATCCAACTTTTCGGCGTTGTGGGAGAAAGTTTGATGGGGTGCAGCGTGTTAGTGGCATGTTGGTGGCATGTTAGTAGCATGTCATTGGCATTTTGGTAGCGTGTTGATAGTGTGTTGGTAGCGTGTTGGTGGCATGTTGGTGGCGTGCCTGTGGCGTGTAGGCAGCGCGTTGGTATCATGTTAGTACCGTGTCAACGTGTACATACCTGCCACCAACACATCAGGATGTGCCGGCAGCGCGTCCACACCCGCTGCCAATGCGTCCAGGCGCGCCGGCAACACATCCAACCCACCGAGAAATGCTGGAGCAACGCCAATGGCGCGCCCACTACCCGTCGATGGGATACATTGTAGCAGACGTGCCGACGGAACGGTCGCAGTTTGGCGAAAGAAATGCCAACGTTAACCGACGTTGATCAACGATCTGCCAATGTTCCGCCGGCAACGGGTGTCGACATGTTGGTAATACGTCTGTAGCGCGCGCTCCAACCCGTCGGAGCGCGTCGGTCCACGTCGAAAGTTTTGTGCAAGCACAAAATGATCGGCTCGCGCCGACGGCCGCCAACGGGCGCCGACGTGTCGGTACACATGTTGCTATATCTCAATGTGTACCGACGCGCCGTTAACGCGCCGCTAACGTGTCCCCACGCGTCCCGACGTTTCGACCAAAAAGGCAACACGTCAACGCGCGTTGGGGCAAAACGTCGTAGTGTGACAGCACCATGAAGGGAGACTTGAACCCATATCCCTGCCATTCCAGAACGAACCTCATAAGCATTAGTCTACCTCGTCTCCTTCATGTAATGTATCTCACGACACCTACCTAGGAAGGTTGGTTGGTTGCTGGAGCTTTACCTCCTGGCAACATCTATGGTCATATCAGGACGACGGAAGGTGAGTACAACTTTCTACACTATTATAAGACGGGATGGTCGAATGAGTTAGAGGGTCCATCTCCCGTGTTGGTAGATCGTGGGTTCGAATCCTGGTCGAGTAAAACCAATGACTTAAAAATTGATACTTGTCACTCCCTAGCCAGCTGCTCGGCATTATTAGGATAGGGCAAGGAGCAGTGGAGTGAGGAAGACCAGTTGTCTGCGACTGAAATTTAACCTGCTTAGTACACACCTACCGTTTACGATTCGCGCACTAAAACTCGCGACTCGACCCGACCCGCTTAAAACTGAAAATGGGCCGATTCATTTTTCGAATCGCGAATCGCAATCGTAATCGGCCCATTTTAGCCCTAAAACTGAGTTTTTAGTCGGGAATCGCAATCGCTAGGTGTGCGCGGGAGGCGCACACCTAGCGATTTTTGTGTGCGAAACGGGCAGTTTTAGATCGTATACGGTAGGTGGATGCGCACATAGCGTATAGGATTCACGCACTAAAACTCCCGATCCGCTTAAAACTGAAAACGGGCCGATTCATTTTTCGAATCGCGAATCGCAATCGTAAAGGTAGTACACACCTACCGTTTTAGCCCTAAAAATGTGTTTTTAGTCGTGAATCGCAATCGGTAGGTGTGCTAGGGGAGTGCACACCTCACGATTTTTGGGCAGTTTTAGATCGTATACGGTAGGTGGGTGCGGAAAAACGATCGTAAACGGTAGGTGTGTACCGGGCATAATGTACCAACAAACAAAATAAATAAATAATAGAACAATACTTTCAGATTCCTCCATAGTTCTCATTTTCACACTGGTTTTTTGGCTGTTTAGGAAAAAAAAACACATTGGGCTGAAATAATATTACTTCCGAAACCAATACGACAAAAAAGAGGGCATGTTTCTATTGAGGTGTTGTGTTGTTATTAGTCCATGTTAGTACAAAAATGTCTGTTTCACCGATTTACTCTACAACCCATGATTGCTTTTAAATCATTCACAATGCAGATGTAATACATGAGGTAGGAATGAATGGATAAAAGAGTATATGACAGGTTGGACTGAGCACCTGACACCCAAATAACTGTCGTGGTGGACGTTGCAACCAAAGGGGCCATTGTGCATAGAGTAGGTTTTGAACCCATGCGTCTGCCATTCTGGGGCAAGCGTCCTAACCATTTGTATAGCTAGGTGGTCTTTAGTTGTGAAGTCAGTGCTACAACCCTTACAATCGTACATCTTTTAAATGATTTATATCCATAAGCCATTGAAAGTTTACGAGTATATACATGTTGGCAATGCATTTACTTATGCATACATCAATCAATCAATAGTTCCGTCCTCTAGTCGAGGGTTGGATGCAATGGTTCTCCACTTGTCCCGATGGTGTGCTGTTCTGATAGACTGTGAATAATTCAAGCCTGTCCACTGTGAAATATTTGTAAACCATGATGTTCTTGGTCTCCCTCTCCCTCTGCTGCCATTCACCTTCCCTTCCAACAATGTACGGTATATTGAACTCTGACGAATGATGTGGCCAAAATAAATAAGTTTCTTTGTCTGTATAGTGGCAAACAAGCTTTTCTTATTTATAATTTTTCTGAGAACTTCTTTGTTGGTGATATGCATACATAGGGCAAGCATAAAGCCATACACCACTTAGCATATACTGACTCCAGGGGCTATATGTATGAGCAACTTTTTATCGGCTCCGGTGTTAACGGCGGGTCCCGGGTTATCTAACGCCAATGGTCCAGATGTGTCACAGGGTATGTATGTGTCCAAAGCGCGGCGGGGTTAGTTAAATATGATCGCATTGAATAGATTTGGGCCTAGTATATTGCCGTCGATGCGGCGGCGTTCTGGCAGTATGGATATTGACGTCGCTGCGGCGGCGGCGGTTTGTTTAGTTTACATTCGTCGATTCGAAAATATGAATTACACCGCCAATGCAGCGGCATCATTAATAACGGTTCGATTTTAGGCCTAATTTGATTAAATTTCACTTATTGCGTATGTAATTCTGTTAAATATGATCGCATTGAATAGAATTGGGCATAATCGGTCCCTAACATCGACGTTAACCATCCTATGGCTTGGGGTTAGTGCAGGCGACTTTAAGCTCGCAGTGTTTGTCTAACGCTGACACATACATACAGAGTTATCGCCGCTAACCCGGTAAACCCGCCGAAAACCAGCTTCGCAGCGCTAACCCCGACACATACATATGGCCCCTGGTCATGGCAAGCTGGGTATGTAGCTCCATGCGTGTGAGGTCAGCCCATACTCCTACATAACCATCCCCTTTTTCTATTAGCAGAGAAATTAAATAAGTCCAGAAGCGATAATGGAATCATACCCTGACTTCCTTCTCATTACTTGTGATAATTTATTCTTATTTAAATGTATGTACATATGCACAGCATAAGGACTTATGTGAATATTAATAATGGCAGGTTCAGCGCATGTAATCCCCTCCCTGATTGTTCACCAAGCCGACTGGTGGCGCCACCACAGGACGCCCACTCACTAGCCGCTACCGGTGAGCACTGTTTGTCGTTTCAGAAAAAGAAATTATCAGTCATATAAACTACATATTATATTTTTTTAAATATATTTATCTGCCTGGATCTTAGTACATACAATTGAATTGAAAGACCCATGCCCACACATTATATCAGGAATTTTCTATTATTGAGATGCAATTGATTGCATTTCCTAGCATTTAGTGCGAAGCGAAATCATCACATTTATCTATATCAATTTAACGAGATGATTAAATGACCTTTAAAGTGGAGACAATATTAACTATAGGTGGTTGATGTGATCTAGATATATGGGACTCGTCTTTTAGTTTCGCATTTAGAATCATTGCTTGCGAAGTAATAATAGGGCTCTGACATTTAAATTATTTCTATATGTGATGCTAAACTATCGTTCAAACTTTAGGGTTATTGATATTGGAAATATTTTATTTGAATTTGATTTGGCAACAAATGAGTTATTGTCCTGTGCATGTAATGTTGGGATTATTAATATTTCATTTGAATTTGATTAGGAAACAAATGAGTTATTGTTTTAATGTGTATGCGTCGTCAGTTCCCCCCCCCCCCCCCCCCGCTCCCTCCTCCCTCCCCCCCCCCCCCCCCCCCCACTTCCAATTTGGTCTTTTTATCGGTTTAGCCAGAGGGTACAGAAAGCTTTACTTGACTATAATCGTTTTGCTTTGCTTACTTGTTAGGGTTTTGCATCCTGGCAACATCAAAGGTCACATCAGGGTGGGAACCAACTTGTGACAATGCGCATTCATGGCGACTTGATACTGCTGACCCACGGGAAGACCAGGCCACTGGCACCATGACCCAGTTTCCTACTCTGTCACATTATCCTGGTACTGAACTAAGCCGTCATTGCCCGATCCTAATAATACCGAGGGCTAAGTTAGGTAATAACAAGTAATTGGTTTGACTCAGCCCGAATTCGAACTCCCGATCATCCGCATGGGAAGCCTATATAATATAATATACACACACTTCAATATCTGAATGCAGGTTTGTATAATACATATACTTATATATATTAGAGCGTCCATCTCCCGTGTTGGTAGACCATGGGTTCAAACCCTGGTAGAGTCAAACCAATGACATAACAATTAATACTTGTCGCTTCCTAGCCAGGCACTCCGCATTATTAGGATAGGTCAAGGACTGCCTGGCTCAGTGTCAGGATAATGTGACTGAGGGGTATATCAGGTCATGGTGTTGGCGGCCTGGTCTCCCAGTGGGACAGCACTATCAAGTCGCCACGAGTGCGCACTGTCACAAGTTGGTACCCATCCTGATATTACCTTAGATGTTGCTAGGACGTAAAACACAAATTATATATATATATATATATATATAGGCATGCAGATATTGAAGAATACAATGTTATTCATAAGATATACAATACACATATATGCATATATATGTACTATATAATTTATTATGTGGATATAAATAACGGCAGCCCCTTAATGTTTCGCTCTAACCACCTTAACTTCCATTTTATTTATAGCGATATATATATATATATATACATATATAAATATACACACACACACTGACCACTCATATGTATGAGCGGGTCCGGCAGCAGTAGTGACCAGACGCAGCTGGTGTCAGGGAGGTCAGGAGCCCCACAAAGGAGGCAGACTAGTGGGGGATGTAGGAACTAGACTAGGCAGCAGCTTAGGCAGTACTAACTCAATGACTCCAGCACAGTAGGAGTAACTAACAACATGATAGTACAGGGTGTAGTAACTAATATAAGGGAAGGTAGTTTGGTCGTGTCCTTGTTTATATTCCCATAATAGATTATAGAGCACATATATATGTGTATATATATATATATATATATATATATATATATATATATCTGCCTGTGGGTTTGAAGCCTTGGAGCCTGGTCGCATGGCAAGCACCACGTGATAAGACTCAGTTAACACCTCATCCTCACACGCACACGCAATTCGCACGTCCTGAACACCACCACATCACGCCAACACCCGCAAGCAACGTCTCCAAGCAACACAATGGCCAATTACCAACAGTCCCTGTGCTTGGAGATCTACACTGCTTCTGTGGAGGTCTAGCCTGGTCCCCTGGCATTTATTTGCTCATGCAGAGGCATAGGAGTTTTCATCTATTATCGCTCAGTTTCCAACCTGGTCCCCTAGCCTTTGTACCGGAAACAAGTTTAAACGAGCTCGAACGAGTTCAAGCGTGGCTGGTTGAGTCGCACCGTGGCTGGTTGGGTGGCTCCGTAGAGCGCTGAATATGCTTATGCAATATGCTCCAAACAGTCCTAATTTTACGACAATATGCTTGTTCTTTTTGCGACATGTACTTTGGTGTGATATAAACAATAGCAACATTTCATTGTATCTTCCATAGCTGAAATGAAAGCACCTAATGTATAACAAGTTTCCGTGTGGATTTAATAAGCGAGTTCAGCATCTCGGGCGCGCGGTGGTTGATGGGAAGTCATCGGGATAAACAAACCCACGTGCATGACTCAGCCTGGCGGTACGCGCAGTGCATAACGTATATTTTATTCAAAATTAATAGAAATGCAGAACCCTAACCATATATATTTAATATAATCTATTTGTTGAATATGTTTTCTATATGTGGTCCAAGCGGTTTGTCTCTAGGTGGTGTGGGTTTGGAGATATTTCACTTTTTCTGTAAGAAGATTGCTCACGGCCATTGACAATGCACTGAGTTTGCGCTACGTGCAGTGCAAAACGGTTATTTTATTCAAAATTAATAGAAATCCAGAACCCTAACATTATCAATTTAATATAATCTTCTTGGTAAACATGTTTTCTATATGTGTACCAAGCGATTTGTTTCTAGGTGGTGTGGTTTTAGAGATATTTCACTTTTTCTGTAAGAAGATTGCTCACAGCCATATGTGCAGTGCAAAACGTGGCTTTGTTTATACCGACAGCGCCGACCGGAAGTCGGACCCGCACATGCGTACGGACAATGCTGAACTCGCTTATCCATGATGTGGTTAGAATTCCCCCCACCCCTCAAAAATCGCGAAAAATGATGCATGTTGGCCGTCACTTTGTGTACATCGTTATTAGACGTGTCAGAAACTCACCGGCAGCCGCCGGGCGGAGCTGTCACCGAAGGTCATTAATCGGCAGTTTCAAATGCACACCACGAAATAAATACACAAAATCACGCAATATATCAATTTGAGTCTATAGGAGCGGCTATCACAGCCAGTCCTTTGGTCGTTTACCACGGCACATTTGACAGGATCAGTTCGATGTTAACTTCACAGTCGGACTGTGTGTTCGATTATTGCGCACGCTTCGGAATGGTTGGGTGTGTATCTGTAGGCTTATTTCCATGAATTTACTTTAATTAACCACGGATTGGTCAGATTAAAATTGAAATATTCATCCGCAGTTTAGAGTAAGGATGTGGGAGTAACTTAGGATTGATGTGATATTTTGTTGGACAGCTGTTTAAAAACAACAATAACAAACGTCAGACACAGAGAAAAAAAGGCTGCGGAAGTAACTCAGCCGATATAAGGATTGATGTGATATTTTGTAGGAGAGCCATTACACAAAAGAAAAAAACCCACACAACTTCATTGTGTCACAAGTAAACCCACGTACAGAAAAGAACACTGCAAGATGGCATGGATTAAGTTTAGCCATGTGACTTCTGCTTTCTGGATTCTTGTTCTCGTGCTGGCTGACACAAAGGCTTCTTGGAGTAACAACCCGGCGGACAGTCTTGCGGTGGAGAAGGAGGACGAGGAACCCAAGACAGTGACTGATACTGACATTCCAGTGAGGCTGGATGACAAGCCGGGGACACACGGGGATTCATATGGCGATCTCAGTGATGAAGAGGATGCGGCACAGGATCCACTGTACTACGTTGGCGTTTATAAAGGTACGATGGAATAACTATTACAGTGGGAGATCGGGTCATGGTTTCCCAGTGGGGCAGCACTATAAAGTCGCCATGAGTGGCCATTGTCACACATACGCTAGGCTTATTAATCTTTAATCAATCATGGTATAGGTTTGTTTGATATGTAATTGTTGCGGTGGCCATTTCCAAATGTCCAAAAAGGAAGGACACAGCTGCTATATATATACATGTAATCTGAAGAACTCTTTTCCAAAACGTGATAAGCGCCAATCCTAAAAATGAGCTTGCAATGCAAATGCCAAGCTTGTAGATCATGCTTTGGAAAATAGCTCTTCATTTATATAAAGAGCTCTTCATATATAAAATATAAATATATACATATATATACATATATATATTTGGAGATGAGCTCTTCAGATATATATATATATAAATATATATATAAATATATATAAATAAGATATATATATATATATATATATATATATATATATATATATATATATATATATATATATGAAGAGCTCCTCTCCAAAACATGATCCGTGAACAAGCCGGGGACACACGGGGATTCATATGGCGATCTCAGTGATGAAGAGGATGCGGCACAGGATCCACTGTACTACGTTGGCGTTTATAAAGGTACGATGGAATAACTATTACAGTGGGAGATCGGGTCATGGTTTCCCAGTGGGGCAGCACTATAAAGTCGCCATGAGTGGCCATTGTCACACATACGCTAGGCTTATTAATCTTTAATCAATCATGGTATAGGTTTGTTTGATATATAATTGTTGCGGTGGCCATTTCCAAATGTCCAAAAAGGAAGGACACAGCTGCTATATCGTTTGTATATATATACATGTAATCTGAAGAACTCTTTTCCAAAACGTGATAAGCGCCAATCCTAAAAATGAGCTTGCAATGCAAATGCCAAGCTTGTAGATCATGCTTTGGAAAATAGCTCTTCATATATATAAAGAGCTCTTCATATATAAAATATAAATATATACATATATATATATATATATATTTGGAGATGAGCTCTTCAGATATATATATATATAAATATATATATAAATATATATAAATAAGATATATATATATATATATATATATGAAGAGCTCCTCTCCAAAACATGATCCGTGAACCCCGGCACTGACATTGTAAGCTCATTTTATGGACCGCGATTGCCACGTTTTGGAAAAGAGCTCTCCATATATATATATATATATGTACATATATATATATATATGTATATAATATATTTATAATACATATATTATATTTATTGAGTTATATGTCTTATACATATAATACTTTTTACTCAGAGTCGTCGGCAGGCTCGCCCACTTCATATATATATATTTACTAACATCAAGTATTGCACTCAAGCAGGAGTCCTTAACTACAATGTCAGTGACCATAAGCCAGTCTATATTATCAAAACGAAACCCAGAAACAACCTAAAAACCACCGCATACTGCGGAAGGACATATAGAAACTATTCAACTGATGCACTTAGGACAATCTTGCAGAGTTATAACCCCACTACAATATTTGAAGAACAGGATCCCAACAAGTTTTGGGATATTTTAGAAGATATGATCAACCAGGCAGCAGATACACTTTGTCCGATGACTGAACTAAAAATAAGAGAGAACACGGCTGTTTACATCACCAATGAACTGATAGAACTACAAAAGGACAGAGATTATTTTAAGCAAAAGGCTGACCTAACCAAAGACCCAGGAGACCAGTTTATAGCAAAATGCTTAACAAGTAAAGCCAGAACAGAGGTGAGGAAAGCGAAATCTATGTACTACATTGATCAAGCCATAAAGCACAACCAGAATCCTAAGAAATTCTGGTATGAACTAAGTCAAATTCAACCAGAAGCCAAACCACAGATAAACAGCATAGTAGACGACAGCACAGGTGAGCGAGTACCTGATGGTCAGTTAGCTGAAGTAATAAACAACTATTTTGTAGACATTGGGGCAAACCTCGCCAAGAAATTCAAACAAAAAACCAAGTATCCACAAAATTATCACCCAGTCGCAAATCAACATGAATACAATCTTGAGAAAACAACAAGAAAAGAAGTACTCACCAAGATTGAGGAACTTTCATCATATAAATCATCTGGTATGATGAATATAAATTCAGCCTTCATTAAGACTGCCATTAGCATCCTAATAAATGAATTTACGCATCTCTACAACCTTGTCATTGAAACAGGTATATTCCCAGATAAATGGAAAATAGCTATTGTCACACCAATACCAAAGATAAGTAATCCTAAATCATGCAATGAACTGCGACCAATATCAATACTGCCCCTCCCTGGCAAAGTCATCGAACAAATAATCCATGATCAAATAAAGACCTTCTTGGAAGACACCAACTACCTTGCCAAACAGCAAAATGGCTTCAGAAAAGATAAATCAACCACAATAGCCCTAGCCACTTTATTAGATGAACTGCTGACTAATATGGATAGAGGAGATCTGACAATAACTGTTTTTATTGATTTCAAGAAAGCTTTTGACACAATAGACCATGACATTTTACTGTGGAAAATTGAAAGGGCAGGACTTGGTCCTAAATCTTGTACATTTATAGCCAACTATCTATCAAATAGACAACAAGTTACAAAAATAAATGGCACTAAGTCAATGGAGAGATCAATTAAAACTGGAGTACCCCAGGGTTCCACGCTTGGGCCACTACTCTTCCTCGTATTCATTAATGACTTGCCCTTGGTAACAAATGAGGCCATGTTCACACTGTTTGCTGATGATGCGGCCCTCACAGTCCATAGCCCAAACATTGCATCTGCAGCAGAGGTAGTTGAGGATGTACTAGCTAAGGTTAACATCTGGTGTAAGGAAAATAAACTGACAATTAATGCAAAGAAATCTGAATACATAATTTTTGCAACCAAAGTAAAAAAATCCAGAGCACAACCTATCAATTTACATTTGGGTGATGCAGTATTGAATGAGGTAGAATCATACAAATATTTAGGGACCACACTCGATTCTACACTAAATGGTAATCGACAACTCTCAAGACTTACTCAAATGATAGCCATAAAAATGACAACTTTCAGAAAAATTAGGTACTACATGAGCGAGAATACAGCCATGTTACTATATAAAGCCACTATTCTTCCAATAATTGACTACAATGATTTAATATATCGACTGCTGACAAAACAACAAGAAAACAAATTACAGAGGATTCAAAACAGGGCACTTAGAACTGTCTACAGAGGGAAAACACTGTCTGTAAAGGAAATGCATGCTAAAGCACAAGTCAGCTACCTTCTACAAACACCCATGCCACTAACAAACAAACTGACTAAAGCACCGATTTACAGAGGTGGCACATTGTGGAATAAACTTCCAGTGAGGACAAGACAGTCCACAAGTCTCCTTGAATTAAAAAACTTTATGAAAATACAACCGGCCTGTCAGACCCTGACACGGTTATAGGTATTCTAAAGGCCTTCCTTGCCCTGACCCTTGTACATACATATATATATAAATGTTCTCAAATGCACTACACAGCCCTGCACGCTGATCCCCTTCCCGCCCTTACCCCACCCCTACTACACCTTCTTTCAAAACCTATTACCTAAAATTTTCCTTTAAATTGACATAAAACCTGTCTGATGTAAGTCCCCACTGCAATCTCAGACCGCGATCCCATCATTAGGCCACACAGAACGGAACACTCGTGATGGGATAAAAAATTTTTTTTTTTTAAATGGCCAGGTTTCCGCATTTGGTATTGGTGATTGGATCCACTGATTTGCATATTTGCAATATAGTATATATATATGTGTATTGTAGATATGTTATATCTTTTTGAAAAGAGAAGAGAGAAAACAAAGGAAGAAAGAAGTGTTTAAAGACAATTCTAGAGTCATCTTGTACATTTATTGATGCATGCTCACCAAGTGCATAATACATATGTTGAACTGGAATTGCATGCAGTTACTATTACGACAAATAGTCAATTTATATTATGCTTCTATTATCGAACAGGTTTTTCATGTGGTTATTATTGCAACTGATATTGTCATTTATGTACCAACAAATTGTAATTAACGGCCGGAAGACCAGTGCTCTGGCGCTGACAAAAGACATTATTCGCTGAATAAAATACATTTAGTAAAAAAAAAATTTAAAAAAATACATAATGTATACAATGTATATATTGTCTCTGCTCTGTATGTCTGCCGAATGACTTCAGCATCCGTCTCCTATTTTGGGAGATCGGGAATCCGAACCCATGGGTTAGTGGGTTCGAACCCTGATCGAGTCAAACCAATGACTTACAAATTGATACTTGTCGCTTCCTAGCCATGGGCTCGGCATTATTAGGATAGGGTAAGGACTGGTTGGCTCAGTGTCAGGATAATGTGACTGAGTATGATATTAGGTCATGGTGCTGGTGACCTTGTCTCCCAGTGGGGGCAGCACTGTAAAGTTGCCATGAGTGTGCAATATCACAAGTCGGTATCCATCCTGATATGACCTTAGATGTTGCCAGAACGTAAAACTCCAACAACCAACCAACCATCTACTTGGATCATCAAACATCATAAGAATAGAACAAAAATACAATGCCAAGACGGCCCAAAAAAACTAACATAGGCTACTAAACGTACCAACAGACTATTTATCTGCTACTGAAATGCAGACAATCAAATAACTTATCAGCAGCTACTGCTTGGTAAGACAATACCAACACTACAGCTGGCCAGCATTGAAAACAAGCCTGGGTATCCGGGCTTACATGCTATAGACAGTATAAATACAGCCTCAATAAAAAAAAAGATATTAAAAAAGATATTTAAAAAATCATGTCTAGATATAATTAATTCTAGCTATACCATTTGTGTGTTCTTTTCTCTGCAGGTACATGTGCGGATAACGGAATTTACTACAAGTCTGAGTTATCCTTCATTATCTGCAACCACGGCTTCCATTACACTCAGCCATGCCCGGCAGGCACCAAGAACAAGAACATCTCACAGTTCACACCTCACACCATGTATAAAGTGTCACCCTTCTGCTCCGTGAACCTCAATGACTTCGGCTACACCGTCTCGAAGAGTGAATCTCTGGATAAGTACGCTATGCACACTAGACGATTAGGTGGTCCATTGCTTTCTTCTGATGCACATCGTGGAACACCTCACGGCAAATCTAGGACTTCATTTCGTCATGCAACATCCGGGAATGGCAGGAAAGTGTCCAGCTATGCAACTAACACCAAAGGTGTTCCTGACACTTATGTCGATTACAAGGCATATAAAGTTATTTTTCCAGATGACCAGATTGTGGAATACATACCTTCTCTAAAGGGTTATCATAGTCAGAAGTCTGGGTCTTCTGTAGGCAGGCATAGCCTTAGAAGAAAAGAGCTGATGGAAAGATCAGAACAACGCAAAGGTTCTGACTTTGAGGAAGTCCCGAGTGAAAGAAGACCAGGCTCCATTGGTAGATCTGAATCCGGGGAGAGACGCGAGCACACTCCAAGATTCCATGAGGTTGAAAGATCAAACGATGATAACTACCAGGATGAGTTTGTTCTACCCGATGCCTACTATGATGGTAACAGGGATGAGAGTGGAGAGATAGCCAATGATTGGAGACTGCCTAGTCGAGAGATTTACAGTCGGGAATACCGTGATGGATCGCCACGAAAATACATGAACACGGAACACTATGATGACTACAGCTCATCTGAAGAGATCAAGAGCCCGCAGAGAACCAGCAAAAAGATGCAACACCGTATGCCTTACAGATCAAGGAAAACTGCATTCTATCCAGAAACCAGGCCATATGACTCCGCATCATATCATGATGAGGGCTACCCAAACCAGTCAGCCGAGTCCTTTGCGGCTGCGCAGCGTGGAATCAAAAGGGGTTCAAGAAAACCAGAAGCTAGGAGTTACTTCGACAGAAGTCCACCAGGAAAACACCCTATGTATGATAGTATTAGTAACAAAGATGGCTACGATGCTCCACTTTATTGGAATAGACAGAATCAATGGAGGAAGGATTCGTATGATAAAAAGGATAGCACAGACGATTATTTCAAGTCTTCTTTCATGAAGGCAAATAAACCAGATCCTTATTTTGGATCAGCATCTGTGGCCTCGACCACACCTCAGGAATATGGCAAATGGACA
Source organism: Branchipolynoe longqiensis (assembly GCA_030323885.1). Taxonomy (NCBI): domain Eukaryota; kingdom Metazoa; phylum Annelida; class Polychaeta; order Phyllodocida; family Polynoidae; genus Branchipolynoe; species Branchipolynoe longqiensis. The sequence goes on from CM059196.1 coordinate 79,787,258, forward strand.
ACTCCAAAAGGATTCTACTCTTCGAAGATGATGTCCTCAAGGGAAATTAGTGAAATGTATCCAAAAGGCTTCTTCAATGAGCATGAAGTGTCCAAACTCTATCCGAAGGGTTTCTTGAGTAAGAATGATTATAAGCAGGACATTTATCCAGAGGGCTTCTTTGACAAGGCCATTTACAAGCAGGATATGAAGAGACTTTATCCAGAGGGTTTCTTTGACGGGGAAAATTCCAAGCAAGGTTCAGCAAGCAAAATGGATTTTGACAGCAGCTTTTGGAAAGATGGTTCCTCAGCTAAGGATGGTTATACCTATCCTTCATATAAAGACATGAAGTCCACCAAAAACCCTTCTCTTACATTGTATAAGAAAAATCCCTCTGGAAAAGATATTTTAGCCAAGAATCTACCCAGTTATCAATATGCTAATCATAGATTATCTAAGCAGTCTATCCAAGGTAAAAGCAACCAAAGGGGAGATAACGGGTTAACTGGAGATTTATCTCACTTCCCAAAATCTGTTCCGCATCAGAGGAAGTCTTCTTCGTTTGGAGAGGCCCAGAAGTGGAGGCAGTTCCCTAAAAATGAACCACTCCACTCAGGCAAAGCTACTAATCTCTCTGATCATACCAGCCTTAATGGCTTAATGAAAGACAAGGGTAAAGGGAATATTGAGAGACAGTATGCACTGGGAGAGAATGAAGTTTGGCGAAAGATACCGCCCTTGTCATCAGTGACATCTGGTGTAATTGGTTCACGCATTAGGCACAACGCGAAGAGAGTTGATACAATACAGAATCAGAAAAACAATCATAGAGCATTTCCTCAAGGCACTAAGCATATGAACTTAATGGAAAGTCTTCGTGACCCTTTGCCTGGTTTCTATTCCAAAAATAAACCCAGCTATGAGATGGACACCAAAGGCAAGGTGGACTGGAAGGACTGGCTGGCCGATCTTAAGGATGAATGGCGTGAAAATAAGGATAGTGATAGCAATGACAGGGATGGCATTGGAAACTACCGACGTGGATTCTCGCCTGAAGTAAGGCCTGCTCAAACCTTTGCGCAACATCAAGAAGCCAAGCAAACTCTCTTCGATACCTCAGCCTCAGCGATCACACAGAAATTTATAATTCCAGAGAGCAAAATTGCTAGTGATTACAGACTTAATGGAGGGAAAGGAAAAGATCTTGGAGGATACAAAGAAATTACCATATCCTTAAAGATTCCTCCTAACCACGACTCTGGAAACACGCAGATTTCTGATCAAAAACCCAACTTCGAATCTCAAAGCAACCAAGATAGTAGCAGTTCCCATTATGATATTAATGACGTTGACATCAATCGGTTTGATGGTAAGACACTCTTCCATCCACCTCTAAGTGAAAACGAATTGGCATCCAATGCTGAGAGCAGTGAGAGTAATGCTGAAGATGAGAGGCAGGATGTCTTTGAGAATGGCCGAGAAAGAGATGACCTAGTTGCATGGGATACATATATGAGGGTAGGACAAATTGAGGCAAACCTTCCTGAGGTTATCACCACCACTCAGAAATATACATTTGACATGGCGACTCCAAAAGGACGCAACCTGAGACTCACTGCCATCTGAACATCGAAACATCTTCAGTATCGCTACTCATCCCTGTGTTGCGTACAAATCTTTGCCACTTGTGTCTCAAATGATGTCTTAGGTTTCTGAGAATTACTGAGAGTCTATACTTGAGTAGCTTGCCAATCGTATATGAACAATGTCACAGACTTTCACTATCTCTTGAGCATCAGAACTGTGCCACTTATGTCTCAGGTCTCAGATGATCTCCTAGGTTTCTGAGAATTATTGAGATCGATCCTTGAGCAGCTTGCCAATCGTATATGAACAACATCACAGACTTTTACTATGTCTTGAGCATCAGATCTGTACCACTTGTGCCTCAGAAGATCTCTTAGGTTTATGAAAATTACTGAGATCTATCCTTGTACAGCTTGTCAATCACACAGGAACAAAGTTACAGACTTTCTCTATCTCTTGAGCATCAGTGCGGCCAGTTTGGGTCAGTACTGTGCCGAGGTTTTGTGATGCCTGCGACCAACTCACTGATTGATTGGCCTTAGAACTTAAGCATAGTGTCTAGCACTGAGAAATCTGAGCAAGGAAGACATTTTAAATATCCCAGGTCTGTCGCACCATCTTCCCCCCTCTCTGCATGCTACTGGGAGCATGTATGAATGCAACCATGCAATATCCCTGAGAAGTGCTGAACATCTTTGAAATTGCGGAGAATTATCACTACTACTAGTAACATGGCTATGATTTTGAGATTATACTCTCGTGAGGACTGCTTATTTATAGCCTTGCCATTTTACACATTTTGATGATTTCCATTTAAATGTTGATCCTTAAAAGGATATGCATTTCATAACAATGACAAGTAAATTAGTACAAGCATTATTCAGGAATTGAAGTAGAATACCTCTCTTGTAATCTATTCTATTCTAACTCTCTTACTAAGTAATTTTCGGATTCTTTGAATACATAAAGACAATATGAGACTTTAGTAATTACAAGAGTGCAATAAAGACACATGTCTCAATGGTGTTTACCATGAGTAAGAACAAGAATACCTAGATTTCCCAGTAACCGATAGAACTCCAATTCTTCTTATTGCTTAAGAATATACTTAATTACAAACTATGTGGTCTGCTTGATGACATAATGATATATATATAAGCATAATTAGTACATTGTACGTTAGGGACAAAGTATCAACATGTACTTCAGTTATATAATATATACTCATCTATATAGCCAAGCTTTTATTTATCAATGTATTATGACCGGTATTTAGAATTGCATTGTCTGATGGTTTTGAGTTTCTGCCAAAAGAAATTATATACATAGAGGCCTATTATGTTGTCAGGCATAGTCTAAATTACCTTAGCTTCAAGTAACTTATTATAAATGGATAACATTGGAGATATTTGATGTGAAAACATCCTAAATTAATTTTGGTAAGTGTCGAAATGCTGTCACCATATAATAATAGCCATGCTATATTTAGGAGTAACCTTAGGACAACAGTTAACTAAAACAGCTTGAATAATTCAGGTGCAGTATATATCCTATGTTAACCAATTAGCGGAGCCAAAACAAATATGGCTTACTTTCTGCTCTGTACAGCAGAAGAATAGTAGAACAGGCCATTTAAAAAATAACTGTTGATACTGTGTGACCAATTGATAATGACACTTGTAATGTCATATCTGATTAGACTGCCACATTGAGTTTTGTTATTGTTTAAAAAAAAAAGAAATTCATATTTGATTCTTAAAGAAATGGGCTATTATTAGTTATGAGGAAAATGAAGTAGCCCCCTTAAGTAGTTCTAGGAATAATGTGTGTATTGATTTTCTTTTCCGATTACTAGGCTGGCTATGATATATATGGTGTAACCATGCTGTTGAAATGATTGATTGATTGATTGATTGATTGGTCATTTCTTTATGCTGTTGAAATGAAACGTTGCTTTAGCCATGGGTATATATATATATAACATTACGCTAACATTACGCTTCGCATTACGACCAATTAAACATTACGGTAGCCCTGGTAAATGCTTGGCAATGAGTTAACCATGCACAGATTTTAGTTGCTGAATGGTACAAAGGTAACAAATAGAATCAATATATGAGTAGATTCAACATGTTTTAAGTGGCGAATCAGTAATGGCGCTGTCACATTACGACGCTTCTCTCCAACGTGCGTCGACATATGTCACTTTTGGGCGATACGTCGGGAGATGTCTGGAAGCGTTACGCGCGTGTTAGGCGCGCGTCGGTGCACGTCGGTACACCTTGATGGACGTCGATGGTTGGCGAGGATCGTCGGGGCGCGTTGAAAGTTTTGCACTTGCACAAAACTTTCGACGACCGACAACGCGCATCAACGCGTGATTGCCAATATTATGGCGACGTCAGAAGCACGTCGACAGCGCTGGAATAACATTATGCGAACGCTAGGCACACGCTGCGCACGCGTGAGGGTCGTTCCCACATGTTGCGCCAAACTGGTGCGTTGTTGTTTTATGTCCTACCAACATCTAAGGTCATATGAGGACGTCGCGCGAAACTTCTTTTTGTTTCCCGCACACGTCAACACACGTTGGCTGCGTGCTACTAACACGCTGTGCAGACGCCAAACTTTTTCCAAACACCGCCGAAAAGTTTGATGTTTCTCGACGTTTAAAAGTGATTTTGCACATTGGCGGTGCGCCGGCGAGAAGCGTCGTAATGTGACAGCACCATAAGCCTACACACTTGTAGGTCAAACAGCCATTATGCAAAGAAACACGAGTCTCTGTGAAATGACTGTAGTGTGCTTCGTGGTTTACACCACATAAATTATGCTAGGTGTTACTCATTACACTGTTTAAGGACGAACTATTTGCTGTACTATTATATATCGGACATTATGAATCATTGCTGTTGTACTGTCGATAGCATCAGTTGAATTAATCTACACGTATTTCCCAGTAATATATGCGATTAAAACATTTCGATCCACGAGTTGTTCTTTTGATGTCTTCTGCTACTGGTCAAGAAGGTTTGTTTGTTGTTGTTTTAGGTCCTAGCAACATCCAAGGCTATATCAGGACGGGTGACCAGACGGGATGGCTGAATGAGTTAGAACGCCCGTCTCCCGTGTTGGTAGATCGTGGGTTCGAACCCTGGTCGAGTCAAACCAATGACTTAAAAGTTTATACTTGTCGCGTCCTAGCCTGGCGCTCAGCATTATTAGGATAGGCCAACGACTGGTTAGCTCAGTGTCAGGATAATGTGCCTGATTGGGATATCGGGTCATGGTGCCGATGGCCTGGATTCCCAGTGGGACAGCACTATAAAGTCGCAATGAGTGCACACTGTCCCAAGTCGGTACCCGTCCTGATATGACATTAGATATTGCTAGGACATAAAACAACAAACAAACAAATCAGGACGGGTACCGATGTGTGACAGTGTGAACTCATGGTGACTTAATAATAGTGATGTCCCATTTGGAAATCAGGCCACTAGCACCATGACCCGATATTCCACTCAGTCACATTATCCTGACACTGAGCTAACCAGTCCTTGCCCTATCCTATTAATACCGCACCAGGCTAGGGTGCGACAAGTATCCATTTTAAATTAAAGTCATTGGTTTGACGCGACCGGGAAACAAACTCCTGACCTTCCGCACGCGAGGCCCGCATTCTACCGATTAGGCCACCGCGCCCGGTGGTCAAGAAAGTTACGGAGTTCTTTCTTCCTGCCTCACATATTGCTTTGTAGATAAACAAGATCTATTGGTTGTCCATCGGTGGCGATTTTGACACCAATGCATCATTTGTTGTGAACTTGTCAATGACCGATGAGTCGAATTTGTGCTTGGAACATGCAGTGGCACATTGACCATGTGTAGCTGCAGCCCGGAGAGTCTGGTGGGTGAAGGGGATCATCTTTCCTCTACTGGTGATTTTGCTTAAGGCCCTGTCAGACCTTGCCTGACTGGGGAACCGGACGAGAAACGGACACTGTCCCGTTGTGTACGGCGATGTTCGGGTACCATCCGGTAACCATCCGGCGGTGTCCGGTCCAAGTTTTGAACATGCACAAAACTTCTACTGGACACCGCCTGACTGAGGTGTCCGGTTGGTGTCTGGTTTGTCCGGTACATGTCCGGTACCCATCCGTACATGTCCGGTACCCATCCGTTGGTGTCCGGTTTGTCCATTTTGTCCGGTACTCATCCGTTACGTGTCCGGTTCTCGTCCGGTTCTCATCTGGTACATGTGCGGTACATGTACTGTACTTATCCGGTTGTCCGACGGCAATTAACCCAATTTTACGCTCCATTTCGATAGATTTCTTCACCGGACAACACCGGACTAGAAAATTCTTTGTCCAGTGGTCTCCGGTGCTCAGTCCGGTGAGGTGTGAGAATGAGTTTAGCTTGAGATATACAATCAGTTTCAAACTGTGCTGTGCCTTTGCGAATAGAAGACCCACAATGCCTTCACTTTAACAACCGCCAAAATGGCCGACTGGGTAGAACGTATATTTCCTTTGCGGGAGGTCATAGGACAATCCCTGGCTCAGTCAAAGCAAAGACTTGTAACAATTTACTTATCGCTATCTTGCCTAGAGCTGAGCGCAATGCCAGATTAAAATGAAGAGAGGCCCCAGGATATTCCCCTTGTGAAGCTCCTCCTGAATACATATGACAGGGTAAAACATAATATATACTTTGGCTGGAGCGCCGCCCCCGCCCCTCAAATTTTGAGGCGGTAGGCTTCAACCTGCAAAGCCTATAGATAAATCCGGCACTGGTTGAGCATCACTAGGATAGCGTAATGATTCTGTCACTTTTGGCTCAGTATCAGCATACTCTGACTGAGTGTTTGTTTGTTTGCTTGTTGTTGATTTACGTCCTAGCAACATCTAAGGTCATATCAGGACGGGTACTGACTTGTGACAGTGCGCAGTCATGATGACATTATAGTGCTGTCCCACGGGGAAACCAGGCCACCGGCACCATGACCTGGTATCCCACTCAGTCACATTATCCTGACACTGAGCACACCAGCCCTTGCCCTGTCCTAATAATGCCGAGCGCCTGGCTAGGGGTGAGATATTGGCTCATCCTGCTTGATTGTATAGTATCCCAATGTGGCAGCCCTATAAAATCACCACGAATGCATAGTGTCACCAGTCGGCACACACATGGAGTTGACATTCGGTGTTTGCAAGAAGTAGAAGTAGAATAAACCAAACCTTCCTCTAACAAGTCCCATATCCAGGGTCCGTAGCCTACGTGTAGGCCCTAAATGTGAAGATATGGAATTCAAGGCAATTTAAAAAAAAAGGAATTCAAGACATTTTTCGCTTGGATTTCAGGGGAAAACAACAATGGCGAATGGCGATTTCAAACATGAAAACAAAAAGACCATCTACGCTGACACATTCCTTCTCCTCTGTTGTCATCCCGCCTTCCAAATGTTTACACAATTTCATGTATATCATAAATTGCCTGATGGAAATACTTAATAAGTATTTGCTTAGAGAAGGCTAAGTAACTTATTCGAGGCAATTATGGGTGTGTTTTGATGTAAAATAAAAATGCAGGAATTCAAAATTATTTGGAATAGAGGCTACGTGCTGTTTTTTTAAAAATATGCTCGGAGTCCTTAACTCTAGAACCAGGCTACGCCCTTGTGAAAGGTTTGTTGATGGCCGTCTCAACAACTCTTCTTACTTACTACTATTCCGGCAGTTCCTGACAACTGTCTGCCAGTCCCCACCTTCAAAGTACTCTAAACAACTCATAAGGAACAAAGGGAAGACAAGTCATGCAAGATTGACAGTGGTGTGAGCTTTATTGGCTACAACTCTTGTTCACCTACTAGTGACCTGCCACCCTAACTCACTTAAAACCTGCTACACAGACCCACATTGTTCCTGCTTATATCAAAATCAGTGCCTAAATCCCATTGAACCTGAGTCCAATGGTTGTTGCACACTGCTCAGTGTTGAACTGCTTCTTTCAGTACTTCTAGAGTGAGTGTGTGTCTGTATAGCAAGTGCAAGGAGTATAAGGTGTCTGGGCTCACATAGCCTGGGTGGGCGCTGCCCAAGAGGGGCACCTGTCACTCAACCCCAGTGCAGGTGGTGTCCATAATGTATACAGAATGGCTGGTGTGCTTGCCCAGCGGTCCTGTGGTAACAAGTAGTCATAATACAGTTACAGCAGATATATATATATATATATATATATATATATATATATATATATATATATATATGCTCCCACTCCATGTGCATCCTTTCTGGTGTATGGAGGGAACATTTCTGTAATAAGTAACAGTATCTTTATATCTGGACATCATATCACAATCATGGTCACTGTGCGTCATAACATTTACACATAGCGTTCTTATGTCACACAGCGAGTGGGCACACATTGCTTCGCTATTACATAACGATGGTCCCCAACTTCGTCGCCCGAGATATTTATATTTTTCCCAACTTGTCTACCATGACCGAAAGACCATATATTTTTACACTTGGGTTGTAGTGTATATTAAGTCTCTAGTTAACACATCAACCGGTAGGCCTGGGCTTCATTCATGGGCATCTTGGATACAATGAGAGAAGACACAAGAGAACAACATTATTAAATGATGCTTTATTTACCACGAATAAACATATTAGTAATATATGGAATTGAACCTAAGAGCTGCGTGTAATAAAAAAATAGTGCAAAATGATAGCAAATTGAATGAATTATTATTATATGTACTACAAGTCCTGCGTGTGTAGCCGTTATCCTACAGGCACCAGCGCAAATGTGACTTCATCGCTCCTGCAACCCCAGCCAAGACGTGGGTTACTGGGGTCGGGCCATTTTGCACACGACTCCACTCGCAGTGTTCTATTTGAAATCCTAACACCTCGGGTGACCCGAGTCGCCCGGGGCGTCATAATCGAATATGGCCCTTAGGTTAATCCAATGGCAACTTTCCAAAACTGTACACGCAATGGAATATCATATATTTTAATCACATGGTGCATTGACATAATAATTTACAACGCAGTTGGATGACATAATCAAAGTACACAATGAATGATTTGATCTGTGTTAATGTAGGCCCTTTAACAGGTCATATTTGGTAATGTGAAGTGATAATAGCAGAGAGCTGTAACGTCTACCTCAGTACCTGGGCCATGTTCAGGGTCCGTCTTCAAGTCGACACCGAGACGTCTTTTTGGCCTATTTGTGTTCAGGGTACACCTTGGAGACATCTTGCTTTTCGAGTAGGAGGCAAAAGGTTCCTCGAAAATGGCTGCCAAATTCAGTGGTTTCAGCCAATCAGAGCTGTTCTTTTCAATTGCAAATAGTTGTCTCCTATGGAGGCGAGAAGGGTCCGCAGCGACGAAAGGAGCAAATACGGCTGACCACTGGGTCACATCGAGCATACCCTTGCAGGATGAGTTTCCCATTCAGTAAGTAGTGATATTGTGTGATTTAAACAGAAATCAATGTAGATAAATTTAAAATATACTTCAAACAATTTAATCTGTGCAAAAGATACATAAATATGTGATACTATGAAGAGGAAAGTGTATTTCCGGCAAGTTCAAACGGGCTCAAATGCATAAGCGTATTCAGCCGTGGCTGGTTGGGTCACCCAGTATAGCGCTGAATATGTTTATGGAGTTTTCACCTATTATCGCTCAGTTTCCAACTTGTCAACCAAAACAATGTCGTAGAAATTGACATGGCCATGGAGCTTCAGGATGCCAGATAAAAGATTTATTTATTGTCAAGTATTTCTGTTCTATAATATATCAATAACACAGATTACTAATCTACTTCACTGAGTTCTCGCGAACACAAGAAGAGGAAAGTCTATTTCCGGCAAGTTCAAACGAGTTCAACCGTGGCTGGTTGGGTCGCTCCGTACAGCACTGAATATGCTTATGATGGAGGCGGTCATTTTCGAGGCAACCAACTGCTTTTACCGTTCAGTCTAGCCTGCCGGCAGCAATTTCTCCGAGACGCCTCCGAGGCGCACCCTGAACGCGGCCCTGGCCTTTGAAACTGCCATGACTTGTGCCGCCATCTGTGATTGTGAAAAAGGCTAGGGAACCAGGCTTGCCTCCAGAATCCTGTTGGGTATGCCACCTAACGGCACCCGCCCGCTTCACGCTGGTTGAGAATTAACTATCCGGACACAAGGTGGCGCCACTACCACTTTTACACAACGATTCTGATCTACATATCTGAAGGTTGGTTCGCTATTACGTACATTTTGAATTACAGTTCTGGCTGTTAACAGTTATGTCATTTCGTTTGGAGGCAATACAGCAAGGCATTTACTGGTCATAGTTTATGCACATTTACTCTGCAACGGACTTAGATTCTAGGCATGGATTGGGTGATGAGCGATAAAGGGAGCAAGTTTATATCTGCGAATGGTAGACAGGAAGTTTGAACACTTATGTCAATATTTTTCTCTCATTTTTGCTTGAGACAAGTTGAGTGCAAGTAAATACGCGCCACAAGGAATAATTAGTAGCATGTGGTGAATAGGGGGTAAAATTTCCCTGCATCACCAGCCCATGCTTTTTCTAATCTATTCTTGAATGAATTTATTGACTCGGCATCAATAACATTATCAATTTAATGATTTTGTGGGGAGACTTCCATATATTTACAATCCTCTTTGAGAAACTGTGTTGCCTTAACTTTGAAGTGGCTATGGGTTTTACTAGTTTGAGTGTATTGCCCCCGACTGCCTTCTCTTTTATTCAAGGTGAAAGATAAGGATTCACACCGTACATCTTGTACTATAGAGTAGACCCCTTTCAATGTTTATAAACATTGTGTATGTGCACACAGCTTGGCTTCAGAACTAATGCACACTGCCCTTGGGTTTGCTGCTATGCCCAGTACAAAATGTCCATTTTATTCAAAATTTATAGAAATGCAGAACCCTAACCGTATAAAGTTAATATAATCTGGTTGCTAAACATGTTTTCTATATGTTTTCCAAACAGTTTGTTTCTAGGTGGTGTGGTTTTAGAGATATTTCACTTTTTCCGTATGAAGATTGCTCACGGCCATTGACAATACATTGAGCATGCCGATACGCACAATTCAAAATGTCAATTTTATTCAAAATTAATAGAAATGCAGAACCCTAGCCTTATAAATTTAATATAATCTGTTCGTTGAATATGTTTTCTATATGTGTTCCAAGCGGTTTGTTTCTAGGTGGTATAGTTTTAGAGATATTTCACTTTTTCTGTATAAAGATTGCTCATGGCCATTGACAATGCATTGACTCATTGAGTTTGCCGATACACGCAGTTCAAAATGTCAAATTTATTCAAAATTAATAGAAATGCAGAACCCATACCATATGAATTTAATATAATCTGTTCATTGAATATGTTTTCTATATGTGTTCCCAGCGGTTTGTTTCTAGATTGTGTGGTTTTAGAGATATTTCACTTTTTCTGTATGAAAATTGCTCACAGCCTTTGACAATGCATTGAGTTTGCCGATACGTGCAGTTTAAAATGTCAATTTTATTCAAAATTAATTGAAATGTGAGCAATCTTCATACAGAAAATGTGAAATATCTCTGAAACCACACCACTTAGAAACAAACTGCTTGGCACACATAGAAAAGATATTGTAGTGGTCTGCACTGACCTCTCAGGCAAGTAACCACATAGACAGGTAGGCGTGGGGAGCGTGTTGATATCAGGGAGCCTAGGTGGTGTAATGGTTAGCACACTGGCCCGGAATGCAAACAGATGTGGGTTCGAGTCCCGCTCTAGGTGCAATATTTCCCATTTTCATCACCCCCATGACACTGGTTGCCGTGATCAGGATCCTGTACAAGCTTTGCGCTGTATGGTTGTTGAACCTACCCTGTGTATGTATGTGTTAGTGCATTGCCTGTATGTATGTAATTGTAAGCATTACAAGACTTACAATTCCAGGGGGACGAGTGTAGTGGTCTGCACTGACCTCTCAGGCAAGTACCCACATAGACAGGTAGGCGCGGGGAGCGTGTTGATATCAGGGAGCCTAGGTGGTGTAATGGTTAGCACACTGGCCCGGAATGCAAAGAGATGTGGGTTCGAGTCCCGCTCTAGGTGCAATATTTCCCATTTTCATCACCCCCATGACAATATTCACCAAAAAGATTATATTCAGTTTAGAAGGTTAGGGTTCTGCATTTCTATTAATTTTGAATAGAATTGACATGTTGCACTGTGCGTATTGGCAAACTCAATGCATTGTCAATGGTCATCAGCAATCTTCTGCCAGAAACATAGTGTCTACACATACATGAGCCGTATGCGTAGCCTGGCAGTCTAGACCTACATGAGTTTCGTGAGAATGCATGTGCATCCCTTTGAAATTTGTCAGTGACACTGTTTAAGTTGAGCATGGCGGACGTAGTGTTGGGCGTGAGAGATGAAATGCACTGACGACAATGCTTCTTCAGTTATAAATTGCACTTTTTGACATTATTTTATTAAAAATCTGCTTCACTAAGTGACAGGTGTAGTGGACAGCCAGCTTTATATACATCTTGAAAACATATTCAATGAACAGACTATATTAAATTTATACGATTAGGATTCTGCATTTCTATTAATTTTGAATAAAATTGATGTTTTGCACTGCATGTATCGGCAAACTCAATGCATTGTCAATGGCTGTGAGCAATCTTCAAAGAGAAAAAGTGAAATATCTCTAATACTATACCATCTAGAAACAAACTGCTTGGAACACATATAGAAAACATATTCAACGAAAAGATTATATTAAATTTATAACGTTTGGGTTCTGCATTTCTATTCATTTTGAATAACATTGATGTTTTGGACTGCGCGTATAGGCAAACTCAATGCATTGTCAATGGCCGTGAGCAATCTTCATACAGAAAAGGTGAAATATCTCTAAAACTAAAACCACATAGAAACAAACTGCGTGGAACACATACAGAAAGCGTGTTTACCGAAGAGATTATATTAAATTTATACGGTTAGGGTTCTGCATTTCTATTAATTTTGAATAAAACTGACATTTTGCACTGCACGTATTGGCAAACTCAAGGGCAGTGTGCCTTCGTTCTGCAGCCAAGCTGCACGCGGATACACAATGTTTATAAACATTGAAAGGCATCTATAGAGGGAGTGCATGTGACGTCATCACTCAGCAGTCAGTGGCCAGCCATCTTGGATTACGAGCACCCTCCCTAGCCATGTTGTGAATGCATGCAGATGCAGTAAAGCATAGTTTTCTTGTGTTCTGGGAGGTTCTGGGCAGTTTACATCCAATGTGTTTACTTACAGCACTTTAGCAACAACTTCTGAGGCCAAACTGTTCAAAACAGTGACAAATAAACCAACAAATCAGTAAATAAGCACAGTGTAGGCAGTTGCAAGCCTTCTGTATTTAATCCAATATGGCCACCGGAAGTTGTCTTGTGACATCATTACACCCCCTCTATAAGTATGGGGTGAATTTCTTTTTATAAATTTGTCTTGGTGAATGGACATCGCATAGCTAATTAATCATTGTCAAAATGATTGTAATTGTCTATTACTAGTAAATCATTTGCGATTATCTTTTGGGCGCAATGAGTATTCGTTAATTAATTAATTAATGTATGGGATGAGAATGAATGGCAGTTCTAACAAGATCAACTTTAGTATAATAATATGAATATTGGTAATTGTAATGCCTAAGCCAAGATATGCCTGTGTCTAATGCCAGTAATGATAATGTAGTAATGGTAATCACGATAATGGTAATGGTTGCCCATCTCATACATGTATACGCATAGGCGTACCTTATTTCCATGTATTTTATTACGTAGTGTTATGTACAGCTCAATTTTTAATATATGTAGGCCCCCCTAGTGGTGGTAGGGGATAGATAATGTAATGAAACCAACAACCAACATGCAGATATTATTTAATCATTTAACAGGTAGTACTTGCCAATTTCATTAATTGATTCACGAAGCCCTAGTGGCATTGCACAATTAAACAACAGTGACAATAATAAACATTCTACCACCAGAGTTTAACTCTATATATAATCAACGTTGTGACCTGTACCCGCTAAAACTTGACTTTCGGGTATGCAGTGTTACTTACTCATAATTTATAATTAGTTTTCGTGGTTATTTGATTTCCTCTATAGCGCTCACCATCCCCACTGCCGCCAAATTATTCCTCGTGACGCATTTAAATCATAAAAGAAACCAGTACACGGATTGCTATAGTTTATTTAGATTACTTGGTGTCAACCATTGCTAATCGATCAATACAACTGAAGTGCAAGGTATCATCTAGATAGACATACACCAGATGTAGAACAGTACATTAATTTGAAGAAATACTGCATGATGACTTCCAGTAAATATTTATGAATACAAAATGAATTAAAATACCTTAATTAGATACACAGGCTTTGTCTGTGACTGACTTTTATCAGCTATTAGATTAACTGGAATTTCTAATTGTTAATATTGTAATAACAAATTCTACCTTTTGTCTTACTATGCAGGACATCACACGCAGTACCGAAAGCCTCATAGTCTCACTATCTAAGCAAGACATGGACATAAGAATGCACATTTAAAAATCTGTGTTGCTCACCTATCCAGTTATACACCCGGGATTCCACTTCAGAAAAACGTAGGCATTAATCTTGTTTCGGAAATACGCCAATCGATGTGTATGCCAAAATAATATGATCCATGATGTAATCAGAAGCTTATGCAATTAATTGGGTCACGGAGACTGCAAGGAAAGCTTTCCAATGGAGATATCAGTAATGTAATCAAATGTTCCAGCATAGCCACCTGAAGAGACTCCTGGTGGTTCAAGTGAGACTGCATCAATAAACAAAATACGTGAAGGTCATTCCTCCGAGACTGGAGAGGCCCATATGTATAAGCGAACAGAAATCAAAGGTCATATAGTTGTGGTTAAGCCACTGACAGAACATATCGCTGAAACCAAACTGATTTTTCAACCATCTTTGGAGAATATGGACAACAAAACTAAACCAATTGAGATTTTGAATCGAAAAGAGGGAGGACTTCTAATCTCTTCTTTGACAGACAAAACAAAAGGGCTCTTTGTGTCAAGGACGTTATTAGAGCAAATGTCAGAGGTAGAATCAGGTCAGGAGCAACTATCAAATCACAATAATCTCCAATGCTATGCATCTCAATTAGAAGAAATAACAGTTGGTGTATCTAAGCAGGAAGAGATAATGGGACTTTTATCTGGATCAGAAGAGCTTGTAAGTCAAATATCTCAGCAAGCAGAGGTACCCGATACTCCCATTGATTCACAAGGTTTATTTCACCGAAGCACGCAGCAATTGATCGCAGTAACAGACCAGGTCCAAATGACAGTTGAGGAGGTACCATATTCACTATGTAAATCACAAAAGGTAGCGAAACAAAACTGTGATGTAGAAGAGTCACTTTGGCAAAATTGGAGTCAGTCTGAGGAATCCCCTAAAATTCAAAATTGTATGAAAGGTCAGGAAACCGATGACAAAGCTTTCGGTCAAGAACTACAAGAATTTAAGATTCCGGAATTACAAACCCAAGAACTGTGTGACAAGGACGGTGTCATTTTCTGTGATTCTACAATTTTGTCGAAAGCCGATGGTGGTATAATCTATTGGGATTTGTCTGATGCTCTTGGTTTATACGACAGCGATGACTGCGGCTCAACCAGTCAGCTGCCAGGGTGTGATGAGGACCATGGAATTGTTCATTCACACGACACAGAAAAAGCTTCAGTTTTCTCAGAGTCAGTACATTTATTGAAAGAATATGCTGGAAGCGAAGTGTTTGATGATAGTGCTGGCACTGCTGATTACACAATGGCGACTCGAACTATATCAGATATGATGGCCATGGTGCTTTCACTTGTTTCAGACATTCACGGTGAACACAGCCCCAGCATTGATGACTGTGTCTGTGACCTGGAAACACCAGTAGCCACTAAAGCTTTACTCAGCACTGTATCCCTGGAGTATCTAGATATTGCCCAGCAGAAAAAGAAACCTCCAACTATATATGACAACTTCAGAGTCAGCAGCAGAAGCAGCTTGCACATCCTGGACTTGCCAGATGAGGTAACACACTATTTGCTCTCTCTGTTTTCACTGAGTGAGTTATGCCAGCTGGTTGTGCCGGTTTGCAAGAGGTGGAGGGACATGGTGTATGACCCGATACACTGGCAACAACTTGTGGTGGGAGAACTATCTGTGGAACACTTCACTGATTGTATTCGGCGAGCGCCTCTGCTGAAAAAGCTCGATTTGTGCTCGCGAGATGAGCTGAACGCCAACGAGACGATTTTGTTTGCGTGGGGCTGCCCTCAACTGTCTGAACTGAACATGGCCTTCTGTGACTCATTAGACAATTGTCTGCTTCAAATCATTTCCGACAAGTGCAAACACCTGCGGAAGATCAATTTGGATGGTTGCCGCTTCGTGAACGATGAGAGTCTGAAGCTGCTGTCTAGGATGCCACGACTGAGCCGTCTGAACCTCTCCCATTGCAGCCTGGTGCAGACTGAGGGAGTGGATATTCTGGCTAAGAATTTGAGCTGCATCACGGAGCTGGATATTGATGGTATTCAATACATTGAAGACAGGTATGTATGTATCATTGTATGTATCACTAGAGCATGAGCCTCGCATCCAGGGAGTGGGATGTAGCTCAGACGGTAGAGTGTACACCTGTGAAGGTTTGGATCATCTGATCGATCCTGCTCAGTGAACACATTTGCAGTTTTGGCTATTTTCCATTCCAACCAGTGGTCCACAACTGGTTCATCAAATACTATGGTATGTGCTGTCCTGTCTGTGGGAAAGTGCATATAAAATACCCCTTGCTGCTTATTGGAAAGAGTAGCATATGTGCCGGCAGCGGGTTTCCTCCAAAAAGAAATATGTCAAAATTACCATATGTTTGACGTCCAATAGCCGATGATGAAAATCAATGTGCTCTAGAGGCGTTTTTAAATAAAACAAACTTCTTCTGGGCCTCGCATGTGGGAGATCGGGTGTTTGGTTCCCGGTCGTGTCAAACCAATGTCAGGATAGTGTGACTGAGTGGGATATTGGGTCATGGTGTCAGCGGCCTGATTTCGCAGTGGGGCAGTACTATAAAGTCACCATGAGTGTGCACTGTCACAAGTGGGTACCTGTTCTGATATGACCTTAGATGTTGCCAGGACGTTAAACCCCAACAACCAACCTTGTATGTATGTAATATACATACAAGCAATGAAAGCTTTCCAATGGAGATATGTTCATGTAATTGTCATGTGTGTGTGTAATTGTCAATTATCTAGATTTGATTCTACATATCTAACTTAGATATAGATGCACTTATTAAGCATTATTTTGTTTCGACATAGAAGGGAATACCAAGTCAATTTAATATAGCCTGTTACTGTAGAACTAGAAGCCTATGGTGTCAGAGTTTTGGTGTGCTTGCCAAAATTAATCTGACATGTTTGCACTTCAAATATCTCAAAAGTTAGCTATTTAAAATAAAAGATACTTCAAAATATAGGATGGTAGATTATAACAATCAATTTAATATAGTTATCTGAGAAATATGACAGAAACTCAGAAACTCAAAAACATCAGACTATGCAACTTTAAAGGGTTAAGGCCCTGTCACATTACGGCGTATGGCGGGAGCGTATTGAAAACCTACGTAAGTCCTGCGGGTGCCGGCCTATGATGACCTTTGGTGACCTCGGGTGGGTTTGAGCGTATGTGGGACCTATGAGGAGCGTATGGGAGCGTGCTGTGACATTTTTTGACGGTTTTGATTGGCATGTGGAGCGTATGAGGAGCGTATGATTATTTTAGGAGCGTATGAGGAGCGTATGCGAAACCTATGCACGACCTGCGGTCCGCCGCCTGGTGGCTCCTGGGTATATATAGCCTGCAGCAACAGTCTCCCCTCACTCTGCCACCATGCCTGCTATGAGGAACACCACTGCTGCTGCTGCTTCTGCTACTGCTACTACTACTACTAGTACTACTGCTACTACACCAGCCTCCAGAGCTGCTCTAACTACAGGAGGAGGACTAGGCCGTGGGAGAGGCAGAAAGAGGCAGACTTTACAATGCTCTCCATCACCAGCCTCCTCACCTGCCTCGCCACCTCGCCACTCTCCACACCACTCTCCAGAACACCACTCTCCAGAACACCACTCTCCACTGGAGGAGCTGGAGATGGAAGTGGAGAGCTCGACAACGCAACCCTGGCGTCCCCGCTCCAGCTCGCCATCTCCTGCCTCTCGAGGCAGCTCACGGGCATCGTCCGCTGCCTCTGCCGCCACCACTGCCTCCAACGCCTCCACTAGCACCGGTGGCCTCTCCGTGTCAAAGAGACGGAGGGCCAAGAAGAGCAACTGTTCTCTGTCGGTCTTCAAGGAGGATTAAATGTTGGACTTCCTCCAGGAAAACCCCATCATGTGGAACATGAAGCTCACGGATTACCGCCGCTCAGACAGAAAGGCCAAGATGTGGGAGGACCAGGCGACACTTCTGGGGACCACAACAGTCCATCTCCAGAAGTGGTTCAAGTCGCTCAGGGACACGAACACGCGGCTCCACAAGAAAAAAAGCGGGGACGGAGCCGCTGACCTGACTGAGCGGGAGCAGTGGATCCTGCTCAAGTTTGGGTTCCTGCGGTCCGTCGTCCTTCACCGACCGGAGCCCTGCAGGAGTGTAAGTACATAATCTTTTATCGTTCTGACAAGTGCGGCCGTTAGTATTCTCGTAAAACCGCTCGTATTCTAAGTTTGTTATGTTATGCTTTTGTTGTATTTATGTAAATATTCTAGTTATTTGTTAAATGTTATTTATTTCTTTAATGTTGAGTTGTTGTGTAGTTGTTCTTAAATCGAGATATTGACAATAGATGTATCGAGATATAATCGTTATAAATCCATTTTGCATTTAACGTTAATTATTTTTGCTTTATATATTTTTGATTTACTGTTGACTTGGCGTGTCTTTTGTCGAAATATCGATTTGCGTTCATGTTACTTATGTTATTTTATGATTTTGTCTTCCAGTTGGCTGCTCCTGTCGCGTCTCCGCAGCTCGATCTCAGAGTGGAGGAGAATGTCCCGACCGATGTGGAGGTGGCGATGGACGAGGAGCTTCCACCCACTCCCCCCGCTACATCCCAAGAGCGGGGAAAGGGGAGAGGGAAGCGATCTGCCCCAGTCGACGACAACCTCCTCGCTGCCATCCACAAGAGGTTCGACGAGTCTGCGGACATCCTCAAGGTGATGCAGCCGACACCGACGGTGACGAAGCGAGTGGCATTCACCAACTATGTGCGGGACATAATCCTCACGATGCCGGAGGAGCGGTTTGTGTCAGTTTGCGGTCCACTCAACCGCATGGTGTCGCACCATCTGGAGGAGGAGGAAGGAACATTCTTGGGCCCGGTGGTTCGTGTGGCTGCTCCTGCACCTGCTCCTGCACCTGCACCTGCTCCTGGACCTGCTCGTGTGTCTGCAAGTGAGGCATACCAGCCTCAACCCCACCAGTGGACTCACCTGCCACCACCGGCATCACCATGGGCTTCACAGACACACAAGTATGTGCAGCGCTATATGGGGCAGCCGCACATTCATCATCAGCCACAGCCGCCTCTGCCAAGTCTCCCGCCTCAGCCTCTACCTCCAACCTCCGTGGGTCACGAGGCGGCCGCAGCTCCGCTGGTGGTATGGCCGTGACCGCCGCACACTGCTGGACAACTACAGACATTAGGGATGGCGGGGCACGCGAGGGGCTCTCCCGGAGTCGTGGTGTGCGCGGGTGCTCTGCCCACTGTGGGTGCGGCATGGCCGGGGACTTGCGCTGCCGCAGACATCGCGACTCCGACACGCGGCGACCCCACCCAAGTGAACTTGTCTGAGTCGGCCAGCCCAGAAGGACTATTGAACTTGTCGGGGATATCTGGCATGATATCTGGCATGTTGGGCGCAAATTTGGACTTATTCCCCTCGTCAGCCACACAGTCGCCAGCTGATGCCACTTCTAATGGCAAGGGAGAGAAGCGATTGTAAATATGTGTAGATATGTAGTCTTAGTTTTTATTTATCTTTGTACATTTGTATGTATATATGTATATATATATTGTATCTTTATATATTGTTTGTACATTTTTATGTATATATGTAAATATGTCAAGATGTTTAAATAAATAAATATACTGTCAATTTTAATTTGTGTGTCCACGTTCAGTAAAGGCATGCCATCATTTAATTGTTATACATTAAAGTACAATTAAAATTAAAATTAAAACATAAATAAAAACTTTAAATTTAAAATATTTATAATAATTCTTCTCCTTCCCCTTTCTCCCTCCCCTCCCTCCCTCTCTCTATCTCTCTTCCTCCCTCTCTATCTCTCTTCCTCCCTCTCTATCTCTCTTCCTCTCTATCTCTCTTCCTCTCTCTATCTCTCTTCCTCCCTCTCTCTATCTCTCTTCCTCCCTCTCTCTATCTCTCTTCCTCCCTCTCTCTATCTCTCTTCCTCCCTCTCTCTCTATCTCTCTTCCTCGGCCATGTACTCGTCGACGATGGCCTTACAGACTTCACGCACTATCAGCGACTGTGTGTTGTGGGGCACCCTCCACCCAAACTTCATGGAGGAGTATTTTGTGCCAGATGCCAGGTGCCGCAGAGTAAGTGCTATTTTCAGCGCCGGCTCGAGCGGCACCCTGAATGTATTCCGTTTTTTGGCGATCCTCGGTCCCACTCGAGCCACAATCCCGTCAAACAACTGGGGAGGCAGCCGCATGAAGTTCACAAACGACGCGGTGTCCTCGCTGCGGAGCTCGACCATCAGCTTGTCGAACAAGCCAAGCTGTGGCCGCCTCCCAATCCAGGGTCTGACCCACACTGATCGTCGCCGCCGCTCCCTCCTCCTTCGTCTCTCGATACGGGACGCCAGAAGAACCATGAGGTATAGACCAAGCTCATGGTGATAAAGGGCAACTCTGTAGAAAAGCTGGAACTGTACTTGCAGTGCCTGGGCATCCATCCTGTATGAGCAGCAGAGCAGGAATGACCAAAGAATGCGTGCGTCGCCCTTATATACCGAGACCATAGGTCGGGCATATGCCGCCATACGCTACTCATACGCTTTGCATACGCTACTCATACGCTCCCATACGCAACTCGTAGGTTCTGTGTACGCTGCATATGCCCGAGATATGCCAGAGATACGCCCTTGATGTAAGTTGAGCGTACGAGTATCATAAGCCGGCATACCCCTAGCGTAACCCCAGTGTATGAGGAGCGTATGAGAAGCGTATGAGTAGCGTATGAACCATACGCCCCTGTAGGTCGAGATTTTTTTAGCATGCACAAACAAAATTGGACGGACGGACGGGAGAAAGCGTATGGTGGCATACAGCGGCATAGGCCGGCACATGACGGTGTATGCAGAGCATACGCATAGCGTATGTGTAGCGTATGACGGCGTATGCCGACGTATATGATGTAAACGGTACTCTCCCGCAATAAACCCTAATGTGACAGCCCCTTTAAGAAGTGTGGATGGTGTTTAGGTGTGAGTGGTGTTGGCCTGATGGAGTTGCTCTGCTTGCCTCTCAGCGCTATCTTCACGTTGGTGGAGCATCATGCTGGCCACATGGAGCGGCTCAGTGTGGATGGCGCAGAGCTTACGGATGCAGCAGCCAAAGCCATCACCAAGTTCTCTTCGCTCGTCGAACTCAAAGTGTCCTTCGCTCTGCTCTTCACAGATGTCGCGCTGGCTCATCTCAAGGTTTGTACTCAGAGCAAACGTGGTAAACACAGGAGGAATAACCAGATGGGATGGCTGAATGAGTTGAGCATCCGTCTCCTGTTTTGGTAGATCGTGGGATTCGAACCCATGGGTTTGAACCCTGGTGGAGTCAAACCAATGACGTAGAAATTGATACTTGTTGACTCCTACCCAGGCGTTCAGAATTATGAGGATAGGGCAAGGACTGGTTGGCTCAGAGTCAGGATAATGTGATTGAGGGGGATATCAGGTCATGGTGCTGGCGGACTAGTCTCCCAGTGGGGCAACACTATATAATTGCTATGAGTGTGCACTGTTACAAGTCGGTACCTGTCCTGATATAACCTTAGATGTTGCCAGGATGTGCTAATGTGATCAATCTAAACTGAGTAGGTAGTAACATAGACAATAGTGCATGTTGCTGGAATTGTTGTCTTACTATATTAGGGCCAAATACAAAATAGTAATTTGGTGATCGTCCTTTTGATCACACAAATCCGGTTCAGGCGGGCGGATTTTATTTGTTATTTTTCTGTCATATGACGTAGACGTAATACTTAACCAGAAGCGATGGCCGAATCAGTTGAGCGTCCCCTTCCCCTTCTGGTAGGTTATGGGATTCGAACTCCTGGGTTCGAACCTTGGCCAAGTGAAACCAATGGATTAAAAATTGATATGAATGTTGAATTGCTGCTAGCCCAATGCATTTTTAACAAAAATAATAATACCAAATCAGGGGTGAGCGATTTTTCAGGCACGGGCGGGGACGATCACCACTTTTTGAATTTGATTTGGCCTAATAACAAACAGAATGGCAATGCTATGTTTTGCTTCAGAATATGACATTGCAAGTGCTGAAGGTAAAGAAGGGCTGTGACCTGAGTCAGGGCAGTCTGGTTGACCTTTTCACGGCCTCTTCGCTGTCATCGTTACACTCTCTGGACCTAACTGAGTGTGTTCAACTCCACGATGACGGAATCTTTGCCATGGTTAAGGCGTACGTATATGTGGGTTTTTCGGGGTTTATAGCTGCAAAAACAGTCATTAAATAAACAGCAAAAACATTTAAAAAAAGATTTTTTAAAAAGGTTGATTATTGTTTGTGTAAATATTTTATTCCGCTGAATAAGTTCTTTTGTCAGCGTCGAATCACTGGTCTTCCAACCATTTTTTAATTTGTGATTATTTATACGAAAATGGTATATAGAGTATCTCTGTATTAAACTTAAAGTGAGCTAACAATAGTTTAAAAATTAGTTTTGGTTGTAGCAAAATATCACGGTTTGAAATTTACATAAATGTTGCACCAGATGGTTTTGGGTTTAAATTCATGTAAAATATTATAGAAATAGATTTCTGTAATTGGTTATAAAAACTGACTCGTAACCACTACAGTAATCAATTGTGTTAAACAAATGTAAATGAATTAAAAAAAAATATTGTTCTTAATATAAAATGACAAAATAAGTGTGATGGCCCCCGATCTTCCACAATGCCACGCACTCATGGAAGAACGCCAAGATTTAGTACATTAACTGGTTTATTACCAAAATCGATCCGCCCTCCGCGGCGTCAACAGTCAACTGACCCGCCACCTAACTCGCCAGGTCCCACATCGCCTCTATAGGTAGGGGGGGGGGGGGGGTGAGCTAGCCACACGCAGTAGAGGACAGCCCAGTCGGGGCTCTGCAGGGTGGCTAGCCTGCCGCCACCTAGCGCAGTTCAGTGTAACTGCGTAGGTGTGCGGCGTAGTGTCTGCAGCCACCGCATGGTAGTGGGGGCTCGTGTACAGACTACTACATAAGTTTTGATATTTTTTAAATGTCAATATTAAATCCATCAATCAATTTAAGTATAATTTCATGGAAAAATATGTTGTATTGCTCATATCTTGTGTGTCCTTATACAGCTGCGGGCACAACCTTCGCCATCTACAGCTCTGCTGGTGCTGGAATATCACTGATTTTGGTCTGGAAGCGATCGTGAATGGCTGTCCGTGAGTTCCATCTTACATTCTGAGCTAATCACTAATAATTAATACAGTACGTTCAGCAATTTGTTACACAATGCTCATATTATAATCCGCTATTATAATCTTTGTTCCTTGCTTCCTAGTCAGAAATACATCCATAACAATAGGAACTCTCCTCGGCTACCCCCTACCTCCCGAGAATCTCGAATGATTAAAATAATTACTGTATTCTTCTTCTTGAAGATTTATACTGCCTATTATGAATAAGCCTGAATAGACTTGTTTTCACCATTAGACAGTTTGTCGATAGAAAGCCCGAGCCTACACTTTTACCGACCCAAGGGATTTTTAACCTCCCACACCACATAGACATGGTATGAGAGCAACTGGCCTTTGATGACGCTGTCAGTTATCCACAGCGGTGGAAATCCAAATTGGCAGAGGTGGGGGCATGGGGAATCGAATCACCGACCTTCAGATTAGGAGTCTGACCTAGAAAAAAGTCAGACACTCTAACCACTCCGCCACAGAGAACACCACTTTCTTGCCGGTTAATGACCATGTAGGGGTTAATGCTCAACCCCCACTTGGCTAATATTTTGTAAACGCCCAGCCATCCCTTAAAAGTTAAATGCCCATGTGTGGGTAAGCGCCCCCCCCCCCTCCCCGCTCCCACACTTCAGTGATTTGCCAATTTAAATGCCAAGGACGTTAACCCGCGAGAATACACTATTATAATCTATTAAGAAAACCGTATAACAATGTCACCATTTCAATCTTTATAGTATTTTTTATTGTTCGTTCCATTTATTTTGTCTGACAAGCTCATTTCATAATTGTCAATAATCACCTTCGTGGCCTGTTTACTAGTTATAATAATTTCATAGCAAATCATTTAATCATAAATCATTGCGCAATAAAATAGTGCCATCCATAGTATTTTAGTGACTGTATTGCCATTATGTATAGTAACTGTTCTCTCACTCACTCACTCCACTCACGATTCCACTTGCACACACATCAACCACTCACCAACCCACCCACCCATTCTATCACACAGGCCATCACACACACACTCCACCACTTACGTGCTCCATTACTCCATCACTCCATCACTCACTCCACCACTTACCCATGCACTGACTCCCCGCCCCGATATGACGATAGATGTTCCTAGAATGTAAAACACCAACAAACAAACTCACTCACTCACTCACTCACTGGCACCCACTCACTTACTCAAGCTCACTAACAGCCATTCACTCACACTCATTAACTCACTCATCCACTCATACTCATTCACTCACACTCATTCACTCAACCCACTCACTCACTCACTGACACCCACTCACTCACTCAAACTCACTAACACTCATTCACTCACACTCATTCACTCACACTCATTCACTCACACTCATTCACTCAACCCACTCACTCACTGACACCCACTCACTTACTCATGTTCACTAACAACCATTCACTCACACTCATTAACTCACTCATTAACTCACTCATTCACTCACACTCATTCACTCACACTCATTCACTCAACTCACACCCACTCACTCACACTCACTAACACTCATTCACTCACACTCATTCACTCACACTCATTCACTCAACCCACTCACTCACTGACACCCACTCACTTACTCAAACTCACTAACACCCATTCACTCACACTCATTAACTCACACTCATTAACTCACACTCATTCACTCACACTCATTCACTCGACCCACTCACTCACTGACACCCACTCACTCACTCAAACTCACTAACACTCGTTCACTCACACTCATTCACTCACGCTCATTCACTCACACTCATTCACTCAACCCACTCACTCAACCAAAACACTCAGTTAATCAACTCACTCACCCACTGACCACTCACTCACACTTACTCACCCACCCACTAACTCTCTCTCACTCAGTCAACTCTCACTGACCCACTCACTCAAGCCTCTTTATCTGTTATTATATGCTTTCAGGAGGGTGGAGACGTTGGAGTTTGTGGGGTTAAAGAGGATAGAGGGTTACAGCCTGGCACAGATCCCAGAGTGCCTTCCGCGCCTCGTCCTCCTGGACCTCCAACAGTCCAACAACGTAAGCCGCTTTCCTCCGCTACACTTATATTACTGCTATTAGGTACCGGCAGTCAGTTTTTATAACTTTAAACTGGGCAGTTTATTAAGGTTAATAAAATGCAGAATAATACAAAAAGCAGAAAGGTTCTACAGTAAAACCTCTCTAACTGACCCCCCCCCCCCCACTGATCAATCACTTCCCTATATCAATCGCTTTATTTGGGTCCCAAACGATCGTTCATACAATATCATTGTAA
Organism: Branchipolynoe longqiensis; assembly: GCA_030323885.1. Classification (NCBI taxonomy): domain Eukaryota; kingdom Metazoa; phylum Annelida; class Polychaeta; order Phyllodocida; family Polynoidae; genus Branchipolynoe; species Branchipolynoe longqiensis. The sequence goes on from CM059196.1 coordinate 79,813,008, forward strand.
TGATAAAAAAGCATCCCTAAACCGACCACCTCCCTAAATGGACCTTTTAAAGTCGGTCCGATAGTCGGTCGCTTTAGAGAGGTTTTATTGTATTTTGTTTAGTTTTTAAGATATTCATATTTTAAGGTTTTTTATTTACTTGGACAAAATTTGCCGTTAACGCTAAATGAAACATGGGGTGTTTTTTGTTTGGCATATATGATTTTGTTTTAAATATATATGTCCATCATATACCAAATTAAATTAAGACATTTAGTGGTCTTTCTGATAAGATCTATTGTAAGAATGAAAGGTGATTTAGAGCCAAGGTCAATAAAACCGCATGCTTTGGTACTTGTTCTAATTAATGTGATGCAAAAAATGTACCAATTAGCAAAAGTGTGTGTAACAAAGTGCCTTTTGGTGTGTTGTCTTAATACACAGCCCAAGTAATATTGGTATCAAAATAAAGAGTAAAGCTTTAGTTCATTCACAGCACTTTCTGGGTATTTTTAATTTAGACATTCACACAAATAGGAGTGTTTAAAAATGAGCAATTTGTCATCTAGCGAATGGTAGACAGGAAGTGTGAACACTTATTTGTCTCTCTCTTTTTTTTTTTTTTGGTACATTAGTTGTCCCAAGCAGGGGAAATCCCAGTCACAGACGACTGGTCTTCCCCACCACACTGCTGGTCGATAGAAAGCCCGAGCCTACACTTTTACCGACCCAAGGGATTTTTAACCTCCCACACCACATAGACATGGTATGAGAGCAACCAGCCATTGATGAAGCTGTAAGTTATACACAGCAGTGGAAATCCAAATTGGCAGAGCTGGGGGCATGGGCATGATTTTCATACTTTCTTCCAGTGTAATCTAAGTACTGCCAGTACCTACTGCTATAGCAATGTTGTACTTTTCATTGAAATGTGCGAACTAGTTAAAATAAAAGTTATTTCAAACTAAAGTAATGTAGATTATAACGAGCAATCTAATATATTTATCTCAGAAAATGACAGAAACTCAAAAGCATTCGACTATGCAACATTAAGCTAAATGAACGTGAACAGCTATATGTGTTTGCATATAGTAACTTGAATTACATCTATTTGACCTCTGCTTGACCTCAGGTTATCGATGAACTTGTGGTGGAGGTAGTTCGCCAGCTGCCACAACTTATTGCCTACAACTATTATGGAGAACGCTTCAAGTCAACCACACGCGCATCAGTGCCCGACCTTTTTCCGGGTTTAAGCAAGTGATGATTGTTTTATTGTAAGATACTGTAGTAGTCAGCACTGACTTCTCAGGCAAGGAACCGCATATACAGGTAGGCGTGGGTAGGGTGGTGACACCAGGGAGCCTAGGTGGTGTAATGGTTAGCACACTGACCCGGAATGCAAGAGATGTGGGCTCAATTCCCGCTCTAGGTATAATATTTCCTATTGTCATCACCTCCACAACAATATTATACAACTATAAATATGATATTAACACAAATGTTGAAAAGCACACACTCTCACACACATACACACACATACACACGTCTGCAGCATAGACTGGAGGAGGTGGCCAAGTCGGTAAGAGAGCTGGTTGGCTTCATGTCTGGAGTGTCGTGCGTTCAAACCCCAACCGAGTCAAACCAGCGACCAACAAAATTGATACTTTTCGCTACCTAGCCTGGCGCTCAGCATTTCTATGATAGTGAAATGACTGATTTCCTGATTATCAGGATAATGTGACTGAGTGGGATATCAGGTCATGGTGACAGTGGCCCGGTTTCCCATTCAGACAGCACTATGAAGTCGCCATGGCTGTGCACTGTTACAAGTTGGTGGTGCCCATCCTGAAATGACATTAGATGTTGCTAAGATGTAAAACCCAAAGAAGCAAATAAACGTCTTCAGCATAGCATTGTTGGTGGCTCCACCTGTTAGCGCTTTACTCACTAATCCAGTGCGGGGTGTTGGATGGGTAAATAAAATATATTATATCATGGATGTACATTCGCAACTCTTCCACGTTACTCAGTATCATGCATCTAATTTGTTATAAGTAGTTTAAGATTGTACTATTCCATTACTAAAGATCTATCCTCATAAACCAGAAATCCCAAAACTTCTGTGCATAAAAATACTATTTTAGTAGAGGACATATTTTCTGGAGGAATTCACTGTGACATAATTAACAAATAAACAGTAGCCTGTAGTCAGTATTGCTGCAAGAAATAAGGCTGTGCAGATTTTTTTTCAGATATAACTGAGTGCCCAGAATGTCAATTTGTTATTTGTCTTTCTTAGTTGTGCTATTGTTAAGGGGAGACACGGGTGATTTCCGTATCTCAAAAACTATTAAGGATAGAGCTTTGAAAATTGGAGCACACATTCTTTCTATCAAGAGAAGCATATATGCAGAGTTTCAAAGCTGTATCTTGAGTAGGGGTCATATGATGAAGGATCTTGCAAACAAAAAAAATCTAAATTTTACCCCCACCAGGAAGTATACTGAATGTGCCTAGATTTGCCCGAATCAAGTTATTATATGAAGAACTCGTCCAGTTGAGTGCAATAAGGTGGTTTGTGAATTTATATGTCATTACCAACATGACGAACCAGAGGTAAAAAAATGTCAATGGTCAATTTTTGTGTCTCCATGCCTAGCTCTTGAACTATGAAAGATACAGTGTTTTTAACCATCTTATTGCACTCAGCAGCAACTTTTACATAAGTCTGCCAAGTTTCAACTTTCTGCTACAATTATAACTTACATTTTTAGAGGGGGCAAATTGGCAAAACTCTGGGAAAAGCAGTTCTGAGAAAACGAGCTTCAAAGTTCACAAAGTGTTTCTTTCAAATGTTAAAGTCCAGTATCATCATCTAGAATTCCATATTATATACACAAATATCCAGTCATGTAATTATCTGTCCAAAAAAACGATAAGTTTTTCTATATGAATACACCAAAAACCAGAAATCCCCAGTCTGACCCAAATTCATGTTACGATCACCCGTGTGTCACCTTAAACGGTATATAAGCTAACTAAGATATGCTATCTTCGCATCAAAATGGCATTATGATATATTATTACAGTTTTATGGTGTAAACAGTACATACGTTACACCTTACATATGTTATTATTATTCCATTTGTTAGATTTAATGTATGCTATATATTTACTATTGTTATCATCGTATTACACAAGAGGTGCAATAGCTTGCTGTCCACATGTATTGTCACATATTATAGACTAACTTATTATCTATAGTGGCATACATATTATGTGCCTAATATTCAATATATTTCCAATATTATAGGTCTACCCATATTTTAGATATTTGCTAAAATAATGCGACAACACACATCTCAAGAACTTATATAATACACGATTTCCACGACGCGTGCACAGAGCGTAATCCAGACTGGACTTGTGGGTCACAGTATCTGTGGAGAGGCAGTTGAGGCTCTGTTAACACTGGATTCATATTGAGCAACTGACAGTCTTTTTGGCACAAATGTGGATTTATAGAGAAACCATACCATTTTTGAATCATTTTTGATAATTATAGCTGTATCCTATTGATTGATTGATTGATTGATTGATTGAAAAGCTTGATCGTCAGTGTAAAACAACACAGTGACACACTGTTGACCCAGATCACAAGTGTTGTTGCCTATCAACAGGTGTCGTACTAGTCACAGAAATCGTGTATTGAGTGCCTGTGTGAAATCCAGAATTATTTTCTTTATTGAATATCTGTGATGAAGCGACCAATCCAAGTGTCATTGTATTATTCTTGTAATTACTGATAAAATTGAAACCTAGAATTGATCGTGTGACTTTGGCAGGAAACCTAATACCAGGAGGCAAATAAATTTATAATTACAATGACGCGTTTTATTTTCATTTTCTGTCACCTATGGTTTTCACCCGTCCCCCATAGTCCATCATAGTTCAGAGGTATTTTGTATAACCTTTCATTTATTTATTTTGTAGTCTGATTATTTTCTTCATTTCGGTACCGATGTGGTAGGTTTTTTTCCACGATGTGATAGTTTTTCCCCATCTGTATGCAATATTCTTTAAACATGATTTAAACTAATGAAACATATGAGCATTGAATGTTTTTGTTTACATCCTAGATTTCCCGCACATGTGCACTGCCTGTTTGTCAGAAGTAAACAGTGAAATATCTAAGTATAGCTGATTTTAGCAGTAGTATCATATATTGCTTGTAGCTGGGTGCTCGTATGAATATTGTGGGATTTATTTATTTATCATTCACAATGCTCTTAAAGCATTGGCCAGGGACACCTACAAATACAACCGTGGCAATCTGTGATTCAGTGCATTTAATAGGTTTGCTAGTCTGTTAGAAACACATTTTCCTGATATGGTTGTGTTTTGGATATGAAACTAGTGAAACCAACTGTAGACGTTATTTCAAATTCAACAAGCTATTTAAAAAAAACACCATATTATTTACATTTCTTTCATGTATTTTCTTTCTTTATAAATAAGTGTTTTATGAATGTTACAGATAGTTTGTAGGTCTAAGTTGGAGCTGGGTTCTGGTGAGGGATCTATGGATTTGATTTATTATGTTATGTAGCTACTGGACGAAGGTTTACGCCTGTATGTCCAGATCTTCATCTGTATCTGATAAACACATAGAGGAGTTATCAGTATTTCTCAGAGCCCCCTCATAGTTATACACCAGGTCCTGATTTGTCCAAGGAGTTGGTCAAGTCTCCGTTCAAATGCCTTAACAATTGGTGCTTGGACAACGGCACTTGGCAGGTTGTTCCACATCTCATTTATTCTCTGCATGAAGAAGTGTTGTCAGAGTTTCGTCTTACATCAAGTTTTCTGTAGCTTATATTGGTGACCTCTGGTAGTCGAGTTTCTATTCTCAGGTGGCGGAACCTCTGGCATTGCGTCTTTATCATATACCCCTCTACTATCTGTTACGTCTCTATGACATCACCTCGTTGGCTCCTGTAGGCAAGCGTAGGTAGTCCTTTCTTTATGAGTCTTTCTGGATATCTCAGGTTCTGGATAGCTCGGTGGCCTAATCGGTAGAGTGTGGGCCTCGCGTGGAAGGTCGGGAGTTTGGTTCCTGGTCGAGTCAAACCAATGACTTTAAAATTGGTACTTGTCGCTTCCTAGACAGGACTCGGCATTAATAGGATAGGGCAAGGACTGGTTAGCTCAGTGTCAGGATACCGGGTCATGGTGCCGGCAGCCAGATTTCCCAGTGGGGCAGCACTATAAAGTCACCATGAGTGCGCACTGTCACAAGTCGGTACCCATCCTGATATGACCTTAGTAGATGTTGCTAGGATCTAAAACAACAACAAACAAACTTGTTGACAATAAAAATATGGAACCAAAAATAAATTGTGTTTGTTACAATATATATTTATGACTTAGTCCATTTAGTTGATAGTCATTTGTAATAAAGGTAATAATTATCTGAAATTAGATAATAAATAATTACCAAATGTCCCCCCCCCCTTTTCCGAAAACAACATCCCGCTCTTGATAAATAGCACATGTAATACAAGGCCTAAAGAGTAAAGCTCTTATAGCAACAAGAAATAACAAATTAAATTAATTTAAGATATCTTTATTATTAGCTAGGCTTCTTTTCATATCACATTCGCAATAAAAATACATATTTCATCCACAGGCACATACATATAATAATTGCACATTTCAATGTTAAGTACAATTCTCTTATCACAATTTTATATCAAGTAGCCCGGCCACATTAACAGTTCACATTTGGTAATAGTTCATATCATAGCATCTTGCCAAGGCACGGGTCCAGCATCAGACACGTAATAGGTACTAAGATATTGCCTCTGCTATTTCACAGCCATTGTCATTCTGTTTCCACATGCACCGTAGATGCCAGCGAGAGGATTGTTCAGGCTCCAGGAACGATGTCATTGGGGTTCTCCTGGTCCATGTCTGCATTGTGATGAGCTGCGTACCACATCCGTGTCAAATTATGTAGGCAGATACATGCCAACACTATCGACACAACTGTTGCTGGCCTCTGTCTCATGGTTGTTAGGAGGAACTGGTTGCAGTGAGTTAGAATCCCGACTGCATTTTCGACGATTCGGCAGGCCCTGGTAGTTGAAGATTCTTTCTGGAATTATTAGGTGACGCTTGGAGAACGGTTTCATCAACCATGTTCTCAGGGTGAACGCATCATCAGCAACTATGAAGTATGGCATATCCGCTCATGCGGTAGTGGTTCTGCAGCTGGAATACCAAGTCATTCCTTTTCTATGTACTGCTTTAGTACTGAACGGTTGAAGACTTGAGCATCTCCTGCAGAGCCATTGCTCCCAACGTTGACTCAGGAGAATTTGTAGTCACCGTCCACTAGAGCCATCAATATGATAGAGTGGAATCCCTTGTAGTACTCAGATCCTCCATGGGCTGGGCATTGGATTGAGATATGTTTCCCATCAAGGGCTCCTAGGCAATGCTGAAAGTGCCATCTTGTTGAGAGCTGCTCAGCAATACCTCTCCATTGCGGTTCTGTAGTTGGAGCCTGGATGACCTCTTTGGCATACTCTGCAATTATAGCTTCACATACATCACGAACGGCAAGCAAGATGGTGTTGTGAGGAACTTGGAAACCATACATGAGTGAATGATAACTAACTGTCACCAGAGGCTAGGTATCGCGGTGTGAATGAGTTTCAATCCAGGTGTTAACGCCTTTCTGTATGCGGAGAAAGTTTCTGTAGGCACGAACATCTTTGCTACGTAACTCTTGCATTAGAGTTGTGAACTGGCCAAATTGAATTCTTCTCTGTAACCATGAACGCACCCACACACTTCTTCTCTGTCTTCTCTTAAGTCTTCTGTGGAGCTGCAGAACTTGGAGCATAATCATGTTGTTAACATTCTGTTGTTGATATAGCTGTAATTGCCAGTTCAGCAGCTGTAGTTGCTGCCTCTGCTGACGCATGCATGCATCCATGTGTGAACCCTCTGAGAGTCAAGCTGCAAGTGATGAATGAAGTGGACTTGCTCCTGCCAATTAAATTAAATTTATCTTCCCAAATGGAACTTTTTTTTCAGCTAGAACTATAACATGGCTGATGCTTTTATTTTCCATTATCCATAGGTGGCGACATTAGCTGTGCATAGGCACACATATACATAAATATATATATGCTAAATCCATTTGCAGCTCTTATTCTCACATATTCTGTTGATTATCATCAGCTGGTAGTGTGAGGCTACGTGAATACACATTACAATGTAAAAACAAGTCTCATGCACATAAAAGACCAGAAGTCCCGTGAGGTTGTACGTGGTACAATTATTTTGCTTTGTACAATATAGACTAGAGATACACAATTGGAATGTGTTCAGCTTACTTTTAATATTCCATCGCAGGAAGGGGAGTTGTATTATATAGTAGTGTAGTAGCCTATACATCGGCATGTAGGTGAGGGTAGAGTGGATACATCAGGGAAATTAGGTGGTGTAATGGTTAGCACACTGGCCAGGAATGCAAGAGGTGTGGGTTCGGTCCCTGCTCTAGGCGCAATATTTTCAATTTTCGTCACCCCCACAACAGGAGTCTTTATTATTATTTTGTGTGTGTGTTTTTTTTCTTTGCTTTCTTTGGCTATTCTATAATTGCAGAAGAATGGCATGCAATGTACTTTCGATCTATTTAAAGTGTCCTCAGTAAGGCCAAAGACCCTATAATACTAAGACGGCTCACTCAGCCTGTATTGTGTAATCAAAATGATCAAACCCACCACTTGGTGTGCTGGCTGTTCTCTTGGTTAAACAAGTGCTATATTATATGTATAAATGTATATATGAATGTGAAAGATGTGTGATGATGATGATGATGATGCTGATGATGATGTGTATTTGTTCATAGCAATTTCATATTGATGTGTATTCATACTTACCTATCTCATGTATAATATAATTGTATGTGTTTACATGTGAAACACCAACCAAAGCCGGGCTGATCAAACCCACCACAAGGTGGCACTGCAAAATTTACATTACCATGGGAGAGATAGGGAGTGAGCCATCTTAGTATTATAGGGTCTTTGGTAAGGCTCCCAAAGGTCAATAGTACCCCCCCCCCCCTTGTCTGGTTGCCAGTGTTCACAAACTAATGTAAAACACAAGTATTGTGTGAACAAAATTTATCCATATTTTCTCAGAAGCATCATGTGAGTGTCCCACGAATAGCCCAAAGAAAATTCCCCCAAAGCGAAATAGACACCCGATCGATTTCTAATTAGATTGGTAGCTGACAGACAGTGGAACCGTAGCAATGATCACACACACCCACATGCCGTCTATCCTCATGCCCGCACGCACGCGCATTGGGGAAGGGGCTTTAAATAAATCACAGCATAGCGACATGAATCAATGTCATATCTGAAGAGAAACACAACTTGAAGTGTCACGATAGGGAACAGCCGACATTTAATACGACTTGGCTCGGTCTGTGAACGCCGTCCAACTGGTTTCTAGAAGCCTCATCACGTGACAGGCTTTGATCATGTGATCCGGTGGACGCGTGTTACCAAGAGTAAGTTTGTTGTTGTGTTATGTCCTGGCAACATCTGAGGTCATATCAGGATAGGTACTGACTTGTGACAGCGCGCACTCATGGCCACTGTATGGTGCTGCCCCACTGGGAGACCAGGCTGCCAGCACCATGACCTGATATCCCACTCAGTCACATTATCCCGACACTGAGCCAACCAGTTTTTGCCCTATCCTAATAATGCTGAGTGCCTGACTAGGAAGCGACAAGTATACATTTTTACGTCATTGGTTTGACTCGACCAGGGTTCGAACCCACAAACTCATGGGTTCGGATCCCCCGATCTCCCAAAATAGGAGACGGACGGACGCTCAGCTAATTCGGCCATCCCATCTGGTCACTAAGAGTAAGAATCCCATTTTAAAATACTGACAGGTGAAGATTACTGATCTCTTCATCGTGTCCTTCCACAAGTTATCTCAAGGGATTTTCGAGCAGAGGTATGATCTTTATTCGTGGGACGTGCTCTCGGTGGTGGATGGTGGTAGCAGGATTTGCAATCAGATAGCTGATTCCCAGGGCCGCGATGTGGATGCTCCTGCTGTGGCCAGTTTGTCGATAGAAAGCCCGGGCCTACACTTTTACCGACCCAAGGGATTTTTAACCTCCCACACCACATAGACATGGTATGAGAGCAACCGGCCTTTGATGACGCTGTAAGTTATACACAGCGGTGGAAATCCAAGTTGGCAGAGATTACTGACAACAATCTACGAGAGCCTTGACTTCAGAATAAATACTCTGAATAAGCACAACTTTTGCAGACCATGTTTGATAAAGCAAAAGGTAATTGATTCAGTGGTGATTTGTAAATCGTTCAACTTTTGCAATATTTACGACATTATGTTGGAGACAACAGGTGGCGAATTGTTAATACCATCGGGTCTCGATGCCGTGTCCCTGGACACATGGAGTTTAGTGACATATTTTCCCACCAGGGGTTGCGGTAGCGTCGCTGTCTATGCGCGTGCACATCAGGGGATAGCAGTCATGCTCATTTCGTTCGAGTTTCTGTCGCGCAGCAGTTTGGCAGTGACAGGTAACCATGCGGAAATTGTCCTTGAATCTTCTCTGATGGTAAATTGTTGATTCATGGGGAAATCTTTTCATTGGTATGTAGTTCATTTCGTCGTTGGATCAGCCAAACCTTCTCTGCGTTGATCATATATATGTGCACCATATCTCAATTAGACTACCACCACTTGAAACACTACTAAAATAATAACACCACCTGAAACACGCCTACTTCTCCTACTTCTCATCACTATTAGACATATTACTCTATTAAATTAAACCGGATGCGGTGGCCGAATCGGTAGAGCGCAGGCCTCCCATGCGGGAGGTGGGGAGTTCAAACCAAAGACTTACAAAATTGATACTTGTCGCTTCCTAGCTTGGCACTCATCATTAATAGGACAATTAACACCCTCATCACTACTATAAACCTAGGTGGTGTAATGGTTATCACACTGGCCCGGAATGCAAAGAGATGTGGGTTCGAGTCCCGCTCTAGGCGCAATATTTCCCATTTTCACCACCGACATGACACTACTATAAATACTTATTATGTGAGATAACTACTATTACTACCATTATTACCACTATAACCACTTCTTATTACAGGTTAGATAACTACTGTTAATATTAATGGATTATTAATACTAATATTGCCATTATTATTCTCACTTCTACTAATACTGGAAGTGTTGCTTTTATAATCTTTCCTCGAGGTTAACAGCTATAGCCCTACCGTTAACTGATACAATGATGAGAGTAGTTTTAACTATGAAATACGCAGAGTATTAGTATATATAATATACTAACTAAAAAGCAGCAAACAAAGCTCCAAACTATACAAAATCGAGGGTTGCGCACAGTATTTAAAGGAAAAACACTACATACCATTGAGATGCACAATAAAGCTAAACTAGATGCCCTAAATATTTGCAGAGACAAGCACCTATTAGTATTAAGCCTATTGCAGCACAGCACGAAAGACCCATATTATATAGACACACCTACACAAGCCACACATGCAGCACAAGCCACCCTCCTGAAAGTGCCACTGCCACCTGGCGGTTCGGGCCTGCATTGCCGACTTGAGCACCGAGTATCTCACTTTCGCCAGTGAGCCCGAACCTGCCGTGTGGTTACTGCAAAGCCAGTCTTCTTTTCTTTTTCAGCCGTCCCACCCACCCATCTATAAGAATGCAAGGTTGAGCACTGGGAACAGACACCCGAGACAATTCAATTAAGAACTGACATAACGCAACAAGAATACCATCTGAAGATAAATGAAGAGTTCAGGCGCAAAACCACGTAAATGCCAATCCAAAGCTAGAGATAAACATTGGAAACAAACGATCAATCAATTAATATTTTTACATTCTTAATCTTTTTATTCATTGCTCCATAATCATTTCATCATAAGAAAAGTTTAATTAGTGAGAATTAAACTGACCTTGTGGTAAAAACCTGTTCTCTTAATGACATTTTTGGGATTGGCGTTTACATGGTTTTGCACCTGAACTCTTCAAATATTAACCAATCAAATCCACCTTATACCGATTCGTGTCCTGCGTTAATAATTAGCACTGACAACATGTTATTCAGAGGAATAAAACCACTTGAAAAAAAAAAAGACGATAGGATTAATAATACATTCATTTCAAACCAGTATTATGAGTACACATCATGGGTATTTTATTATGAATCAAAATATTCTGAAATGCAACACCGTCATAGAAACAAGTTTGTTGTATGTTTCCTCTCTTCCAGGTCATGACTCACATAATTGGCAAGGAATGAAGTTTGAGCCCCCCCCCCACCACTACCTCCCCCCCCACCCCCACCCCCACCCCCACCACTACCTTCCCCCCCCTGAAGGTGGAACCTGCCAAGAATGTACCGTGACATCTGTGTGCATGTACTGACAAGTACCAGCAACCAGCGGATACAATGTACCCAAGTGTACATCCACAGACTACAAGGCAAGTTTTTATTTCACTGCATTCATGTGGTGTATGAGTCACAAATGCCGTCTGAGTACTAACCTTGATTAAATGCATAAACTCTGTTTGATGAGGTCTAGAGAATAGTGGTCTTAAATTTGCATAATCAGATGAAAGTATCCAATTTGCGAAATTAATTTTAAACATTTATCCAGATTTGATTCCACATATCTAACTTCCAGATACTGGTGCATTTATCAAACATTTATTGCTGCACATAATCAAATATTGAATTAATTCATTGGAACCTGTTACTGCTTAAGTCTATAGTGTCAATCTTAACATGCTTGCCAAAATTAATTTGGTATATCTCCCAAATTATCCATTTACAATAAAAGGTGCTTCAATCTAAACTAAGGTGGATTACAACAATCAACAGAATCTATATATTCTTTTTAAATGACAAACTCAAAGCCATCGGACTATTCAACTTTACAGTTGCACAATCCGATAGTTTTTATTTTCTGCCATCTTTATTTTTTAAAGATAACTATGTTATTCTTAAGAATATATTATTGACCCTTATTATCTATTTTACTTTAGTTTGAAGTAACATTTATTTTAGCGGGTTAACTTTGGAGATGTCTGAATTAAAAACATCCAAATTATTGTTGGTGTGCACACTGAAGTGCTTGACATAGTCTTTATTTTCCAATATTTGAGCATTGTACGGAAGCACCAAACTGCAATAAATGTTTAATGAACGCACCAATATCTAAGTTGAATATGTTTGTTTGTTGTTGTTTCACGTCCGAGCAACGTCTAAGGTCATATCAGGATTGGTACCGACTTGTGACAGTGCGCACTCATGGCGACTTTATAGTGCTGTCCCACTGGGAAACCAGGCTGGCGGCACCATGACCTGGTATCCCACTCAGTCACATTATCGTGACACTGAGCACACCAGTCCTTGCCCTGTCCTAATAATGCCGAGCGCCTGGCTAGGAAGTGACAAGTATAAATTGTTAAGTCATTGGTTTTACTCGACCAGGGTTCGAACCCACGATTTAGCTCTACGGCGGACGCTCTAACTCATTCGGCCATCCGGTCTGGTCAGTTGAATATGTAGAACACAATCTGAGCCAGTCGTTTGGTTTAGAAAATATCACGCTTTCATCAGACTATATAGCTTTAATTGCAAAACCGTGGTGTCCTCTGTCGGGTAGTGGTTAGAGTCTCTGACTTTTTTCTAGGTCGGACTCCTAATCTGAAGGTCAGTGGTTCAATTCCCCATGCCCCCAATCTCTGCCACTTTGGATTTCCACCGCTGTGTATAACTTACAGCGTCATCAAAGGCCAGTTGCTCTCATACCATGTCTATGTGGTGTGGGAGGTTAAAAATCCCTTGGGTCGGTAAAAGTGTAGGCTCGGGCTTTCTATCAACAAACTGTCTAATGGCGAAAACAAGTCTATTCAGACTTATCACTAATAGGCAGTATAAATCTTCAAGAAAAAAAAAAGACCCAATGATCTACCTAGTTCGATGAAGCTTGTAATAATGGACTCGCCGGATATTACTATGTGTCTTGTTGCGGTAAATTATATCCCCGTTTTCCCAGCATTTCATCAACATAGTTGTAATTTGAAATTTAAATACATTTTTTATAGGGATTCACATTTGACAATAATTGTCGGTAGGTTCTTACCACTACATAGTTTCAGTTCAATAGGTATTCAAAGGCATTGGGATAAATGAAATAATAAATAAATAAATAAATAAATAAAACATTTATATAGCGCCCGAACAAGCCGTTCTCAGGCGCTTTACATAACAAACAAATATACAGGAAAATAAATTTCACCTAGTTAAAAGCAGATTTAAACAAATGTGTCTTAAGACAATTTTTAAAAGCACCAACAGATTTACAATCTGAACAGTACCAGTTTGTATGCTAGGTAATCCAAAGACTTGATTTCACATACACGTAGGCCTTTACAATACAACAGTGGGTCATTTTCAAATTTACAACGGATTTCCGATTATTTTCTTGGTTCTATGGGTCAGTCGTCTTCATAGGCTTAGTGAAACATTGTCAGATTTCTGCTTTAAAAATTGCAAGTCATTCAAATGACTGCATGGAATGATTTTAAATGGGTTGAAGCCGAAGGCTGAGACCAATGATGAAAACTTGCTCTCCTACTATAGAGCCCTGTTCACACGGGGAATGTAAATCGATTCGTAGAAAGCGACTTGCCTAGTTCGCATCACATTTCCCGTGTGAACGGACGTCTGATGCAGATTAGGGCTGATTCGACTCACGTAATGCGCATCGTGTAGACCACCTCAGCGAGGTAGTCTACGAGAATCGATTCCTGTGATGCGGTTAATTTTTCCCGTGTGAACGGGCGCTAATTCGCCTCACCTGATTCGATTTGCCTGATTCGCCTCACATTTTGCCCGTGTGAACAAGGCTTAAGACTGTTGGAAACCCTCGAAGTATGTCATCATACTCTCTCGAAGACACAAGGCAACAAGGTATTGAGTTGGATGAGTGTAACTTCTGGCTGGTGCCCGGAAGGCCCCTCCATGTTTGATTAAAGCAAACCTTCCTGCATAATGGAGGCATATCTGTGCCAAGCTGTTTTAACCACATTCAGTTTTATAGAGAACAACTAAAATAGATTTGTCGGTTTTTGCATCTGAGCTCGTCGTATAGACATCTTCAGTAAATTTATACTCACATAATTCGTTATTCACTGCATATATATATATATATTTCACCTCGTTCTCGTACTCCTGGCTAATTATAGCACAGTGAGAGGTAGGCGTAGCCCGAATCCAGCACAAGGAGTTAACCGGCTTCCCGAGACAGACTTCTTACGGAGCTCTCGGGGAGTTTCTGGTGCCTAGCAGCACTATAAACTTACACTTTACAGGGGTGAAGAAGATAACATTAGGAAATGAATACTGGATTGTAAGACGGCTACCGTCTGATTATAGATATTGTGAACTTCATTTCGTTGGATTGTTAGGATTTGCAGGATAATGCATTCGATTTGGATACGCATAGCTGGTCAACCGGAACGGAACGTTCTAGACCGTTCACCGGCCTCGAACCAGGGCAGAGCCGCCCACGCACTTGTTACTGATTTTAGAGAGTTTTAGCAGAGTCACAAGTTTGTTTGTTGATGTTTTACAAACTAGCAACAGCTAAGGTCATATCAGGATGGGCACCGACTTCGGACAGTGCGCACTCATGGCGACTTTATAGGCCTGCCCTACTAGGATACCTAAATGGAGAGCGACAGTCAAGTAATGAAAGCAGTCTTTGTCGCATCGTGAGCGACAGCATGATGATGATGACTGGGATACCAGGCCACCAGCACCATGACATAATATCCCACTCAGTCACATTGTGCATGTTATTCGTAACATGGGTAATTTACGGGGTGGAGAACCCTGCATAACGAGGCGATAGGTGGCGCCACCTAGCTTAGGGACCAGTAACTCCACCACTACCGCTGGGCTATCCGACCCGACTCGACCGGCTTTGATTCCCGCCAAATCGGTCACGAGTTCAATCCCCGTCTCGTTCAAACCACCACAACCCGCCTGGCTGCAGTCAATGCTACACCTATTCAGTTTTCATTCAGTTTTCATGAGTGTCGACTACATCTAACACAGTCTACATACTACCTGTGTTGCTGCTGTCTTCTCGTCCTGCCATACCAGTGTGTTGAAGATTTGTGAGTCGACGACTTGTGTCTCGCTTCATCCGGACTGACGGTATCGTAGAAAACATTTCACTGTATATTCGACAGTATTTGTGATTTCCAACGATCAAATTGTGTCGACCTGTGTGTCGACTACATGTCGACCACCTGTGTGTCGTCGCCTTGGTTCAGCTAATAACAAGGAGGAACGATCGCGGAACAGACAACGTTAATCTATATACAAATTTCAAATACTCGACCGTCTGAGATTTGTGTGTCGATGATTTGTTGGTCGGTTCATTCGGACTGACGGTATCATAGAAAAACATTTCACTATATATTCGACAGTATTTGTGAATTCCAACTATCACATTGTGTCGACCTGTGTGTCGAATACATGTCAACTACCTGTGTGTCGAAGCCGTGGTTCAGCTGATAACAAGGAGGCACGATCGCGGAACAGATGATGTTAATCTATATACAAATTTCAAATACTCGACTGTCTGAGATTTGTGTGTCAACGATTTGTTTGTCGACACACATTTTTATTTGACAATTTTGTCGCTTTAAGAAAGACTGATTCGTTTTATTATAGACTTATTTTATAGTAATTACTTTCAAATTACTAATTAGGCTTAGCATGGCAAGGTACGGACCTTGGTACGCTTGAACCAGGCCCAAGGTTCATCCTAGCTGCCATACTCCAGCGGCCAAAGCGCATAAAAACACTTCGAGATCGGCAGGGATCGTCGGAGAGCAGCGGTTTTTTTATACCATTTATCTTATAGTATTTATTTTATTATACTGACTTTCTAGCCTTATTTTATTACATTTACATTATATACATTTACATTTTTACTGCATGCCATTTACACGTATCTAGTCACCCAAGAATACATTGTCAACGACGAATCACCAAGTTATTTCACAATTTTACTTCACACCTTTTTACTACCCCATTTACCGGATGCCATTCGTCCCATAAACGCATTGACAACAAGCCTATATATATTTTTATAATTGACATTAAGTGTCTGTGTCACGGTGCTCTACATAGCTACACTTATTATCAGTGACAGTTCTCACAGCCCAATATGCCAAACACAAGGAAAACATCGAGGAAAGCACACAAGAACGATACCCCAAAGCCACGTGGGAGACCAAGGAAGGCCCAATCTGAACCGGACCACCATGATGATACCACAGATGTATCTCCGGATCGCCCTCCAGCCAGCAAACCCGCACCTGAGATACACGGACAGGAAGTGTCAACATCGACCCAGGCAACAGCTACAGATGTGATCCTCCAAGCTGTAAACTCAGCCGTTAGCCGTGCCACGGCGGCTCAGATGTCAACCATCAGGTCCGAACTAGCTGGTAGGATGGACGCATTTCAGCATAAGTCCCGATTGAGGAGGAAAGCTGCGCAGGAGGAGGAAAACACCCTGTCGGGGGAATCTGACAGTGACAGTGACAGTGAGGACGAACCACAACACATGCCATATAAATCAACCCGACATCGAACTCGAGTGACAAAGGACTTCGCCGCACCGAGGACGTCCCCCGTCACCAAGAATAAAACCCGAAAAAGCAAAACAACCTATAGGGACATTACGAACAGTGACGAACAATACCGGGACCTCTACAACTCCGCACCAATCCTGAGAGGAGGCCATATGAGGTTCAACGTATGCCGTAACTGGGATCACCTGGAGGACGATGACGGCCCGGACAACATATCTGAACTCCTAGTTGAAGCCGGTGCAGCACTCGGAAAGAAAAAAGGTAAAATACCTCGGCTTCCACACCATTATGTAATTCGGGGAGATAAGAGGGAGAAGATTGCCTCAGTGAGGCGACCTGGCCTGAGTTTCTGGAAGCACTGTGCACTATGCTCAGGGCACCCGAGATCCCTGACTCCTGGACAGATCCGATCATAGACCATATCCACCAACTAGCTACCATGGCAAAGGACTGGCAGTGGGAAACATGCCGCCTATGGTCCGAGCTCGTCTTCTCAATGATAGACGATTGGCGGCTGCCGAACGGATGGCTGCATCAGTACGCAGTGAAAGATGTACAACGGGACGTCTTTGCCGTGGGAGTGCATGTCAGCATCACAGCTCTAAACAAGAACACTCGCCCCACGTACAACACCACCCAGGCAGCTGGCGGCGCCGGCAGAGTGATTGAGAACCAACAGGAATTTAACAGCGACACGGACGGGAAGCTATGCCACCGTTGGAACTGGGGAAATGATTGTGGTTTCATGGTGACACATGGACAGATGCCAGACAGGAAGGTTCACGTGTGCGCATGGTGCACAAACATCCATAAAGAGATGGACTGCATGAACAAAACGCGTTTCCTCGAGAAGAAGGTAACACTTACAGCCTGCGCAACAGACCACCCAGGGTTTTTGAGATGGGGCTCCCCATGCATCACCAACTTAACAGATGAGGAGCCTGACGAGATCAAGCACTGCAACACCAACTTCAGCAGCTCACACCCGGTATGTGCAGACGAACACTGTGGCAGGTACACTACCACCCAGGTCCGTCCCGATAACTGTAAGCCACCGGCAGAACAGACCGTTCAGGCCCGTGATATACTAAAAAGCAGACACGATCAGGCTCTCAAACATGCAAGAAAACTCGGCATCCCCGATGCCGCGCATCCCTCACGTAAAGACCACAGCTTCCAAGAAGTTACGACAAGTGGCGCCACCGGCACTAGAAATAAAAAATGGCCACCAACAGAAACCGCCGATGGGACCAAATGACCGACCGCTACCATACAAGAAGACCGCACCGGTGAGGACAACACTGCAATCAAAGATGGCAGCATCTATGGGGGCAGCCATGACACATACGTCACAACCCACGGAAGGGGAGATAATGGAAATGCAGACAATGATGAACCAACACTACATGACCCCGGGGCGGACGCCCACGTTGCAAGCCTAAACTCACGCCCACCCGTAACCCCCTTGGACTATAGGTCCATACTGAACGACATATGGCCATACCCACATATATACCTATGGGAAAAACACCACAACTACCTTAACATTTATCAGCGGGTGAGGTCTACCGCAAGACTGGATCATCGGGTGAGGTCTACCGCAATCATGAGGGCCCGGATACCCATCCCCTCCGGCCTCCTCATCAACGCCTGGAGGGAACTACTAATAGGCTATCACGATAGCCAGGTGGTCAAGTTTCTTGAATATGGATGGCCCGCTGACTATGCAGCTCCTGAGCCCCCTGGCCCCTGCACCGCCAACCATAAGGATGATCCCGACATGGAAATACAACACAAACCCGGCAAAAACCTTGTCCTAGCGGATGCCCTGAGCAGGAGGGCCTTTGACATAGATGCTAGAGTCAGGGCAGGTCGCCTCACTAGAGATATGAATATTTCTGAAATTGAAGTCTCTTTTGAAAACGTTTTTACCCAAGGACTCTAGGTGAGCCTGTGAATATCGTACTAAATTGCTCCTCTATTCCCAGGCTACCCCGACCAAACACACAAAAGAATCCTGGAGGTATACTTTGCAGGCCTGGCGAGCGGGACCTGGAAGAACAAGGCGGTAGAGGCGAAGAAGTATATCCTGTTTGCAGCCCGCCATTGCATCGACCCACTCGCCCCGACGCAGTACGACGTGATGGCATATATACTCCACCTAAAAGAAACCCTCGCATCCCCAGGAGCCACCCTGAACTACATCAGTGGGGCTAGGACATGGGTACTTATGTTCGGAGGGTCCCCGACACCTTTCGACACGTACCCGGTCGCCCTGATGAAAAAGGGTGTGGCACGCCTAGCGAACCACACCCCCAGGCCGGCCCTGCCACTTACTCCGCAGCACATCAGAGCACTAACCCGCTACCTGACAGCAGTGGGTCCAACAGCCAGAGTACTCGTGGCGGCACTCCTCAACACTACTCCGCCAGGGTAACCTACTCGCAAGCGGATCCACCCATGACCCAGGCCACTATCTGAGGCGGGCGGACATTGCCAGTAGGAAACGTCCCCCTCCGGGCACAGGTGATGCTCGCTGCCCTCCGCATGGGACTGGCAGCAATCGGTGTAAGGGCACTCACCCAATACACACTGCATACCCGGAGGAGGGGCGGGGCACAGGCCTGTGCCATGGCAGGCAGCTCGATCGCTGAGATCATGCAGCTCGGCACGTGGACATCGGCTGCCGTCCATCACTATGTACCAAAAAGCATCCTTGTGGACGGCCCCCCCTCCCCTCATATAATTGGTTGAGGGTTCGGGTTCCGCCCACTTGTGACCTGGAAATGAGGAATAACATTTGGCCCAACTGCATGTAGACATGAACATAGTGATTGATTCGTAACCTATCTGAACTGTCCTTATAGAATTAAGAGCTAACCCCCCTCCCGTTCTGATTAAAGAATTTTAACTACTATTCACTTTATGACTCCGCCTTCATAAATTGTGCATGTTATCCGTAACATGGGTAATTTACGGGGTGGAGAACCGTGCATAACGAGGCGATAGGTGGCGCCACCTAGCTTAGGGACCAGTAACTCCACCACTGCCGCTAGAGCTATCCGACCCGACTCGACAGGCTTTGATTCCCACCAAATCGGTCATGAGTTCAATCCCCGACTCATTCAAACCACCACAACCCGCCTGGCTGCAGTCAATGCTACACCTATTCAGTTTTCCACACCCACCCACACCACTCATGACATAGATAACATGATAGGGTTGAGGGTTCGGGTTCCGCCCACTTGTGACCTGGAAATGAGGAATAACATTTGGCCCAACTGCATGTAGACATGAACATAGTGATTGATTCGTAACCTATCTGAACTGTCCTTATAGAATTAAGAGCTAACCCCCCCTCCCGTTCTGATTAAAGAATTTTAACCACTATTCACTTCATGACTCCGCCTTCGTAAATTATCCTGACACTGAGCCAACCAGTCCTTGCCTTATCCTAATAATGGCGAGCGCCTGGCTAGGAAGCGACAAGTATAAATTTTTAAGTCATTGGTTTGACTCGACCAGGGTTCAAACCCACGATCCCATGGTCTACCAACATGGGAGACAGATGATCTAACTCATTCGCCCATCCCGTCTGGTAAGCAGAGTCACAAGACAGATAACGGGCGTCAACCGATGCCGGTGTCACACATTAAGGCCCGTTTATAGTTTTGACGGCTTGTTTCTCCGTCAACTTTATGCCAGTTATTACAGGGGCTGTCACACTATGACCTATGGCGTTAGCGTATGCCTACGTATGTGCTTTTTGACCAACACTTCGGCATAGGCCGTCATAGGTTATGCATAGGTTGGGCATACATCGTATATGCTTTTCATAGGTCATCATAGGTCAGTGTAGGTCGAGCCTATGCCGGCGTGTGGCTCATACATTTCTCATATGCTGGATGTACACTGGACATATGCTGGCATAGGTTACACATAAGTTAGGGATAGGTCGGCATAGGTTAGCCATACATTGAACCTGCGTCCTCCGGTATCTCTGGCGTAAATAGCGTACGCCTAGCTTATGTCTAACGTCCATCTAGTGTGTGCTGGCGTATCCCTAGCGTATTGCGAGCATATGCCGAGCGTATGCCTGGTGTGTTGGCTGTCTGTCACACTACGACGTATGGCCTTAGCGTATGCCGACCTATGCAAATTTTGACCAACACGTCGCCATATGGCATCATAGGTTACGTATAGGTTGGGCATAGGTCGAGTACGCTCGGTGTAGGTCGGTGTAGGTTGCTGTATCTCGACCTTTATCTTCAAATTATTTTGACACGTTACGCACACGCCACCGCCATACGTCATAGTGTGACAGGGCCTTTAGCACCGTGCTACGCCGCAAAACGGAGGAAAGTTTACCTCTGGTCAACGCTTGTACCGTGTTGCGCGTCAACGCCGACGTAAAGTCTAAATGGGAGTGTTGGCTTGCGCCGTGTTGCACCGTCTAACGCCGTCTAGCGGTGTGTTGCACAGTGAAAAGTGTAAACGGGCCTTTAGATTATTGACATTATTAAAAGTCCAAATTGTTGGCAACCTTTTTAAGGTGTAGTTGTATAGATAGCAAATTACTATTCGGTAGTTTTTCCAAATTGTTGGCCACATCATGAGGTTGTCGCTGGGGAAAATTCTGCTCCGGGGGAATTCTACACAGGCTCAGTTCATACTACACTGGCCTGCATCACATGGTGACTCACAAGACAGAAAGGGGGCATCAACCGACGCCGGTGTCACAAGACTACTACAACATCCTGCCACTCCTCCATAGCCCCCCCCCCCCCCCCCCAGCTTTGACAACTCAGTTTGCGCCTAGCCCACGCCTTGCCCTGAGGGAACCAGGCATTGTTTCGGTCTATGTTAGGTAGGGTTCTTAGAATATTCAGGGAGTAAATCCCTCCCTGGTCAGCTGACAACTGACAACGAGTGTGGGTGCCTCCCATAGATTTACTTAGCTCATGGTCAAACTACTATTCTGGTTTAATTGTGGAGTATTTTGGTTAGCACTGTCATGAATCAGAGATGCATTGTAGCAAATAGTCTATTAGCTTTGGCTAATATGCCCCTCGTTATACGATGGCAGACCGACAGGCGCATACAAGACGGTCTTTGAACCCGTTATGCAATCGCCCGAGGAGGGGGGCATCAACTGATGACATGGTCAGTCAACCACATCTAGACTGTTCTCCAGGGTGGAGCTGCCCCACCGATCATTGACCATGAGCTCAATGCAAGACTGGATCATCGGATAGCTATGAAGCTACGACAGAACCACGTGGCTCACTGGTTATGTGTTGTGCTTGGTGTGTTAAAGAACTTGAAGTTGTGGGTTCAATTCCTGAATGAGTCAACTAAAATTGGGATTTACAATGACTTTGTGGCAAGTCGACCGCTCAGGATAATGCACAGCATTTTATTTTGGATAGTAAGTCAGTTGATAACTTGTTGAGAAAATCAGTCACTTCTTATGTGCAGTTCTCAACAATCTCCGAAGGATTCGTTCCTTAGAAGATGGATTTCTACCTTGTGCTTAACGACCAGATGAAGCCTTTCGAGACTGCTATACATACGATGCAGTCAGCAGTTTTTTCAGCCATGGTGGCGATTGTCCCGGTGGCCTGCCATGTCACTGGAGCGGAGATTTACCTTCTTGGTGGACGGTATCCTGGCAGCTGCAAGTAGGTTTGCCTACTTTAATGTTTTGAAAACGTTTACACACACCTGACTACAGAGGTAGTTAAGGAGGTGACACTTCCAAGAAGGTCAAACACAAAGCAGGTAAAGAGTTTACACTTTTCTACCACCCAAGCCTATTAAAGGTAAGACTTGCCTCGGTAGTTAATGTATGGTGGTCAGCTATATACTAACCTCTAAGGTCCAAAACAGCTACATCAGGGACCTCAGAGGCGCGCAGGGGTTCCACAGAGGAGGCAACAAGTGGATGCAGCTACAGACCCTCCTATTCCACAAGATTTGGTAATGTTTACAAATTTTTACTATAGGGGTTATGATGTTAACCTCTTGACGAAGCGAGATCCATTCTGGTAATTGGTAATCCATTATAGGATACACAAGGTTTAATTTGTTAAATAATTAAAAGATTTAACAGTGGATATTTCAACAAAATTAAGAAGAAGTTTGTTGGTGCGTGCTTAATTACAGGAATTATAATTACACCATCAACATTGAACTATATATAATTTCAAACTTTCTGTTGAAGTCGAGGCTTTCAGTAATTATTTATAATAAGTGAATATAACTAAAATAATTACTGATGCATACATATATGTAAATTGTAAGTGCTAACAATAACGGATGGTTTGAGTAAAGTGGTTACAGGGTAAAAGGACATCCCTGCCATCATGTGTATGGAACTAGAAGATATGATTACAGTAATTTGGTTAATTATGCAGTAAGAATAGTAGAGAGTTATGAGTATTACAGAATTAAAGTTGAACTAAGGGATTACAGCTGAATGCTGTACAAGTTCCATTATTTTCGGCATGCTGATAAAAACTAATTGAGATGGATGAAAATAATTCAGTGGCTCATTCAAATCCAACTGTGCTGCACATGCACAAATTGATTGTTTAACACCCTCTATTGCACAAGTGCTTAGATTCCTACATTCATTAGAAGATGAAGCTTTGGGGTTCAGGGCTATTAATACAGCCGTTCAGCCCTCTCAGTAGGACTCCCAAGGATAGAGAGCCAAACCTTAGGCAAACATTATGTCTTACATTGATTGGTTCCTGAAATCAGTTATGATAGGATTTCCCCCAACCCTAATTATTCTAGATTCCGGGACGTTCTTTACTATTTAAATTATTTAAGTCTTGGCCTGACAATAAGCACTTAAATGTCAGAGATCTAGGGTTTAAGGGGCTCTGCAGATCTTCTTAATTATGGGTCATAGAGGGCAAACTGTATTAGATTTGAGCATTGATAGACTGGAGTTGTCAAGAGAAGAGGCATTTTTTTACCTCAAAACTTTTGAAATCAAACAGGACAGGAGACCCATTGTCCTCAATAACATTGACTGCTTTTCCTGAAGATAGGAAGCTGTGTGTAGTTAGAGCTATGAAATATTACATTGTTCATACTGAAGAAATTAGGAAAGGCAATTGTTGCTTAGCTTTATTAGGCCTCATGGACCTATTTCTAGATACACACTAATGAGAGTGACACTCAGAGTGCTAAAATTAGCAGGAATATATACCGCCCAGTTTGGGGCCCACTCCAGGAGAGGGACATTTGCTTCCAACACAAGGAACCTAGGTGTTCTGATTAACACTATTCTTAAGAATGCAAGTTGTAAGTCTTCCATTGCTTTTGCTAGACATTATAACAAAAGTGTGGAGAAGACCAATATGGCTACAACCTTGCTTAGGCATTAAGAGTTGTTGGATAAATAAATAATTGGCTCAAGTTAGTAATCAAATTAATGTCTACGTAAACCTCTCACTGTGCTATAATCAGCCAGGAGTACGAGAATGAGGTGAAATAGATTAATTATGCGAGTACTTACTTAGTACAGAGGACTCAGCTATTTGTAGGACAGTCTCACACAACCCAACCCATGGTGGAGAGAGCGCGCTCTTACTTGACTGGAAGATTACTATTGTGCTACAGATTAATCTTTTACCAATTATTGGATTATGCATAAATTCGGGTACGGTTATGTAAAGGTTGCTGGATTCAGGGTATGCCTACCTCTCACTGTCCTACAAATAACCGAGTCCTCAAACTCAGTGAAACACCAATTATGCGTCAACTGTACTACGTAGGCACTCGCATAAACTAATCTATATGTATATATACCTCTCTAAATCGACCGACCTTGGGACCGACTTTAAGTGGTCCATTTATGGAGGTGGTCGGTTTAGGGAGTTAGAAAATGGC
Organism: Branchipolynoe longqiensis; assembly: GCA_030323885.1. NCBI lineage: Eukaryota > Metazoa > Annelida > Polychaeta > Phyllodocida > Polynoidae > Branchipolynoe > Branchipolynoe longqiensis. The sequence goes on from CM059196.1 coordinate 79,837,695, forward strand.
TAAAATGGTATCGTTGATACCAAAATAAAGTGATCGATATAGGGGAGTGGTCGATCTGTGGAGGTGGTCGGTTAGGCAGGTTTGACTGTATATAATAATACATTTCTAAATAAAATAGAGAAAAAAGAAGGCGATATGTAGGATTAGCTATATATGTGAACACATATATATATATCTATGTACATACATAGGGCTGGATAGGTGCTTGGTAATTGTCACTATGGATGTGTATGCGGTGTAATGTGTGGGTGTAGGGCTGGGGTTGGGGTGGCAGTGGTGGTGGTGTGGAGGTAATGGTAGGTATCACCATAGAAGTGTCAATGTGACTGTGCGACAGTTGAGCAATTGGAGAATGACAGCGCAGATATCCTACCACCATAGGGCAAGATACTGTCACCTAGCAACCGGTGATACCATCGGGCGTCTGCTGATGGCAGTCGGCCTATCTCCGCGCTTCACAAAGCGCCCGTCGCGTGGCGCAATGATCGATAAAACACGCGGCCGGCTGCATGCCCCATCCATATTTATAACGGGTAGGCGATACGTGTAGTGCAGCGCGCCTACACCAGGGTGCAGGGGTCGTCCAGGGAGGGAGACTACGACCCTGGAAACAGGCCATGTATGCGCACGTGCGGTGTGTGGTGCGACCGAGACGGTGGAAGGGGGTGTGGGTGGGAAGGCTGGGGGGAGTGGGAAGGGTGGGAGGAGGGGTGGGGGTGGGAAGGGTGGGGGGAGGGGTGGGGTGGGAAGGGTGGGGGAGGGGTGGGGTGGGAAGGGTGGGGGGGGGGGGTGGGAAGGGTGGGGGGGAGGGGTGGGGGGTGGGGAAGGGTGGGGGGAGGGGTGGGGGTTGGAAGGGTGGGGGAGGGGTGGGGGTGGGAAGGGTGGGAGGAGGGGGGTGGGGGTGGGAAGGGTGGGGTGGGGGGTGGGAAGGGTGGGGGGAGGGGTGGGGGTGTGGGAGGAGGGGGTGGGGGGTGGGAAGGGTGGGAGGTGGGGGTGGGAAGGGTGGGGAGGAGGGGTGGAGGCGGGAAGGGTGGGGGGAGGGGGGTGGGGGGTGGGAGAAGGGTGGGGGAAGAGGGGGGCGCGGGGTGGAGGAAGTGCAGGGGAAGGGGGACGGGGAGGAAAATGAGAAGGGGGAGGACAATGGGGAGAAGGGGGGATGAGAAGGGGAGAATGGGGAGGGGAGAAGGGGGGATAAGGTGTGGGGGGAAGGGGTGGGGGAGAGGGGAGAAAAAAAGGGAGAAGGGAACGGGGTGGGGAGAAGGGGATGAGAGGGAGGGGAGAAGAGGGCAAAAGAAGGGGGGGGGAGAAGGAGGAAGAGAAGGGGAAGGGGAGTAAGAGGAGGAGGGTGAGGACAATGCGGAAATGGGGAGATGAGAAGGGTGACGGCAGAGGGGAGAACGTGGAGGAAAATGGGGAGGGGAGAAGGAGGACGGGGAGGGGAGAATAGGGATGGGGGAGGAAGGCTGAGGTATGTGTGTGTGTGGGGGGGGGGGGCGTATATTGCCATGTGCCCCACCCACACACTGACACTGACACTGACACTGACAGCAGCTACATATGACGACCTTGATGCAATAAACACAAACTGTACCATGTAACAGGATATGCTTATTCATCTGAGCTAACACCTGATAAGCAACATTCGCGTTGGTTAACGTCCATAGCGCCCTGCCGCAAAGAGACATTTCTGTACTACACATGTTGATCTAATTTTAGTCTAATAGAAGCATGCGCAGTGAGCTGTTACCCACATTAGTTCTTGCCCCTGTCATCAGAGGGCAGGGTAATGTTGTAAATCCTCTCTTTTACCTTTTTTTCCACAAAGGATGCCTCATAAATCATAGTGAGCTAGTACCAACAACATTATTCCTTATCACGGCCGTCAGAGGGCAGTTTGGTGTTAGAAATCGTGCATAGACCTTTGCCACAGAGCATGTTGCTAACCACAGTGAGTTGCTACCCACCCTAGTCCTTGTCTCTACCGTCAGAGGGCAGGTTGGGGAGCGGGACGTAGTTCAGGCGGTAGAGTGTCCACCTGTAAAGGAGTGGGTCATCATCTCGATCCTGCTCAGTGGACACATTTGCAGTTTGGGCTGTTTTTCATTCCAACCAGTGGTCCACAACTAGTTCACCAAAGGCTGGGGATCAGTGCTGTCCTGGCTGTGGGATAGTGCATATAAAAGATCCTTTGCTGCTTAACGGAAAGAGTAGCCTGTGTGCCGGCAGCAGGTTTCATCCAAAGGAATATATCAGAATGACCATATGTTTGACGTCCAATAGACGATGACAAAAATCAATGTGCTCTAGAGAGATTGTTAAAGTTGCATGGTCCAATGATTTTGAGTTTCTGAAATTTTCTGAGATAAATACATTAGGTTGATCATTATAATGTATGTTACTTTAGCTTGAAGTCCCTTTTATTTTAAGTGGCTAACATTTGAGATATTTGAAGTGGAACCATGCAAAATTAATTTGGGCAAACTTGTCAAAACTCTGACCCCATAGGATTCTGCAGTAACAGGTTCTATTCAATTGGCTCAGTACTCCCTTCTATGTGGTGACACATGTTTAATAAGTGCACCAGTATTGAAGTTAGATATGTAAATCAAATTTAGATAATTGCTTTGGTTTTTGAAAATTTGATATTTTCATCGGACTGTGCAGCTTTAAATAAAACAAACTTTGCTTTGAGGGCACGTTGGTGTTGTAAATCATCTATAGAGCATTTTCACAGAGTTGACTACATAGTGAGCTGGTACCATTAATCCTTATGACTGCCATCGGAGGGTAAGCTGGTGTTGTAAATCATCTATAAACCATTTTCACAGAGTTGGCTACACGGTGAGCTGGTACCATTAATCCTTATGACTCCGATCGCAAGGTAGGCTGGTGTTGTAAATCAGCTATAGACCATTTTCACAGAGTTGACTACACGGTGAGCTGGTACCATTAATCCTAATGACTGCCATCGGAGGGTAGGTTGGTGTTGGGAATCATCTATAGACCATTTTCACAGAGTTGCCTACACAGTGAGCTGGTACCCCACATCATTAATCCTCATGACGGAGGGTAGCTTGGTGTTGGGAATCGTCTATTATGAATATTAAAAAGCTTAATCCGGAGCGGCTTGCACGATTAATGGTGGTGCTGTTGTCTCCCACAATTCTTCTAATAATAACTGGGGAATTGAGTGCATTTATATCTTTTTCATTGAAGAGGGGGAATGGTTGATATCTCTGCGCCACTTTCAGTTAAAGCTGCATAGTCCGATGAAAACATCACATTTTCAAAACCAAAAGAATTATCTAGATTTCATTCTACATATCTAACTTAGATAATGGTGTATTTATTAAACATTTCTCGCTACATAGAAGGGAAGATCGAGTCAATTTAATAGAACTTCTTACTGTAGAAGGCGATGGTGTCAGACTTTTGGCGTGCTTGCCAAAATTAATTTTGCATGCTTACACTTCAAATATCTCAAAAGTTAGCCATTTAATATAAACATTACTTCAAATTAATGTAAGGTAGATTATAGCGATCAACCTAATATATTTATCTCAGAAAATATCAGAAACTCAAAACCATTGGACTATGCAACTTTAAGATGAAGAGCATCTATCTGAAACTATTTTGATTGAATATACCTTACTTACCCTGTCTCTGATTATTGAAGGAAGAACAGTGTTTATTTGATAGGGATGTTTAGTCGCTGTTATTGAAGGAATATCTTTATTCAAAACGGGGAAGGGGACATCCGGTATATTAATTTATCTGTTCTCTGTGGCGGAGTGGTTAGAGTGTCTGACCTTTTTCTAGGTCGGACACCTAATCTGAAGGTCAGTGGTTCGATTCCCCGTGCCTCCATCTCTGCCAATTTGGATTTCCACCGCTGTGTATAACTTACAGCATCATCAAAGGCCGGTTGCTCTCATACCATGTCTATGTGGTGTGGGAGGTTAAAAATCCCTTGGGTCGGTAAAAGTGTAGGCTCAGGCTTTCTATCGACAAACTGTCTAATGGTGAAAACAAGTCTATTCAGACTTATCCATAAGAGGCAGTATAAATCTTCAAGAAAAAACAAAATCTTAATACTACCATTGCTACTCCCATATTCCTACTATTACAATCTACAATCATTACTCTCATCATTTACTATATTTTCTGTGTGAGAAATGTTTGAATTAATCATCGGCATTACTAGGTAAATCAAGGACTGGGTAGTTCAATGTCAGTGTCAGTGTCAGTTGTCACTGTCAGATATAATCAATGACTGAGTGGGATATCATGTCAAGGTATTGGACGATTGGTATCCCAGTGAGGTGGCACTATGACATCGTCATGAGTAAGCACTGTCACAAGCACTGACCACCTCATATAGTTTACTAAATAGATTCTATCAATTATTAATAAAACTTTTCTTTTTCTATGGGAATTTGTTTCCCTTGACCACAAATATATGATTGTGAGCTTTCTAATTTAATGAGTGTCTATTGGCACATAATTGATTCTCTGCCTTTACATGTAAAAGCGATGGTTTGAACAAAAAACAAACATTTCTCGCCGTGAATATGGCCTATGCTGCCGACACGGCGTAAAGCAACCACCAATCAATCAATCTGTCACAAGTCAGTACCATTCCTGATATTACCTTAGATGTTGTTAGTATGTGAGACCACACCAAATTCTTACGGCCCTCAATGGTTCTCACAGGATAGTTGTCTACTTAGATTTGGATAGTCCGATGAAAGCATCAAATTTTCAAAAGGAAAACCTTTATCTAGATTTTAACCTACATAGTCTACTTAGGTACTGGTCTAGGTATTAAGCATTTGATGCTACATAGAAGGGCAAAATAAGACAATATAATAGAATCTGTTGCTGCATAAGCTGGTGTTCTCTGTGGCGGAGTGGTTAGAGTGTCTGACATTTTTCTAGGACAGACTCCTAATCTGAGGGTCCGCGGTTCGATTCCCCATGCCCCCAGCTCTGCCAATTTGGATTTCCACCGCTGTGTATAACTTACACCGTCATCAAAGGCCGGTTGCTCTCATACCATGTCTATGTGGTGTGGGAGGTTAAAAATCCCTTGGGTCGGTAAAAGTGTAGGCTCGGGCTTTCTATCGACCAGCAGTGCAGTGGGGAAGACCAGTCGTCTGTGACTGGGATTTCCCCTGCTTGGGACAACTAATGTACCCCAAAAAAAGAAATGAGAGACAAATAAGTGTTCACACTTCCTGTCTACCATTCGCTATATCGCTATAATAGGACCAGAGCTTTGGCAAACATGCTAACAAAACTTTGCATATTTTCACTTCAACTTTCAAGTTCAACTTCATGTATATTTTAAGTTAGTCATTTTAAAACAAAAGTACCGATTAAAGTAAGGTAGATAAATACCATTCAACCTAATATCTAAGAAAACGACAGAAACCCAAAACCATCACACCATGCAACATTAATGTGGACTGGGATGAGAAATGCTCTCTGTGTGTTTTTTTATCAATTATTTGCTCATTGCAATTTTATTATATTTTTTATTATTAAAATAATGTTGTCTAGTGCCTGGACTTCTGCAAATTACAATACGGGAAATTAATAACAATAATAATAGTGAATAATGAGAATTTAAAAAAAGAGCAATAATGCTTGCAGAACAAGTCCCATGATGCATGACATCACGGCTAAACTGCCAATTAGCATGTGTAATTATGTGTAATTAGAACCCAATTAAAACTGTGTGTGTCCGTCGGTGGGTTTGGGCGGGGCGAGAGTTATTTCTGGAAAGACATTTGAGACACGTGTCGTGGGTGTCTGACAGTTGGTTGTTGGAGTTTTACGTCCTGGTAACATCTAAGGTCATATCAGGACGGGTACCGACTTATGACAGTGCACACTCATGGCAACGTTATGGTGCTGCCTCACATAATTCTGTGTCGTGGGTGTCTGACAGTAGGTTGTTGGAGTTTTACGTCCTGGTAACATCTAAGGTCATATGAGGACGGGTACCGACTTATAACAGTGCACACTCATACCGACGTTATGGTACTGCCTCACATATTTCTGTGTCCCGGGTGTCTGACAGTTGGTTGTTGGAGTTTTACGTCCTGGTAACATCTAAGGTCATATGAGGACGGGTACCGACTTATAACAGTGCACACTCATACCGACGTTATGGTACTGCCTCACATAATTCTGTGTCGTGGGTGTCTGACAGTTGGTTGTTGGAGTTTTACGTCCTGGCAACATCTAAGGTCATATCAGGACGGGTACCGACTTATGACAGTGCACACTCATGGCGCTGCCTCACATAATTCTGTGTCATGGGTGTCTGACAGTTGGTTGTTGGAGTTTTACGTCCTGGCAACATCTAAGGTCATATCAGGACGGGTACCGACTTATGACAGTGCACACTCATGGCAACGTTATGGTGCTGCCTCACATAATTCTGTGTCGTGGGTGTCTGACAGTTGTTTGTTTGAGTTTTACGTCCTGGTAACATCTAAGGTCATATGAGGACGGGTACCGACTTATAACAGTGCACACTCATACCGACGTTATGGTGCTGCCTCACATATTTCTGTGTCCCGGGTGTCTGACAGTTGGTTGTTGGAGTTTTACGTCCTGGTAACATCTAAGGTCATATCAGGACGGGTACCGACTTATAACAGTGCACACTCATACCGACGTTATGGTGATGCCTCACATAATTCTGTGTCATGGGTGTCTGACAGTTGGTTGTTCGAGTTTCACATCCTGGCAACATCTAAAGTCATATCAGGACGGGTACCGACTTATGAGAGTGCACACTCATGGCAACGTTATGGTGCTGCCTCACAGGCTTCTGGCACCATGACCTAATATCCCACGCAGTCACATTATCCTGATACTGAGTTAAACCAGTCCTTGCCCTATCCTATTAATGCAGAGTGCTAGGCTAGGAAGTGACAAGTATACATTTTTATAAGCTCTGGCTCGACTGGGAACCGAACTCCCGACCTTCCGCACGCGAGGCCCGCGCTCTACCCATTAAGCCACCGCGCCCTCTGACAGTGGATACCTCAACTTTGTTGTTTCGTCTGTAGTCAGTGTAATGCACGTGGTTGAGTTCAGGTTTGCTGTTTTACAGATGTTGTCTCACCGTTTTGAATTCCGAATCTTCCGCTAATTATCGAGGTATTTAGGGATGACACGGAGGCTGTTCTCCACGATTTCAAAATCTGCGGACGATATATATGCTGTATAAGCAGTTATACCAGTATAATTATCCATAAACCGATTACCCATGACCTAATGACACTCATCTACTCAAGCGACTGGTCAGGCCTTCTGCCTCGCCTGGTGCTGCCACCTGTCCTCTTCTTCCTAGCCTGGCCCTCGCCTCACACCTGGACCACTCACTCCAAAATATAAATATTAATATGATAGGGGCCTATCTTCCATGTACGTAGGTGCGTACCACGAGAGATTACATTTAAGAAATAAGAGCAAGATATATGCTGTTTTATTGTGTTTTATTCCATCGTGTTTTAATACAATATAATTTTATTTCATTGTGCTTTATTCCAATAGCATTTTATTACATCACCGCATACCACCTGAAAATCCAAAGCTAGACCCCTGTATAATATATATATATATATATATATATATACAGACACATATCTATATGTCTGTAATTGAAGCTCCGATTGTGGTGGCTTCACACTGTAAGCGCCACTCAGTGTACCGCCAACAAAATTCTCAGCGGCAAGGGAGTAGGACAGTGAGCAGGCGAGCGGTGGCGCCACCGTCGGAACTGAGGCATGAGCAGTAGATGAGTAGGTGAGGTTCCAGCACCCGATCACTGGTGTGTGGGTGCAAGGATAGTATAGTATTCCATGTTATTATACTCGTATAATTCTTATACAGCATATAAGCCATTCATTACCGATGTGAGGCTTGAAGCCATTGGGATCCAATACCCGATATTGAAAGCGGTGCAATATAGTGATGCTAATTGCCAAGCAAGGTAGTAGAATCACATATCCATTGCGTAAGGCTTTGGTTTGACTCTGACAGGGATTGATCCTCACAAAACTCCTACATGTGAAGCGGGGGCCCTGCCTAGGCAGCCACCCCTCCCGGCTGATGATGATGGTCTCTGATTCTGTTGCTGTGCACCTGGCAACCATTCCCCGCTCTCAGCCTGCGTCATGATTGGGTGATCAGACGCTAATGGCGTTTAAAACACACAAAGAAGTCAGCAGTGCTTAAAACCGCGTTACCAAGACAACACACTGTCATGCATAGTTAATGCGACACACTGCCGTAACGGCAGGTGGCGCCACCTGAAACCCTGCAGCTGGTTGGTTGGTTGTTGGAGTTTTACGTCCTGGCAACATATAAGGTCATATCAGGATGGGTATTGACTTGTGAGAGTGCACACTCATGGCAACTTTATAGTGCTGCCCCACTAGAAAATCAGGCCACTGGCCCCATGGTCCGGTATCCCGCTCAGTCACATTATCCTGATACTGAGCTAACCGATCCTTGTCCTATCATATTAATTCTGAGCGCCAAGCTAGGAAGTGACAAGTATCAATTTTATAAGTCATTGGCTTGACTCGACCGGGAATTGAACTCCCGACCTTCCGAATGCGAGGCCCTCGCTCTACCGATTCGGCCATCGCGTCCGGTATTGCAGCTGGTGTTTCGTTTTCTGACACTAGTCCCATACCCAGTTTATGTAAAGAAGGTTCGAAGTTCAATTCCCGATCGAGTCAAAGCTATGATGTACAACACTGTTAGATGTCGCTACCTACGCTGGCGCTCGCCATTACTGGGAGAGGACAAGAACAGTTAGCTCAATGTGACTGAGTGGGAAAGCGGGTCATGGTGCTGGTGGCTTGGTCTCCCAGTGGGGAAGCAGTTTAAAATCGACATGAGTGTGCATTGTTACAAGTCGGTACCCATTCTGACATGACCTTACATGCTGCCAGGATGTAAAACCCCAACGAACAAAAACCCTTCTCCATTCCATTGTTCCCCCAACTCTTGACAACCAGTGAATATCACGGAAATGTATATTTTTTAAACACAACACATTTCCATTTTATTAATCATGGAAATTAAAGTATTATTGATAGTCTTTGAAAATATAAGACCTTTTGCATTTCTTTATGTTTAAATATGGAATTCATTCACTTGCTTTCATTATTATTAAAAGTGATCTGATGTATGAGCAGCTGAGACAGGTGATTTGCTTCCAACTACCATATTCCTGCCATCGTCCAATCAGAAGTGTTGTTCCATGTTAAACTTGAAAATTAAAAATAAACTAATATAGAAACTACTAACACCCAAAACCGCAAAGGTTGGCCCAAGAAAGATCAGGTAAAGACTCCTGAGTGCGGGACCAGACCAATCCAGTATCACATCTGTCCAGCGTTGAAAACAAGCACCCTCACGGGAGCTTATACGTTATGGGCAGAATAAAAAACTTGTCACAAAAAAAAAAAAAGTACCAACTGGAAAAACATGGGATAGTGAGGTTGATTAAATAAGTGCACCAGTCATGGGGGAATAATGGAAATGTGATTATTTTAATTGAAGAAATATCGTGAATTTCTGTAATAATTATCATGGAAAATCATGAAATTTAACATACAATGTCAGAATCGCAGGAACCTTGGTCTAAGTAGCGATATGTCCTCGCACAGCCAGCCCCCCCCCGCCCCCCCCAGGAGGAGGGGGGGGGCGGGGTATCTGGAAGCAGGTATCAGCTGTCGGCTATCAAACGAACGCGCGTTCAAAGCGAGGCCATAAAGAATAATCGTTTCGCATTTCGCAAATTAAACCCGACATTAGTCACTTCCGCCAATTCAGGTCGCCTTAATCACCTTCACCCCATCCAGGCTCACACCCACACACACACACCCACACACACATGCACACATAGATCCACACCCACCCACGCGCACACCCACCCATCAACCTCACACCCACACACACACCCTCACACACACCCTCACACACCCATGCACACATCCACCCACACCCACCCACGCGCACACTCTCCCACCAACCCAAGCTCACACCCACCCACCAGCCTCACACCCACACACCCACCCTCACACACCCATGCACACATACACCCACACCCGCCCAAGCTCACACCCACCCACCAGCCCCACACCCACACACACACCCTCACACACACATTCACACATACACCCACACAGACCCACCCTCCCACCTACACACTCAGATACCCTCCCTCCCACACCCACCAAACCACCCTCACACACACACCCTCCCCCCCTCCCATAAACCCACGCACCCACACACCCACCCATACACACATACACCCACCAACTTCCAACCCACACACCCACACACTCATACACCAACCCTCCCACGCACACACCCATACAGCCACCCGCCCACTCACCCACTCACACAGCACCCACCCACCACACCTATTCACGCACCAAACCCACCAACATACACCCACCCACCCACCTACCCCACCCACCACATCCATCCACACCCACCCACCTACCCACCCACACACACACTCACACCCACCCTGCCACCCAACCCCCTCTACTCACACACACACCCACATACACCCACTCACTACCCACCCACCTTTTAAACCACCCTCCCACCTACTCACCCTCCCACCCTCCCACCCTCCCACCCACTCACTCTCCCCTAATTTTTTTAATGGCTATGCAAATGAAGTTATATCTCAGCTGAATTTCACCCATGCATGCAGTTATTAGTCACACCCCCATACAGCCCCCCTCTGTCCATGTTTGCTCCATACATTGTTATAACAAAACAAAACAAAATTCACATCGCCTCAGGGTAAAGGTTTGTATTCAACCGATCTCGCCTGAACGGTCTTTTTTTTTTTCTTCTTCTGTCCTCGCCATTGAAATTCTAATTTATTGATTGCTTAATGGAATTTTAATAGACTAATATAGGGAGTGTATTTAATTGATTAATTTCCACCTCTGGCCCATACTCACACACGCGCACGTGATAAACAAAGAAACAAAAACAAACAGAAACATGAGAAGAAAATGACAATACAATCTCCCAGCAACATGGAAAGTCTATTTGTGTGGATGATGACAATTCACACATTCTCATTATTCTGGTACTGAGCTAACCAGACTCTGTTCTATCCTGGTAATGCCAAGCGAATTTATTAATTCAGTAAATCTTTGGTTTTAATCGGTTAGGTGTTGACCCCTCATTACCTGCCGCATAATAAGCAAGCACTGTACCCACTCAACCACCAGGTAGCACAACTTGTCAGCATTGACTGTACGCCATGAGAGCACAACTTAAGCCCCGTTCACACAGCACAACTTTAGGCCCAACTAGATAAGGCAAACTAGAGGAGGCAAACTAGGCGTCCTGTCCACACAAGCAGTACTTGGGGCGGTTTAAGGCGGAAATCGATCTCTGCACATGAGCAAGTCCATACTAACCAGCGCCAGTTTCGGTTCGTCGATGTCACCACGAGAGAGTGTGGGTTCGACCTAGATATGTATTGACTGAATCATATTGTCTTGAAACGGTCAAAACTTCTGCTGGGCAGTGAAACCCTAAAAATAAATGATGAACAAAATATCTGTGCACCTCGAGCCGGTTGATAGACCAAATTATATTATATAGTGTGATGTGCTTAATCCGCTTCAAGTAAACCGCTACCGTCCACACAAGCAAGGTGGGCCGACTTAAGCTAGTTTGCTTCATCTATACTACCTCGAGAGGTGGTTTAGTTGAAGCGAACTAGATGAGGTGACTCAGGCTTAAGTCGCCTCAGCGTAGTGTCCACACGACCAATTTGAGTCGAACTAAAGGAGGCGAAATAGTTAAGCCGACTTAACTCGCCAGTGTGAACGGGGCTTTAGGTGGGCTGACCATGTACTCTGCCTGGATGAGGATACAATGCCAAAAGCTCTCTTCTACTATGAACTTGTAAAAGGACACCGAGATCAAGGTGGTCAGAGGAAAAGGTCCAAGGACTGCCTTAAATACAAACTGAAGAAATGTAATATAAAAACTGAAACCTGCGAAAAAGTGACCAAGGGCAGGAGTTCATGGCATGCTTCTATTCACAAAAGCACAACACAGTTTCAAACTGATCGTATATCTCAAGCTAAACAAAAGCATCAGCATCAGCAGAGTAAAGATCATCTCTTTCACCCACCTGACTTTTCGACTGCAGCTACAGACATGTCCAATGTGTCGCTGCACATTCTGAGCACAAATTGGACTCATAAGTCATCAACAAGTTCACAACAAGTGATGAGTTGCTGTCGTTATCGCCACCAATGAACAACCAAGAGAGAGAAGTGAAAGTGTGGGGCCGGGGGGCGGGGGGGGGGGGTGAAGGGCTTAAGGGGTATGATTTGTTTGTTTGTTGTTTTACACCCTAGCAACATCTAAGGTCATACCAGGACTGAAGGGGTATGAAGCGATCACCCCAACACTCCCAGTCCACGTGTCAGCCTTAGTACACTCCGCCAGACACGGATCCACAGTGATGTGAGTGGATTGATTATGGTGATTTTATGCCATGTCAGCAGTTCTGGCCATATTCATATCTATGTCCTGATTTGTGCGCATCCCCGTCTGTCAGCAAGGGATGGATTTAATAGACCTTTTCCGTGGCGCATTCACAGTGAACTGCTACTTAGTACTTATCATATTAGTTCTTGCCACTGACATCAGAGGGCGCACTGGTGGTGACAATTCAAAGGAGGGTGGGTTGGTGGTGAAAATTCTCTATAAGTATAAGGCCTTTTTCATAGGGAATGTTGCACAGTGAGTTGCCACTCACATTAGTTCTTCCCACTGCCATCAGAGGGCATTTTGGTGGTGAAATTCTCTATACCTTTAAGGCCTTTTTCACAGGGCATGCTGCATCGTGAGCTGTCACTCAAATGAGTTCTTGCCACTGCCGCCAGGGTGTGTTTGTTGGTGGTGAAAATCCTCTATACTGCTTTTTTAAACAAATCATTCTGCCAATTGAACTGCTACCCACCACATTAGTTCCTAGCACTGCCATCAGAGGGCGCATTGGTGGTGCAAATCCTACATACAGCTTGTATGGTTGTTGAACTATGCTGCTCTAAGGGCTTATTCAGGCACGTGATCAGCGGTGACCGGTGTGGGGACTGGCGCTAAGCCGGGGGAAGTAGTAAATACGTCATGGTGAAGGTCGGCATCAAGGGTGGGTGGGCAGAAAGTAACAGGCGTTGAGCCGTAAGCTGTCAGGCGTGAAGTGATAGTCAGTGTGAGGGTCAGGTGGGTGTAAACCTGTCGCCATCTGGTGGGTAAAGGGATCATCCAAAGTTTTCAGCATTTTCAGTTTGTTACAGTTTACTGGGAGTAGGAAAGGGTGTCAGTCAAGTAGGATTTCTATCGTTTAATAAAATGTTGATATTACTCGGCCGGTGTTCGAACTCCCGGAAGCCCGTGCTCTTAGTCTTACCGAATAGGCCATCGAGTCTGGGCATATATAAATTATGTGCACATGGTGACTATATAGGTAGCCAGCCGGGGATGAACTGAAGGGAATGATACAAATGATATTCATGTTTATATTCCCTTAATATAATAATATAATATATATAATAATATAATAATATATATATATAATATATCTAGAATATATAATATATCTAGAATATATGTAATATATATAATATATATAATATATATATAATATATATAATATATAATATATATAATATATATACTATATATAATATATATAATATATGTATAATATGTATGATATATATGATATAATATATAATATACATTATATCTATATGTAATATAACATATAATGTATAATATATAATGTATAATATGTAATGTATAGTGCATAGAGTAGCGTACAGGGTATATCGCATAACCCATAATATATAATTTATAGTGCATAGTGTATAGGATGGATATGATGCATATGATGCATATTATGATGCATACTATGCATCATATGATGTATATTATAAATAATTGTGGGCATAGTCTTTGCAGTGTGAATAAATATAAGTGTATATAATGAGGCTGTCTCAAAAGGTGCTAAGTAATTTGTGACAACACTTTGTCAATTGTAACGATCAACATACTATCTGCTTATGTATTTGCTCAGGATAAACTGATTTATGGTGTTTCACAATCCCAGTAAATACATATTGCTTTGAAGCAAATGTCCTTGTGTTATCAGTGTAACCGTTTCTGTGCTATTTTATGTCAATCGTTACGTGGACAAAAAAAAGAAAGAGTTATCACCTTTTGAGACAGGCTCATATACATGCAAACATTACAGCAATACCCATACCATAACGTTGCCTGACGGTGCAATGCGGTGCTTTAACTGAGTGATTAGACTCTGCCCGTCAGATTAAAACACTAAACAGTTGCCAGTCGACTATCTTGTCGGGCGGTCGGGTCAGTTAAAGCTGACCATAATAACTATCAAATTAAGACTCTTCAATAGGGCATTCCAATTTACTGCTTATTAATAATAATAAAAGAGAGATAAAGGTATATGCTTGGTCGATTTTATTTGTTGCGGTGCTCCAGCAATCAGTTTTCCAAATTAAGGAAATTAGCAATATATTTTCATTGGGTTAGAAACAAAGCCAACCGAGCACACCCAAAATCAAGACTAGACGGGATGGCCGAATGAGTTGAGCGTCATTCGAGCGAGCATCGTGCGATTCGAACACACGGGTTGGAACCCTGGTCGAGTCAAACCAATACCTTAAAAATAAATGCTTGTCGCTTCCTAACCAGACCCTTGGCATTGGTTGGCTCAGTGTCAGGATAATGTGACTAAGTGGGATATCAGGTCATGGTGTTGGCAGCTTGGTCTGGTCTCCTAGTGGGGCAGCTCTAAAAAGTCATGATGAGTGGGTGTGCACTGTGACAACTAGGTACCCATCCGATATGACGTTAGATGTTGCCAGGACGTAAAATTCCGACAACCAACCAACCAATCACCTGGTTGCTTAAAAACATAGAGTGATGAGTGTGGTAATGATTTGGGAACCATCACGCAACTAATGCTTACATTACCGCCCGTTTACACAGGGCCTTTGAAGAGAAATGGTCCAAAGTGGAACACACACCCATCCTACCTACCCCCATAGCGCGCCCCCCCCCCCCCCCCCCACACACACACACTGAAACGCGGACCCCCCCCCACGACCGTAAATCCCCCACCCGCCCCCCATACACACTGGAACGCTAATGCCTTCAGCGTGCCTGGGGTAGCAATGCTGCTTTATTGCTTTTCAACATACAGTAACTACAAATGGAATTTCATCACCCAATAATTTCTCGGCGCAATTTTTGTGTGTCAGAAATTAATTACGGACGAACGCAGACAATAGCCCTTATCCACGCAAACTCGTAAATGAGGCTTGTGTAACCTTTCAGGCATTTGTTTATTGGCACTATTGTAGCATGTGTCTCATTCTGACATATTTCTTTGGGAGGAAACCCGCTGCCACCACATAGGCTACTCTTTCCGATAAGCAGCAAAGGGTCTTTTGTATGCACTGTCCCACAGACAGGACAGCACATACCACAGCCTTTGATGAAACAGTTGTGGATCACTGGTTGGAATGGAAAATAACCCCAACTGCAAATAGATCCATGGAGAAGGATCGATCCGATGACCGACAGCTTCAAAAGTGGACACTATACCGCCTTAGCTATGTCCCACTCCTCAGCATGTGGCTTAATGAATATATCAGAGCTTATAAGATGCTGTCATTGGGGTGATAAACATGGCAAATATTGCGCCTAGAGCAGGATTCGAACCACACGTGCCATTCTGGGGCTTGCGTTCTAACCATTACACTACCTAGACTCCCTCTTACATCACCCTATCCACGTCCATCTGTGTACCTGCAGCGTTGCCTGAGAGGTCAGTACAAACTACTACTACTACACTTGTCCCCTTGGAATTGTAATGCCAGGTACACACCTACCGTTTATCCGCACCCACCTACCGTATACGATCTAAAACTGCGCGTTTCGCACACAAAAGTCGTTAGGTGTGCGATCCCCTAGCACACCTACCGATTGCGATTCGTGACTTAAAACTCAGTTTTAGGGCTAAAACTGCTTGCTTGCGATTGCGATTCGCGATTCGAAAAATGAATCGGCCCGTTTTCAGTCGTAAGCGGGACGGGACGGGGTCGCAAGTTTTAGTGCGCGAATCATATACGGTAGGTGTGTACTTGGCATTAGTCTTTTAAATGCTTACATCCATCAGTTAATTAATGCTTACAATTAAATACATACAGACAATGTACTGACATATGAGACTGTCTCAAAAGGTGCTAAGCAATATGGGACAAAACCTTGTCCATTCTAACGATCAACATACTATCTACTTATGCATTTGCTCAGGATAAACTGATTTGTTTTTTACATGGTGTTTCATAACCCCAATAGAATACATATTGATTTGAAGCAACTGTCCCTGTGTTTTCAGTGTAACCGTTTCTGTTCTCTTTTGTGTCAATCATTACAATGGACACAACAAAAAAGAGTCATCACCTTTTGAGACAGGCCCATTACACAGGATAGGTTCAAGCACCACCACACAGAGCATAGCTTGTACAGGATACTAGTGATGGCACCCAATCTATCATCAATTCTGGGAAATTACGTTGGTTTAGGAAATGATATGCTTTCATCGGATTATGCAGAGGAGGTAATGCAGGCAGCGTTCTATATGGGTAAGCGAAAACCACTCGTTTATTAATCCGATAAAATAATAGTCCGATAAAAACATCAAATTCTCCAATGCAAAACACGTATCTCGCTTTGAACCTAGATATTCAGCTTAGACACTGATATACTTATTAAATATTTGGTGCTACTGAATCAATTTAACGAAGGGCATACTAAGTCAATTTAATGGAACCCTATTGGGAGATTGTGGGGGGGGGGATCCTCTACTCTCAACTGTCTTCTGGTTACAGAAAGAAAGGGCGCCCTCATCTCCGGTTCAAGGATACCATCAAGAGAAACCTGAAGCTGAGAGACATTAAGACCGACTCATGGACATCACGCGGGCCTCACGTGCGGAAGCTTGGGAGTTTGGTTCCCGGTCGAGTCAAACCAATGATTTGGCGCTCGGCATTAATAGGATAGGGCAAGGACTGGTTGGCTCAGTGTCAGGATAATGTGACTAAGTGGGATATTGGGTCATGGTGCTGGCGGCCTGATTTCCCAGTGAGGCAGCACTATAAAGTCCCCATGAGTGCGCACTGTCACAAGTCGGTACCCGTCTTTATATGACCATAGATGTTGCTACGATGTCGACGTAAACAACAACTACTAATGTTGGGCACCAGGCTAGGAAGTGACAAATATCAATTTTATAAGTCATTGGAAGGATAAGGATAGCGATGGGAAGTGTGTGTGTGGGGGGGGGGGGTGAGGGGGGAGACCAACCCTTACCTTCCAGTGTGTGAGTTTAAGCTGCGATTTAGCTTGCAATCAGCCAATCCCTACCGATCTACTTGGGCATGTGCTTCCTTTGTCTGGTCAGTTGAGAACAGCCAACTACACTAGATTTAAACCGGGCTAGACTAAAGGCCCGGTCACATACACGTTAGTGGACATAGCTGAACATAGTGGAGGCTAACATAGTTGAACGTGGTTGAAAGTAGTTGAACGTACCAGCATCCATACTTCTCTGTCATCCTAACTTGGTAATAATGTGGGTGGGCCGTGAGTTCCCATATAATCTTTGGACATGTTCAAAAGAGCGCTACTTTAGAGGTCATATCAGGATGGGTACCGACTTGTGGTGAAGTCTCCATGCTCCTAATGTACGCTAGCGTACTCTAGCATACTTTACATACTTGGACATAGTTGGACATAGTTGACCGTAGTGGAGCCTAACGTACATTGAACATCATTGAATGTTGTTGAACATAGTTGAACATACCGGCACCCGTGCCATAACATATTTATCAGTACCAAAACCTGCCATACCGTAACGTTTTCCACCATAGTTTAACATACTTACACCACGTTTGACCCACGTTAATCTATCTTACGTTCAACTATGTTCACTAACGTGGGTTTGTACCCTGGTCGAGTCAAGCCAATGACTTAAGAATTTATACTTGTCACAACTGAGCCAGGCACTCAGCATTATTAGGATAGGCAAGGACTGGTTGGCTCAGTGTCAGGATAATGTGACTGAGTGGGATATAAGGTCATGGTGCTGGTGGCCTGGTCTCCCAGTGGGACAGCACTAGAGAATCATCATTAGTGCACACTGTCAAAAGTCGGTATCCGTCCTGATATGACCTTAGATGTTGCAAGGACGTAAAACTTCAACAACTAACCAACATAAAGAACTTCATTTTGGATTAAAATAAAACAAAAGTTGGCAATGTGGAATGAACACTAAAATTATACAAATTTATATTCACAGTGTTCAACTTGGAGACTCTTTTGGGATTTTTCTTTCTTTGGTGGCGTTCCATGAAAAGCAACACTCTTCTTAATTAAGTCGAATCCGAAGCAACGTGTGAAGAATTTCCCTCCTCCTTCCCCGACCCACGCCCACACCATCGCCCACACCCACACCCACGCCCACGCCCACACCCACGCCCATACCCACATGGCTTATTGGACAATGTTACTGTGGAAATGACAGGGTGGGCCAGGTATGAACCGGAAATATCGAGAAATCTCATTTCATGGCAATTGTTCTGGGTATCCTTGGCAACGGTTGCAACATAGTCTGGGGGGTGTATTACCGATAGTTCATCGACAATTGTTTGGTAAATTATGATTTTTGTTCAGGGAATTTTTTTTTTTTTTTTTTCAGCGCTGAGGCATTGGTCTTCTATCCACATTATGTTGCATTCATTCATATATATATAATATATAATCTAAAATAAACACAAGTTTGCTACAAACAAAAGAATAATGCTGTTACCCAACAGCATTGAGAGATAACAGGGTGTACATTTTATATCTCCAGTGTAAAGGTTAGGGTAATTTTGTACTAATATTTACATACATGGTGAATATGAAATTATTCTGTGAGTATAATTCGATGCAGATTACATCCTATACTTCGGTGCATATTTGATGAAACCTATGATATTTCCTGTGGCTTTCTTATGTTATAGTTAAAACTGGTTGTTATGTAGACACTATATAATGTGCCATGACGTCATAGTCCGGTTCCCCTTACGTCGGCACAATTTAAAGACAAAGAAGTTTGTTTTATTTATCGACGCCTCTAGAGCACATTGATTTTTATCATCGGCTATTTGACGTCAAACATATGGTCATTCTGACATATTTCATTTTGAAGGAAACCCGCTGCCACCACATAGGCTATTCTTTCCGATAAGCAGCAAGGGGTCTTTTATATGCACTTTCCCACAGACAGGACAGCACATACCACAGCCTTTGATGAACCAGTTGTGGACCACTGGTTGGAATGGAAAATATCCCAAACTGCAAAAGTGTCCACTGAGCAGGATGGATCAGATGATCCAAACTCTACTGCCTGAGCTAACTTTAAAGAGAATCTGGCGTTTTTTGGAGTCTTATGTGTAACATAATCTATTATGTACATAATAACATGCGGACAAATCTTTGTTACGTGTTTTGTTCATTTTATCTTTTTATTCCAGTTGAATAATATCTTTGTTCAGCATCGAGGCGCTGGTCTTCACGCCTTAACAAATATGGTGCGTTTGAACTATTTATGGATGAAATGATCGGTTGGTTGTTGAAATTGTATGTCCTGTGAGATGGTATGAACAAAATAGACAATATCAGATTGAGATCAGGCATTACAAATATAATGGGGATATTATTTTGTACATGTAGACTGGAGAATAGCCATTTACCTTTAGACTATATAATTGATTTGCTGATCATAACTATTAGCAGACATTAATACAATGTGTATGACTTGCTGATACGGGTATTAGTGGATTTTGGATTAATCAGATGGTGGTATAAATACTTTGGGAGTTGTTAATTGTATTTCTTTTACTCTATTTCGTTGGGGGAATTGAGAGAGGGAGATAGAGAGGGTGGGGATTGGGGGGTGCTTTGGAATGTTTTTATTTCTGTGTTCAGCTTCTGTGTTCAGCTTTTGTGGTCTATCCAGGTAGGTTTATGAATGTATGTCTATGTTGGATACTCAACATTTAATTCATAACGATATGTTTATCTCCATAAATGACAGAAATTCAAAACCGTCGGAGTATGCAGCTATAAGGGATGCAATGAAACAGGACATATTACACTGATATACTGTGTCCAAGCCCTTTACTACAATCTCCACAGGCCCCGCTGACACCCAAACACATTTTTACTAAGTTGCGTTGATTTTTTGGCCCTGTGCCAACAGTTCTACACTGCAGACAGTATGCATGACCTTTTTACTAAGGTAAAACAGGAAAACATTTTAGCCTTTTTGAGGGCAGCTGGACTGTACCACCTCATATAGTTTACTAAATAGATTCTATCAATTATTAATAAAACTTTTCTTTTTCTATGGGAATTTGTTTCCCTTGACCACAAATATATGATTGTGAGCTTTCTAATTTAATGAGTGTCTATTGGCACATAATTGATTGTCTGCTTTTACATGTAAAAGCGATGGTTTGAACAAAAAACAAACATTTCTCGCCGTGAATATGGCCTATGCTGCCGACACAGTGTAAAGCAACCACCAATCAATCAATCAATCAAACAATCTCCACATATCAGTGGAAATCAATGTTTTATACACAAGCTGTGGGTACTTTTATATACAACCGGAAGTTCATGGTGGGGGTCTTCCCACTTTTTAGGTATTGGTTTTTTGTTTTTGACAACCATCATTGAAACAACTATTATGGCGTGTTTCCTCAGTTGTCATTGATTATGTGTATTATAATGGATTATAATAATATAATGTAACGTAGCAGAATCCAAGGTTATATTGTATATATATTGTTTATTACTGAGCATTCGATATTAAATGTATTCGAAGTCGCGCACCCACCTTGAGCAGGTGTGCGCGAATGGGGCGCCACCTGCGTCGCGCAATTGTACTAATATGTGACCGTATGTCTGTCACTTCGTCTGTAATTTTCTTCTGAGCGGTTGTCTGCTGCACTCGCTCCACTAGTCCGGCATGCCGTATTGTGACCTGTGCGGGGTGTCACACCGAGGTGACAAGTGTACAAAGAAACGAAAAGGAAAGAAAAAGGGAAGACAGTCGCCACCTGCACGAATAACTAGAGGAGCCGCAGCAACTTTGACGGAGGTGGCAAATAGTGATTCTAGAGACAGTTCTCCTGACATTACAAGTAAAGTTGCGTCTATAAGTCTCGAGGAAGAGGAGACGCTTATACTAAAAGAAATTGCACAAATGACATTGGAGGAGCGGGTATCAGAGTTAAAAGAACGCCGCAACGTCATGAGGAGGAGAAAGGAGGGTCGACAATGCGGGGAGGAACGTGCGGCAAGTACGAGGGCGCCATTGGACGAGGACGGGATGGGTGCCGGTGCCACCGGTGCCACTGGAGCCACGTCAGGACCAACGGGCGCCATCTTGGACGAACATTCCAAATACGGAGTGGCCAGAGGGCGTCGAAGGTCACGCAGTCGACGACGGAGACGAACGCCCAGCGACTCCAGAAGCAGGAGCACCAGCAGCACGAGGCGACTCAGAAGTAAGTGGAGTCTGAGGCGGTACACAGTATCAGGAAAAGAGATACGGAAACTCAACTGTTATGAATTAATTACGGCCTCTATCCGGTGGTGTCTGGATATTCAGGGGCTCACAGTTAAAGACTTCCGAGCGCTCATGGAGCATGTGTGTTTTATGGCCTCGAGAGCAAAGCAAAATGATTTTCAAGACTCCACCCATGTCGACTATGATATAGATATTAGAAAGCTAGCGGAAGTCGAGGGGTTCGCTGCGTTCGGAAGCCGTAACACAGGTTTAGCCATGTTTCATTACGGTATGCACAATATGCGACAAAGGAAGACGTCAACTAGCACGCGCAAGACAAATAATTTCACTAAGGATGGCAAAACTGGTTGCTATAAGTGGAATAAGGAGAGTGGCTGCGGTAGACTAGAGGACGTGTGCAATTTTGGTCATTGGTGCTCCAAGTGTGGGAGTAAGAGCCACAAAAAATATAACTGTGGCAAAAACTGACAGGGTAATACTGAACAGGGTGGACCAACAGGGTTTTGTGAACATAATATTGGCTCTATAAATTATGTTGAACCCTGAAGTGATATGTACAGTGTGCTGGGTAATGGGAAGTCTATTCCGTTTTATGACAGCAGTACTATATCCAATGTGGAAGTCGGTAATAATTGTTGCGTCAATTTGGACGGTGCGGTTTCGACACACTTGGCACCCCCTGTTAAACATGTAATTAACCCTTTGCATTCCAGCCGATCACCAAGAAGTGAGACCAATTATGTTACGTGTGTTTCAAATGCTATGCAGGTAACACCCGATCAAAGGGTAGTAGCAATAACGCCAATTGAGCTAAAAGCATGTGACACCAAATTCGGGTCGCAGGATGTAAACCAGGTTAACGAGGCAATTGGGGACGGTGGAATTGATATTCCAGACAATGTTACGTGTGCTGATAAACTACAAATAAACTCTCAAACTAGTAGACCGAAAAACATTTCAATGAATAGTGCTGACGGCCACACGAATACTAGTACGAAAGGAGATAGCCAGGTTAACAGAGTACTGAATAGTTGGATAAACAGCGATAATGCTAGTAAAGAAGATATGATTTATGTCGAAACAATTACAGGTAATTGTTGTCATTGGGCATTCCACATAAGGGAACTCCCTAGTTCAGATCCAACAGTAATTAAAATAACAAATTCATGTGTGGACGGTAAATGTGCATGTGAACACTTCATAGCCGGTAGCCGTGCTCAATTAAAACCATGTAGAGTGATTTGTGAACTTTTTTTAAGAGGCGACACAGATCCGGACTGGATTTATATATTATGGGGTGTGGTCTTCGGTTTCCACGTGACGAATTATGAGTGTCCGGCAGTGTATAATACCAAATTTAAAAGGATACGGAATGCCATGTACAGGGATATCATTTCCCAGAGATTACTGTTGGAATTGAACCATGATATATTATCCCAAGTAAACCATACACCGCAATGTGTGCATAATATATTTTGTATACCAAAGAACGATGGAGGGAGAGGGATAATCGATTGTAGTAGGCCCAAAAATTATTCTGTGAATAATTTCACTGATGAGGTAGCCTGTAAATTTAATTATAAAGGAGTTGACGATGTGGTTGACTTCATGGAGCAAGGCGACTTCCTCTCTACGATAGACCTAAAAGACGCATACCGTGCGGTGGCTATCCACCCTGTGGATAGGCCAAGACAGGGTTTAATTTGGAATTTCAGTAGCGAGCCTGATGGGAAGCCGATATACATGCTTGACAACAGGCTTTGCATGGGGCTCTCCTCGAGCCCATTTGTCTTTTCAAAAATATCCGAGTTTATTGTTCGGTGCGCAATTAGGGAGGGAGTAAGCAAAATCGTAAATTATTTGGACGATTTTTGCCTTGTGTCCCCTGACTTTAAAACTGCTATTATGCAGCAGAATAAAGTAGTAGCGTTGTTGCGACGAATAGGCTTCTATATGAGCTTCAAAAAACTTATCTCACCTACAACAAGAATCAAATTCTTGGGTATAATTATCGATTCGGTAAAGTTACAGTTGACGCTACCGGAAGATAAGCTAGATAAGCTACGCGGTACATTGTTGGCATTTAAGAACAAGGAAAAGGCTACTAGAAAAGAACTGGAGAAGCTAGGCGGATTGTTAGCCCACTGCGCCAAAGTAGTGCGTGGTGGGCGAACATTTTCAAGACGTGTGTATGACTTGATAAACTCAGTCAAAAAACCACATTATAAGGTCCGTTTAAACATAGGCTTTCGGGAGGATGTGCATTGGTGGTTTAACTTTGCCGGTAAATTTAATGGTAAGGCACTTGGAAAGTTTGCAACGATTACAGCCACATACAGTGACTCTAGTAAATGGGGATATGGGGCCATGTATGACACAGACTGGTTAGTTGGCTGTTTTGACCCAAGTTATGAAGAATCTTTGCTCACGGCGGTACACCACCACTGCGATATCCCGGATAATGAAGTAAGAAATGCACATATTAATTCACAAGAAATGTGGGCAGTCTATGCGGCAGCGAAACGCTGGGGACATACCTGGGAAGGAGCCTCTGTAATAATGATCACTGATAGTGCTACGGTGGAAGCTGGACTATGTACGGGCAGGTCCAAATGTAAATTGATTATGTACTATGTTCGGAGATTATTCTGGCTGTCCATAGAGCATAACTTTGTCTTTACCTCGGTCCGCATTAGTACTGAAGCTAATGTAATAACGGATGCCTTAAGTAGATTAGATAAAGTAAGCATGGCCGCAGTAATTAATAGCGCTGACCCTGAAGGGATATTATGTTGCAATAGTATATTTAGATCTCCCTTGTCATTACAGAAATCGGGAGGCTCAGGCTAAAGCAGAAGAATTTCCAAGATAAATGCTACGCACCGAATTCTATGATAGTTAGAGAGAAACAGATCAATAAGTATTTTTGTTTTATAGATGAGTTTTCTGAAACCCATGCACCATTGCCTTGTGACGCTATCCAGGTAGCACTGTACGCGACATGGCTAGCGAGGACCCTTAAATATTCATCGATCATTAATTATTTAAGCGGACTTAATAATTTTTTCAAGATTCAAGGAGCTCCTAGGATAGATTATTCGGATTTTGTCATTTCCTCAACTCTTAAAGGGATCCGGGGGGAACTGGGAGATGCACCAAAGCAGGCTATGCCGTTGTTGCCTGGTATGCTTCAGAAAATATTTTCGTTCTTAAATGAGAGTACTGGACACACTGCATGGCGAGCAGCAGTTCTTTGCAGCTTTAGGGGGTTATTGCGTAAATCCAACATAACTTTCTCGGATGCGATGGTTCGGAGGAGGGACTTTAGATTCTATCCATGGGGGATGGTAATAAAAATATATAAGTCGAAAACGATTCAGTTCAGAGAAAGATCTTTAGATATTCCGATAGCTAGGTGTCCGGATAAATCCCTGTGTGCGGTCTATTGGACGGAGAAGCATTTTTCGGAACAGCCAGCCGATTATGGTGCACCAGCGTTTTTATTGCCTGGCGATGGTGGTACGTGTTTCCCTTTATCATATGAAATTTATCAGGCAACCCTAAAACGGTTTGGTGGACTATGTGGATTAGATATCACATTATTATCATCACATTCGCTTAGGAGGGGTGGGTGTACATACCTATCTATGTGTCGTGCCTCTCTGGAAGAAATCCGTACAAGGGGCGATTGGGCAAGTGATGCTGTATACAGATATTTAAGAACCAATGTTTTATACACAAGCTGCGGGTACTTTTATATACAACCGGAAGTTCATGGTGGGGGTCTTCCCACTTTTTAGGTATTGGTTTTTTGTTTTTGACAACCATCATTGAAACAACTATTATGGCGTGTTTCCTCAGTTGTCATTGATTATATGCTTAAAATACATGTGCAGAAAACAGTATGTAGAATGGGTATTCGAGTCTGTGGCTATGTAGGTAGGCTAAAGTGAAAAAACAATACAGACGGAGAGAAAGAGACAAAGTAAAGCAAAAGTAAGAGTGTAAGAGAGAGTCCATGCCCCTCTGGTTTATGATATATAGTACATGGATTCCGGGTATAGGATCATGCCATTCACTTCAATCTATAGGGATGCATCATTCCCAGTTCCTCCAATAGGGACTCAGCATTTCTGGTTACCATGACCACCAGTGGTCTGCCCACCATCAGAGCTGGTTGACCTGTGGCCACCACCAACCTTGACCCCATGTACGCATTGACCCCTACATCAGCAGGGAGCCAGGCCCTAAGTGCACTCACACCCAGACCTGCCAATCATCCCTATGTTTATAATTACCTGCCCTCAAGCATGGACAAAGCGATATATATATACACAACTTACATATACACACTCTCTTGGCCGGCCACACAGAATAAAAATAGAGGATTTCCATTTCCCCCCTCTGCTGATTATCGGAATATTTCACATGTGCAGAAAACAGTGGATGCATGGATCACGATAAGCATTACTATTGTAGTGGTCTGCACTGATCTCTCAGGCAACAAGCCACATAGCCAGGTAGGCGTGGGTAGTGTGTTGATATCAGGGAGCCTAGGTGGTGTAATGGTTAGGACACTGGCCCAGAATGCAAAGAGATGTGGGTTCAAGTCCCGCTCTAGGTGCAATATTTCCCATTTTCATCACCCCCACAACACTGGTTGCCGTTACCAGCATCCTGTACAAGCTTCATGCTGTATAGTTGTTGAACCTACCCTGTGTATGTATATGTAAGTGCATTGCCTGTATGTATGTAATTGTAGGCATTAAAAGACTTACAATTCCAGGGGAACGAGTGTAGTGGTCTGCACTGACCTCTCAGGCAAGGAACCGCATAGACAGGTAGGTGTGAGTAGTGTGTTGATGTCAGGGAGCTTAGGTGGTGTAATGATTAGCACACTGGCCCGGAATGCAAAGAGTTGTGGGTTCGAGTCCTGCTCTAGGTGCAATCTTTCCCATTTTCATCACCCCCACGACACTATTGTAACACAGTGAAACCCCCATTTTAATGTGATCATTGGGGTCACACTTAATAGCCTACTAACTACCCCACTAGGAGATCGGTGCCGGTACCATGACCTAATTTTCTACATTATCATTATCATAGCACTGGGCAAACCGGTCCTTGTCCTATCCTAATTGATGTCGAGTGCCAGACTAGATAGTGACAAGTCTCAATTTTAACTCGGTCGGGGTTCAAACCCAAAACCTCCCACATGAGAAGCCAGCCAGCCAGCTCTTATCGGTTCGACTATCCCGTCAGGCATAAAGTATATAATGTACATATCAAGGCCGGCTACGGTACACCATAAGACAAGACAAGATGAAGTGGGATGAGTAATATATTCTTCGGCTAGGAATATCAGCCCAACCCAGTAAAAAGAACAAAAATCCTCCGATGCGCGTGAAGTTTTCCGTGCCTGGTAGAACCTAGGAGCGAGGAGGTGCCGGAGGTGGCGCCACCAGTCACGAGCATGGGTAGGAGACAGTAGGTTCTATGCATTATGCGGCCCTATAAAATATATAACAAAATAATCCCCCTCCGCGCCTTTATACTAGCATAATTCCTTCTGCGTCACATATATATGGTTGTATTTTTATATTTTCAATCTATATATAGATATATAAAAAATGTATTTTAATGTTATTTATATTTTTATATTTTCATGCTATATATAGCATTACATTTACAATATTTGTTATATTTTATATATGCTATATATATGCTATCTATAGTCATGCTCTATATGCTATATATAGTCATGCTATATATATGTTAACATATATAATAGTTAACATATTACAAAATATATATTTGAATGATATTTGTATTTTATATTGCTATGCTATATTCTTATATCATTAACATATTTGTTATATTTTATACATGGTATATATATTCATGCTATATATATATGATTAACATATTAAAAAATTGTAATGCTATTTGTATTTTCATATTTTCATTCTATATAGCATTAACATATCATAAGATTATATGCTATTTAGAGTCATGCTATATATATATGTATATATATATATGTATATATGTATATATATAACAGGAAGATATAAAAATACAACCTACTCCTCAGTTCAGTAAAACCCATTTTCGGAGTCTCATTGACGACGGCGAGAACTCAAGCGAAGGGGACAACAACCCACCCTCCTTCCACCACCACCACCACCCCCCACCCATAACCGTCTCCAGCTGGCCAAATGTGTCAGTTTACGTAATAAGCGTTGCCATGGAAATCGATATAACCCCGGCCCGGTGAGTCGCCCACTAAGACGCCATTGTGCCGGAAACAAAGCCGCCAGTGTCTCCCCCTAGCGGGTTGATCAGCGATGACAGCGCCGTGCTGGTGGGGCGGGACGCGGGGTTATGATAGCAAATTGTCTTGTCGCTCTCCATCAGGCGAGAGGACGACAATGGCGTCGTTTCCGTGTGCGCAGACGACATTCGACGGAAGCAGACGACACTCGCGCTGCTGCGCCCTACTTCCCGCCCAGTTTTCCCGCCAAAGTTCACACCGCGTTTAGCGTCAGCGTCCCGGAAGTGTTCGCAGCAGTGGATTGTGGGTCAGGGTTTTGTGGTGTTGCCACCCTACTGTTGTTGTCTCGTCTGCTGTTTGGTTACAAATGGAATTATAATTTTGCTGTTGGTTAAAAAAAAAATCACATGGAAATGCTGTGACACATCTAGCATACCTCCCTTAAAGAACTATGAATTACAATTCTATTCTATTCGGCTTCTCTCAATCTTTGTATTTCCTTTATCGTACCATTGCAAAATCGAGAAAAAGCTTAGTTTATTTATCCGAATTCATTTCTTTTAAATGTTATTGTTTAAATATTGCAATATCGCAAACACCAATGCAAGTTAGGCATTATCATTAATTCCGATAACAGATTACTTCCCGATTGGAAGGATATTTAAGTCAGTCAAGATTAAAATAATATATATCAGACACGCTTTATCACCGATGAGCGAATTACATAGATCTTAATTGTTTGGAGTTATGATCAGCTGTTCAAAAGACCCTGCACATTAAAAAAAAAACACCTCCACGCACACTGGATCTTAATAGGCACAAGCAGTATCATAATTCGGTATTAGAGGTACACTTAAGTGAGGCAAGAGCTAGACAGATGGAGAGGTAGAGGAACAAACGAATAGCGACAGGGACAGGGAGGGAGAGAGGGAGATACCGAGGGAGAGACGGTGGGAGAGATGGTGGGAAGTGACTGAGTGGGACATTGGGTCATGATGCCGAGGAACTGGTCTCCCAGTGGGCAATACTATAAAGTCACCATGAGTGCACACTGTTACAAGTCGGAACTCGTCCTGATATGACCTTAAAGCTGCATAGTCCGATGAAGCATCACATTTTCAAAACCAAAATAATGATATAGATTTGACTCTACATATCTAACTTAGATATTGATGCACATATTAAGCATGTATTGCCCCATAGAAGGGAACACTGAGACAATTTGATAGAACCTGTTACTGCTGAAGCCTATGGTGTCCGAGTTTTTGCGTGCTTGCCAAAACTAAGTTTGCATGTTTGAATTTCAAATATCTCAAAACTTATCCATTTAAAATCAAAGTTACTTTAACCTGATATAAGGTGGATTATAACAATCAATTTAATATATTTATCTCAGAAAAATTACCAAAACGCAAAACCATCACGTATGCAACATAAAATATTGCCAAAAAGTAAAATCCCAACAGACAACAAACAATCTCTATTCTTCTAATTTTACCTTAGTAAAAAGGTCATGCATACGTTCTACACTGCAGACAGTATGCATGACCTTTTTACTAAGGTAAAACAGGAAAACATTTTAGCCTTTTTGAGGGCAGCTGGACTGTACCACCTCATATAGTTTACTAAATAGATTCTATAAATATAGTTTACTAAATAGATTCTACTTTTCTTTTTCTATGGGAATTTGTTTCCCTTGACCACAAATATATGATTTTGAACTTTCTAATTTAATGAGTGTCTATTGGCACATAATTGATTGTCTGCTTTTACATGTAAAAACAATGGTTTGAACAAAAAACAAACATTTCTCGCCGTGAATATGGCCTCTGCTGCCGACATGGCGTAAAGCAACCACCAATCGATCAATCAATCTAATTGGGCTAATATTCTTTCACTAGGTTGGGTTGGAGTGGGTCTAAGTTTGGTGCTGAAAGGAGGTGGGGGGGGGGGGTAAGGGGTTAAGGTACATAATAAAAAAACAACCCAAACGCTGAACTAGGTCATTTAATTGACAGCAAAATTCATGTTATTCAGAGCAGACGACACAGTTTGTTCTTACTGACCGGTCTGCACCCAAGTCTATTTTCACAGTTGGCTGAAAGAAATCTGCTCCTTTTTTTAAATTTTATTTTCTGAGGTGTCAAATTGAAATCTGTCAAATTGGAATGAAAAGAACCTGTGTGAGAGGCGAATTTGTGCAACCGAATAAGAAGACAGGCAATTTTGTGGTTTTCAATTTTTTCAATTTTCTTTTTTGTTGTAAATAATTCAAATCTGGGGACTGGAGGGTGGGGGGCAGCTCGCTTACTGAGCTACTTGATGCACGTTTTACCATAAAAAAAACCCATCCACCAAAATGTCTACAAATCACTGAAATGAAATAATAATGATCTCATCCAGCCACCGCCTCCTCTAAGCACATTTTGCTGACGATTTAATTGGGAATATAAAGGCGGTAGATAGAGAGGAACATAGGCAGGACAATAATTATTCTCTCATTTGGATGTGCATATCCAGCATTGTTTAGGTACTACATTTGAACTCCAAGTTGGTTGATTGGTTGTTGGAGTTTTACTTCTTGGCAACATCTAAGGTCATATCCGGACAGGTACTAACGTGTGACAGTGCACTCTCATAGCAACGTTATAGTGCTGCCCTACTAGGAGACTAGGCCGACAGCTACCATATCCTGATATCGCACCCAATCTCATTATCCTGTCACTGAGCCAACCAGTCCTTGCCCTATCCTACTAATGCCGAGTGCCTGGCTAGGAAGCGACAAGTATCAATTTTTAAGTCATTGGTTTGACTCAACCGGGGTTCGGACCCACAATCTACCAATGCGGGACACAGACGCTCTAACTCATTCGGCCATCCTGTCCGGTTGAAATGTGGGAAACACATGACCCACACATATTGCATCAGCATCACTATCATCATCATCATCATCTGTACCGTGTAGTTAATATCAAGAGCTAGGAAGCAACAAGTATCAATTTTTAAGTCATTGACCATCCCGTCTTCACCTCGAAAGTAAATACTGCACTTAGATCTCTACATAACCCCATTTGTACATACATGTAGGCATAGCTAATTTCTATTTAAATAGCGGCCTGGAAATGAGAATTCTATTCAATTCAATAACTTTATTACAGAACAATTCTCCATGTAAAAGAATGGCATATTTACAACTATAAATATATTCATTCATCGAAACACAATGTGAAAAAAAACCCACTGCATGCAACTACAGATCCAGACAAATAACAAAGCAGAAATTGCATAGTGATACCTTTCTACCTGTAAAGGTTTATTCATTGCCACTCCTAATACTCTCTCAAAACATCTTGTGTAGCATAAGCTGTTAGCTACTTGGAGAAATCTGCCTGGTAGCATCTCTTAAAGCCTATAACTAGCTACACTCAGTCCATAGCTAGCATCTGTGTACAGTGGTGTAGCCCTAGTATCCAGTCAAATTCCTAACACATATTTGTCAATCCATGGCCATGTATAAAACCAAACCATTCTGGGCCATAACACATATTTGTCAAAACATGGCCATGTATAAAACCAAACCATTTTGGGCCACAACACATATTTGTGAATACATGGCCATGTATAAAAACAAACCATTCTGGGCCATAACACACATTTGTCAATACATGACCATGTATAAAAACAAACCATCTGGGCCATAACAGATATTTGTCAATACATGGCCATGTATAAAAACAAACCATTCTGGGCCATAACACATATTTGTCAATACATGGCCATGTATAAAAACAAACCATTCTGGGCCATATTCAGCGCATGTGTTGCTGTAGCATTTACTTGAATCGTCCTCACAGCACACGTTTGGTCATAAACCAGACCGATATTTTAGCTGAAGTGTTTCGTCAAATCTGCTTAAGATCATTTGTCGGAGTAAAACACTGGCTATCATTAAAATTATCTAGTCGATGCTTTTGAGTTTCTAGCCATTTCTTTTTAAGGATAAAAATATTAGATTGATCGTGACAATCTACCTAGATTTAGCTTGAAGTAACTTGAATTATAAATAGCTAAATTTGGAAATATTTGAATTGTCGATGTTGATTTCAACATGGGTAATTTAACCCGCAAGAAAAAGTACATACTAAATATGGAGGTGACTACTGGCACCATCTATAATGTCTTTCTTAATAATAAATGCTCCGACTGCTTTTTCTGTAAAATTGCATAACGAGATGCGACCCAGTTTCATTATAGACACTTCCACCAGAGCATCTCTATCGACAGGACGTGTTCTCTCCTTTGGATTTACCGCCCACCCAGCCCAACTACAAATGACATTCATAGGGCTACGTGCCTGAAATCCTCAAAATCTTACTAAATCACACATCTCATGACTTAAATGTAACAACGAAATAGTAAGAATAAATGCCACTTTATACTGTACTTGTCTTGCGTGGTTGAATTACAAATATGTCAAATTAACATTGGGGTGAATGCCAATATTCTTACAACACAGGCTTCAGCAATAACATGTTCAACACAACTGACTTAGTATTCCCCTTCTGGGCAGCAGCAACACATGCTTACTAGTTGGTTGGTTGTTGGAGTTTTACGTCCTGGCAACATCTAATGTCATATCAAGAGGGGATGCTTAATAACTACCAGTACCTAAATGTGATATGTAGGTAAGTGTTTAATGATGCACTCAATAGAGTATATGCAGATGTAATGCTCGCAGTGAATGGCTTTGTTTGTTTGATTGAGTTTTCCATCCTAGCAACAGATAAGGTCATATCGTGATGGGTACCGACTTGTGACAGTGCGCACCTATGGCACATTTTATAGTGCTGCCCCACTGGGAGACCAGGCCACCATCACCATGACTCAATATCCCACACAGTCAGATCCTGATACTGTTTTGTTTGTTTGTTTGTTGGGGTTTCGCGTCCTAGCAAGATCTGAGGTCATATCAAGACGGTCATGGTACTGTACTAACCAGTCCTTGCACTATCCTATTAATGCCAAGTGCAAAGGCTAGGTAGCGACAATTTTTAATTTTAAAAGTCATTGATTTTGGACTCGATCGAGAATCGAACCCCCGGTGTCCCGCATGGGAAAACATGCGCTTTACTGATTCGGCCACCGCGTCCAGTAGAAGTGAATGTGCGGTGTGCTGTTAGTGACGGGGCGGGACCCGTTTGCGGAAGTTAACTCCCGACACCGGGCTCCGATATGGCGAACCCACACCTGGAGCACACTGGGTTTCAGGGAGGGGTATCATTGTTTTTATTCTCCAGGGCAGTGTGAGAAACAAAAGAAGCCTCCCCTTTCTCCTCCTCATCACCCTCACCTACCGTCACCACCAACACACCTCCCTCTCACCACACCACCAACACAAGTAGGCAGTACTCCCCTTATTCTCTTATTAGGCAATAGGCAACTACAAACCAAACGAATTATTACTGGTGGGTATTATCAGAAACCCTATTTATGATTATCCTGAGGAGAGATTGTAGTATATCCCACGACATAGTCTTTGTTACTGCGTCTTGCATATGGCCTCTGGTGTATAGATAGATATATGGAACCCATGGGGTCACAGCTTCAGTCATTCCCCATATGCCTGACCTGCTACGTTTTGTTTGTTTGTTGTTGTTTTACGTCCTAGCAACATCTAAGGTCATATCAGGACTGATACCGACTTGTGACAGTGCACAGTCATGGCAACGTTATAGTACTGCCCCACTGGGAAACCAGGCCACCAGCACCATGACCTGTGGACCCACTCAGTCACATTATCCTGACACTGAGCCAACCAGTCCTTGCCCTATCCTAATAATGCCAAGTGCCAGGCTAGGAAGCGACAAGTATCAATTTTTAAGTCATTGGTTTGACTCGACCAGGATTCAAACCCACAAACTGACCTGCTATGTGTCGAATGCTTCATTTTCACTTTGGAAACTGAGCCAATCCATACTTAGCGGAAGCCACTCCTTCATTGTAGACCCACATGTGTGCTAACCGTCATCTATCATTCAGCCTCTCTGCCTACCCCTATGATTGATCCTCGCTTGCATGAGCTGTAATGGGGACAGCCCGTCTGTGTCTGTTTCACTGATATTAGGTACTTCAAACTGATTTTTTAAATGTATATTTGCATTTCACTTTGTGATAATCAAACTTTATACAATGATTGCAGTGGAATAACATTTATCTTGATGTTCAAAGGTTATGAGCATTTTAACATATAATTTTGACGGCTTTTTTCGTCCAAAAACGAAATTGGCCAAATTAGCAAATTCACAAAGCCATAGAACATGTGCAGATACTTGGAAACCAAAACTAAACACATATTCAAGTTTCTTATATCATATTGATTGCATTTATTTTTTTTCGGAAAGAAAAACTAAAATATAAGACAGACATGTGACTTTTAAAAGAGCTAGAGTATCAAATTGGCCCTATGGTAAAGTTAACGGTACCTATTTACTACCTAAGAATAAAAGTAATATTTTCAGAATCCCATATATCAGCTTCTAATTAAGATCCAGAGATAAATTTGGTATCACTAGAATCAGCAGAACTGAACCTATAACTTGCATGTACTTTACCAATTTAGACAATTGAGCACTAAAATTGTGTTCCAACTACCATTCATGACACATGAAATTTAGTTATATGCCTTCACAATGTCTTCGATACACTCTGAAAGAAGTGTGGACATGTTCAAGTCTACTTAGCGAATGTTTATTTACTGAACCTTGTGACATCGTCTATCACGTGACCTGTCAATCAACCGTGAGCTCATTACATATGCACATACATTACATGCTCCACATGATAAACACAGCATTCACTGCTCACAGACAGAACATTATTATGTAGTAGGAATCAGTTACAGCAAAATCATCCACTTTGGAGCATTTGAAATAGCGTTTTCAGCTTGCCGGTTGCCAAATTGGTCTCACTTCTTCAGCTTCATGATTTGGGAGGTGAATGAATTTACTATTTTTTATGCTGATTTAATAGCAAAAAGCTTGCGCTTCAATTTGACAGGTGTTGAACCTGGAATTGTTGTCTTTGTCACCGTTAAATCTTATCTTCAACTTTTCCTTTGGAATTTTACCTCACTTCTATCACATGTATCTCAACATGTTTGGTCTCAAAATGAGGCTCAAACTGTCTTCTGTTCTGCCATTGTTAGATAATCTTAGTAACTTTTTAACACATCAAACACTGCCATACAAAAGACATGGCAATTGAGGGCCAACTCCTGCCAGGTTTCATGCAGCCTGGCTGAGTCACTGATGGCAGCCTATTTGGAGTAGCTACTAATATTAACCAGTCATTGCCTGATATCGGTTATTTATTTATTCATTTGGTAAATGAATTTGATTCATATGTCATTTAGCAGTGTCCCAGGATAGGTCTTCTGGCCGTAAGTGATACAGTTACTTACACAAAGTTGTTACATACACATGATACAATAATTGAAAGGATATGACTTATGAGGTATAGCATTTTAGAATTACAACTCTTTAACGAGTTTATTTCTTTTATTCTCCTTCCTTGTTAAACGGACCCGGTGTAGGCTGCTGAGACATGAACCATACTCCGACAAATGCTCTTCAAGCATACCTTTGCAGGTTTTCATTTTATGTAACTGTATACGTAGTGGGGAGAGTGCTGAAATTGGTTGCTCCTGTTGTGGTGTAGTTAGTCCAGCATCACTGACAAGGCTTTTAGACAACCATATAGAGAAAAATGTTAGCATTTGCAATCTAAAATACGAAATATAAAGTTCAAATGTTTGTTTCTCATAACAAGCTACCTTCTGTGTGAATAATTGATTTAATCATGTAGATTAATAGACTTTAAAAGTTGAATTGAGAGCTTTCTGTGGCTGCCATCTTGGTGGTTGCCATGGCTTCCCCTGTGTCTGGGGAACCCCTCTAGGTCATGTGATGAGGGAATCCCACCTATGATGTCATTCATACATCACATACCTCAACACACTCATCCCAAATGTTGAGTTGCATGAACTGAAAAACTAAGCAACGGTATGTTTCGAGAGCTTTTGATGCTGGATTCGTTTGTATCTGAGTGAGGTATACCCAGCGACTTTAAATTCTTTGACATACATCTTGGCATAACATTTTAGAATTACCACTCTTTAGCAAGTCTTTTTCTTTCATTGTTCGTCTTTTTTAAGATCTTTACCATCAATATGACCAGATACACTTTGATGTAATACATAGTTATTTACATAAAGATCTTAAATGCTTTTAGGAATACATTTAAAAGACACATGCTTCTTCTTAAAGTCTTTGCAATAGTTTAATATCACCAGATGGTTATATATTTCTTTGAAACAAGTTTTGTTGACACATTTAACATTTTAATATTTAGAACAAGAATTACATATGTCTAATCAACAATGGCGATGTAACAATCACCTGTAAGGTGACTGAAATTGTATGTTTCTTAGCTCAAAATGCTTAATTATGGAGAGTTGTGTCTTAAACATATTCATTATATTATTATATTGCATCCATCCATCCATGTTTGTGTCAAATTGTTATGTATCTTTGATTAATTTTGAATAAAATCAAAATTTTGCCCTACGCATATCGGCAAACCGCTTTGTTTTTCTCTCGACACCGTTTTCAGCACATGAGCAGTCGGAATGGCCATCTCGTCTATTGGCTGCTGATTTTACGTAGTAGGTACAGAGAGACCATGAATGTTGAGGTTTGAGGCCCGATGACCTCTTGAGTGAGAATTAACTGACGTAAAGTTGAGGTTAAAACGCATCCCACAGACCCGAACTGACTCAAATTTCCATTCAATACAGCGTTTGTTGAATGATACCCTGGCTTCAAAGATTTGTTTGTTGTTTTACGTCCTAGCAACATCTAACGTCATATCAGGATGGACCTTCAAAGAAGATCCTCTCCGGACCGGTAGAAGGTATTTTCTCACCTTATATAGGCTTGGAAACCCCCACTAAGCTGCACTACAAAGGGGCATGTGATATGTCATGGCCCACCAGCGGGACGCCCAATGGAAGGTAACCATGCCAAAAGTAGCCAGTTAGCACACCACACAGCTATGTACAAGCCTATGATATGTAAATAGGAGTAGGCTAGTCTAGTAGTAAGAGTAGACAAAATAAAACACATATATGCCAAGAAAATCCAAAAAAATTAACATAGACTACTAACCAGACCAACCAACTATCTATCTGCTGCTGAAATGCAGGCAATCAAATACCTTATCAGCAGCTACTATGTGATAAGATAACACCAACACTACAACTGGCCAGCATTGAAAACAAGCCTGAATATCCAGGCGTATATGCTATGGACAGTATAAATACAGCCTCAATAAAAAAAAGAAGAAAAAAAAAGATTAGCAGTCAAAATACATGCAGCATGATCATCCCTTGGGGAAGCCATGCGTTATAATACATGTTTGTGGTTAAATCAAACTCAGATCAACTCATACATTCACAATATTGCACACCATCTGAGGAGAATGGAAGAAGGAAGATTAATTATGTAACTTATGATCGCCCATATTTTATAGCGTAATTTTTGTTGTTGTTTTTTGGTGACAAGTTTTTTATTCTGCCCATAACATGTAAGCTCCCGTGAGGGTGCTTGTTTTCAAAGCTGGACAGCTGTGATACTGAATTGGTCTGGTCCTGCACTAAGGAGTGTTTACCTGATCTTTCTAGGGCCAACCTTTTGCGGTTTTGGGTGTTAGTATTTTCTATATTAGTTTTTTTGAATTTTCAAAGTTTTTTCCTAACCTGTATATTATAACTTAATCTACTATGTATATCTACGCAGAAGACATACAGGCCTGCGGGAGAGGATCCTATCCCATTGTGGTTTGTTAAAGCATCCCTTCACCCACGCCCTGTCCTTAGATAGTACACCAGTGTGCCAAAACACCCCTGGACCCTTCAGGACTGCGACTAGGTGGGATGGTTGTGTTGAATGGTTAGCCATTTTATATTCCAGGGTGAATTTTCTTTTAATGTTAAAAAAAGACTAAATGTAAAATAATCATATGAAATTAAAGTGTAATTAGCTTAGAATTAACTTCAACAAATTTAGAAATCAGCATGCCAAAATACTGAGACGGGACTGGACCTGTTTTATATTAATCTTAGCGACCTCTTCCATGGAGCATGCATAGTGAGCTCTTATCAAGAACATCAATTCTTGGAAATAGTTTGTTTGTTGTTGTTTTACATCCTAGCAACATCGAAAGTCATATAAGATCCCAAATACTCCCTAGCGACTATGTCATTGGCCGGTTACCTCTATTCATTATTCATTGGTCATCTAGTGATACAACTCAGCTCCCCACGTGGCACCACCTACTCACCCACGTCTCAGCGGCCGTTATGCTCACTCAATGTACTGCTGAAATGTTATGTATATATTATATATATTATATATATATATTGTATATATTATGTATATTATATATATTATGTATATTATATATATTATATATATTATATATATTATATATATTATATATATAATATATATTATATATATTATATATTATATTTATTATATATATTATATATATTATATATATTATATATATTATATATATTATATATATTATATATATTATATATATTATATATATTATACATATTATATATATTATATATATTATATATATTATATATATTATATATATTATATATATTATATATATTATATATATTATATAGAGGTAGTGCTACCTGTACCTTTCCTGTATGCACTGCTTCATCCCGCTGTCTAAGCGTTGCTATAATTAAAATTAGAAGCTTACCGGGTGACCGCTTCAAGCGAATGAGTGATTGCTGAAGTGAATTCCCCAGAATGAGTTTCATGAGGTGTTGTATGGGTGCACATCGGCACCCTGCATCCTATTATGGGATATAAGCTGACAGATCATGAGCAATGCTCGTGTATGGAAGGTCGGGAGTTCGGTTCCTGGTCGAGTCAAACCAATGAGTTTAAAATTGATTCTTGTCACTTCCTATCCTGGCACTCAGCATTAATAGGATAGGGCAATGACTGGTTAGCTCAGTGTCTCAGTGTCAGGATAATGTGACTGAGTGGGATATTGGTTCATGGTGCTGGCGGCCTGATTTCCCAGTGGGGCAGCTCTATAAAGTCACCATGAGTGCACACTGTCACAAGTCGGTACCCGTCCTGATATGACCTTAGCTGTTGCTAAGGTGTAAAACAACAACCAACAACAACATGAGCACTGAATACCTAACCACTGCCATGAATGCACTGTGAACTCACTTCTAGGTCCCAGCGCCATCTCTAGAATCCTATTTCTGCAATCAGCATTACACGTAAATACCTTGTATCTGCCATATTCAGGAAAAACAGCGTCAGTGAAATAATATGTAAAACCACAGCAACTGATTGATTGGTGCTTTATGTTTTAGCAACACCTGATATCATATCAGGATACTGACTTGTGCCTGGGCACATACGTGGTAACTCCCTAGTGTTGCTTACCAGCACCATGATGCAATATCTCATTCCGCAACAATATCCTGATCCTGATATAACCACTGTTTGACCTATTTTAACAGAGCCACGTGACCTTCCCCTCCTCCTTCCCCTCCTCCGTTCCCTCCTCCTTCCCCTCCTCCTTCCCCATCTCCTTCTCCCTCCTTCCCCTCATCCTTTCCCCTCCCCCTCCCTCTCCCCCTTCCCTTCCCTTGTCCCCTCCTCCTTCCCATCCTCATTCTCCTCCTTCTTTCCCCTCCTTCCTGTCCTTCCTCTCCTTCCTCTCATCCTTCCTCTCCTACTTCCGCTTCCCCTTCCTATCCCCCTTCCCCACCTCCTTCCCCACATGATTCTCCCATTTCCCCCCTCCTCCCCCTCCTTCCCCTCCCCCTGCCCCTCACCATTCCCCGCCTCCTTCCCCGCCTCCTTACCCACCTCCTTCCCTTTCTCCTCCTTCCCCTCGTCCTTCCCCTCGTCCTTCCCATTCCCCACCTCCGTCGCCATCTCCTTCCTCCCCTCCTCCTCCCTTCCCCTCCTCCCCATCTCTACTCACAACTCCACTTACCACAGGAGACCCCTGGTAATTCCTCCTTTCCCCGCTGGTGGCGCTGCAGACGGCGGGACATCAGTTCGTCATCAATCTGCAGCCTACAATCTGCAGGCGGACGCTGATCGCGCCTCGTACCTACATAAAGCCGGCATTCCATAGGACACGATAGAGGAAATATGATCCATGTAAAAAAACTAACAAAACAAACAAAAACCCCAAAACAGCTATTCTGCTACAATGACCAATAGATAAGAAGAACACACATAACGCCTGCAAATTCAAATCAGTCCATGAGATGAGATGTGCTATGAAATAGTTACAATTATCGTTATACTAATAGAATGAAACCTTTAAGTCCCTGTCACACCTCGCCGGATTGAGCAACGGACAGAATTATCTAGTCCGGTGGTGTTTGGGCATGACAAGTATCAAAATGTATTAAATTGTGGCAAAATGCTGCGATATCGGGTCAAAGCCGCCGGATGAATGGACATGAAACGGACATGAAACGGACATGAAACGGACATGAAACGGACATGAAACGGACATGAAACGGACATGAAACGGACATGAAACGGACATGAAACGAACATGAAATGGACATGAAACGGACATGAACGGATAGCCAACAGACGAAGCAAATTCAAACCGGACAAGAACCGTAGACGTCAATCCGGCGGCATCTGTTCCAAATTTTGTGCATGTTCAAAACTTTTACCGGATCAGGCCGGATATCCACGGATATCAACGGATATCAATGGATATGCAATGGATATGCAATGGACACAAACCGGAATTTGCTGGGTATCAATGGACTTTGTTCTTTTGCTTTCTGTTTCCTCAATCCGGCGAGGTGTGACAGGGGCTTGACTTAGTGAAATGTGGGAACTGTGCTTTCCAAAGTCAGAGATGAGCAACTCTCTGATTTGACATTAAATAAACTGCTCATTTTATAGACGAGCAGGTTCCCTTGTTATATTGTCAGTTGAGGGATAATGAACTGCTCACTAAAATATGCCATGGTTTCCCCTCCACCAACAAACACTCCATATTAAATGAGCTGACTGTTTTATGTACAACCAACGCCCCCCATTCTGATTTAAACGAACTGCCCACTTTATCTACAATCCACCCCCACCATTCGATACTAAATGAACTGCTCACTTTGTGCACAATCAACTGTCAGCCCACACTCCATACTAACTACGGCAAGCTGCTCAATTCATGGAAGAACTTGGTAATATTCCTGCTCGCCACCACCTCCACCCCCCCCCCCCCCTCGCCACTACTCTCTTCCAGGTCCTCTGCTCCCCCCCCCCCCCCCCCCCCCCCACCACACACACACATACACACTCCCCTCCACTCCCTCCTTCCCTTCCCCCTTCCATCCACTCCCCTTCCTCCTCCATCCTGTCCCTCACTCCCTCCCCCCCCCCCCCATCTCGCCCCCCTCCCCTCCCCTTCACCCTCCCATTCTCCCTCCCCTTCTCCCTCCCCTTCTGCCCCTCGCCCCCCCCCCTCTTCCTCCCCCTCCTCGCTCCCTCCCTCTCCCTCTGCCCCCTCTGCCCCCCTCATCCCCTGTCCCCTACATGCCCCTCCCTCCCCTTCCTCCCCTCTCCCCCTCTCCCCTTCTTCCTCCT
This sequence comes from Branchipolynoe longqiensis, assembly GCA_030323885.1. Taxonomy (NCBI): domain Eukaryota; kingdom Metazoa; phylum Annelida; class Polychaeta; order Phyllodocida; family Polynoidae; genus Branchipolynoe; species Branchipolynoe longqiensis. Next base: position 79,879,474 of record CM059196.1, read on the forward strand.
CCCGCCTCGCTTCCCTTCTCTCCCTTCCCCTCCCTCCCTCTCCAAGTCAATCCCCCCCCCCCTCCCCTCCCGCTCCCTCTCCCTCCCCACTCTCCATCCCCCCCCCCCCCCCCCCCTCACTCCCTCTCCCCCACCCTCCCTCCAGCCCTCCCCCATCCTCCTCGCTCTCTCTCCACACTTCTCCCCCCTCTCCCTTCCTCCTCCTCTCCCCCCTTCCCTCCCTCTCCCTCCCCCTCCCTCCAGTCCTCCCCCATCCTCCGCTCGCTGTCTCTCCCCACTCCTCCGACCTCGCTCTCTCCTCCCCAAGTTCCCCCCACCTCTCCCTCCCCACCCCCACCTCCTCATCCCCATCGGCGTCTCTCGCTCTGATTAGCTTCGACTCGGGTGAAGCTCAGACGCTCGACATACACCCCGCATCGACGGCGTATCGACGCCGCATGAATAAGATATACCGTGGCCAGGATTTCGCGCCCGGCCGCCGGCATAACGCTTCGCGCCGCGCGACGGCGCGCACTGGCCGTCGCGCCGCCCCCGTCGCGCCTTAATGCAATCTGACGCGCGCCTTGATTAGTGTGGCGTTCCGCTGCCCTAATTATGAGGCGCGCTGCCCCGAAACATGCGCACCGCGGGACCGACCGTTACTAACACTTCGTCGATAATCCCCTCCTGCTATGACCTTAGATGTTGCTGGGACATAAAACTCCAACAACTCACCAAATTGTCGATAATTATATCCTCCAAATGCTAGTTTAAATATAGATTGGAGTTTTTTTAATCCTGCCAACATCTGAGATCATATCAGGATTGGTACTGATTTGTGACAGTGCACACTCATGGCGACTTTATAGTGCTGCCCCACTGGGAAATCAGGCTGCCAGCACCATGCCCTGATATCCTACTCTGTCACCTTATCCCGAAACTGAGCTAACCAGTCCTTGCCCTGTCCTATTAAAGTTGCATAGTCCGATGGCTTTGAGTTTCCCTCATTTTCTGAGATAAACATATTAGCGTGTTCATTATAATCTACCTTACTTTAGTTTGAAGTAATTTTAATTTTAAATCGCTAACTTTTGAGATATTTGAAATGGAAACAAGCTAAATTAATTTTGGCAAGCTTGCCAAAACTCTAACACCATAGGCTTCTGCAGTAACATGTTCTATTTATTGACTCAGTATCCCCTTATGTGTGACGACAAATGTTTAATAAGTGCACCAACATCTAAGTTAGATATGTAGAAACAAATCTAGATAGGCCAGCGCTCTACCGATTCGGCCACCGCGTCCGGTTCATGTATCTAATCCATGCTATGCAATATACATGTAACGTTCGTATGTAATACATATGTAATATATATATATTCTATGTTATGCATTATGTGAATATAAACGAGTTAATTCATGTTTCTGAAAATAGGCAATAATAAATATTGCACCACCTAAATAAACATATATATATTTCTTTGGCCGGAAGGGGTGGGGGTACCAGGATTAAGGTAAGCAAAAGTAAAATTATTACTGAGACAAAATTAAAAAGATTCACCACAAAAAAGCATACAAGGAAAACGCACACGCTGTGCATGCAGTTATATAATTAGAGTACATTATATAGACATGGTTAGGTGTTGGATAATGATATACAACAATTATAGTACAATCAGGCTAAACCATGTTTTCAGGTTCGAGTCACACAGGTCTAGTACAGCGTTTGGTGAGGTAAGGTAGGTGGATTGTGGCGCGACCGGTGTTGCTTGACAATACCTGAGAAGGGATAAGATGAAAAGTTCAGGTGCAAAACCCCATAAACGCCAATCCCAAATTTTGATTAAAATGACATATTTTCCAAGAAGCTAATTTTAATCCTTACTAATTCCACTTTTCTAGTGATTATGGAGCAATGGACAAACAAAATTGGAATGTAAAAAAAGGAATTTTTTGAAGGTTTGATTTCTGGATTGGCGTTTACATGGTTTTGCCCCTGAACTCTTCAGATAATGTAATACCTTCAGTACATTTATACTCGCATAATTCTTCATTCATCACATAATTAGAGTACAGTATATTAGCCTAGTTAATTGTCATAGCAGGAAATCTACCATAATTTTAGATGCAATCTGAACTCTTGATTCAGGCAAATTTGTGAGAGCTTTATTTGACGGAGGTCATGAGGTCAGAGTCCTAGAAGGTTCTCCCCCCCCCCCCTCCCCCGCCCCCACACCCTACTCAACACCAGTCTGCTAGCACCCCCGTCTAAGCTCTCCTGCTCCTTATTTTGTTCTTGAAGATTTATACTGCCTATCATGGATAAGTCTCAACAGACTTGTTTTCACCATTAGACAGTTTGTCGATAGAAAGCCCGAGTCTACACTTTTACCGACCCAAGGGATTTTTAACCTCCCACACCACATAGACATGGTATGAGAGCACCTGGCCTTTGATGACACTGTAAGTTATACACAGCAATGGAAATCCAAATTGGCAGAGATGGGGGGCACGGGGAATCGAATCACTGACCTTCAGATTAGGAGTCCGACCTGGAAAAAAGGCAGGCACTCTCACCACTCCGCCACAGAGAACACCACAAGCTTCTTTGTAGCTTTGCTACGAGGTAAGAAGGACCTAAGTTGTTCCCACTAATTGGCCAGATTGTCCGCTGGTAGCAGCTGGAGATCGACGAGTCCCGACTTACCATCAATATACGTGGGTAATCCTACTCGGTGCAGTCATATTTTGCGTTGTGCCTCCAGAATCGTAGCCTATATATATACTGGTATGGAATGGCCGAATGAGTTCAGCGTCCGTCTCCCGTTTTGGTAGATCGTGGAATTCGAACCTACAGTTTCGAACCCTGGTCGAGTCAAAGCAATGACTTAAAAATTTATACTTGTCGCTTCCTGTCCAGGTGCTCAGCATTATTAGGATAGGGCAAGGACTGGTTGGGTCAGTGTCAGGATAATTTGATTGAATGGGATAGCAGGTCATGGTGTGGGTGGCCTGGCCTGGTTATTATTATTACATTACATAAGGAACACAAGACAGGAAGTTGGATCGAGCCAATAACTCTGGCTGGCCCCCGAAAAAGACCTACCGCATACTTTATTGAGCAAAAATAGGAGGGGGAGTGGGCAGAAGGAGGGTGAGCAGGAGGCCACCTGGAGGGAAGGCGGGGATTAGGGCTGCTTGGAGCAGCTAACCTGCCCTCCAGGTCGCACACCAACCATCAGCTCCACCTACCCAACACACTAAACTTATACAATTGGTCAAGGTGTTAGGGGGAAGACAATAGAGAACAGGATAATTACAGGATAATTACATTGCATGAATAATATATGCATAAGAGTTTATGCATAACATAAAGTTGCCATGAGTGTGCACTGTCAAGTCGCGACCCTCCTGATATGACCTGAGATGTTGCCAGGACGTAAACTCCAACAACCAACTGTAGCCTATATCGAATACGCTCCAAGGCCCATTGGGGCTATTACACAGTCTTGCTCTGAGCGAGCCACAACATAGAGATCGTATGCAATCAGGGTAGCTTTAGGTGATAATAAAACTACTCATTTAGGAAAATACACTGACATACTACCACTGCCAGCACCATGACCCAATTTCCCACCCAGCCACATTATCCTGACACTGAGCTAACCAGTCCTTCCCCTATCCCAATAATACCGACCACCAGGCTCGGTAGTGACAAGTATTAATTTAGTAAGTCATTGGTTTGACTCGGCCACGCTTGTTGAATTCCCGACATTCTCCACAGGCAGCCTTCGCTTCAACAGATTCGGCCCCCGCATCTGGTCGCTTCCAAACTACCCTTGTCTTGGATTAAAGTTGCATAGTCCGATGAAAATACCAAATTTTCAAAACCAAACCACTTATTTAGATTAGATCCTACATATCTAACTTAGATACTGGAGCACTTACTAAGCATGTGTTTCTGCTTAGAAGGGTGTAATACATCAATTTAAACAAACCTGTTACTACTGAAGCCTATGGTGTCACAGTTTTGGTGTGCTTGCCAAAATTAATTTGGCATGTTTTTGCATCAAATATCTCCAAAATTAGCCATTTAAATTAAAAGTTACTTCAAACTAAAGTAAAGGAGGCTACACTGTTAAATCTAATGCAGTTATCTCAGAAAATGGCAACAACTTAGAACCATCGGACTATGGAACTTTAATCACCCTAACATTGTCTCCTCTTCTTCATATTCTGAGACCAGACGGGATGGCCGAATGAGTTAGAGCGTCCGTCTCCCATGTTGGTAGATCGTGGGATCGTGGGTTTGTACCATGGTCGAGTCAAACCAATGACTTAAAAATTGATACTTGTTGCTTCCTAGCATGGCGCTCGACATTATTAGGATAGGGTATGCACTGGTTGGCTCAGTGTCAGGATAATGTGACTGAGTGGGATATCAGGTCATGGTGGCTGGTGGCCTGGTCTTCCAGTGGGGCAGCACTATAAAGTCACCATGAGTGCGCATTGTCACAAGTCGGTACCTGTCCTGATATGACTTAGATGTTGCTAGGATGTAAAACAACAACAAACATACAAACATATTCTGAACTCACCTTCTCCAAGGCTGCTTGCAGCTTAGCCTTGTGCTTATTCCGGTGCAGCTCTGGTTCCTATTCATCAGGTGCGACTGTAACCATTTGGGGCTCTACCTTAATGCTGCCTAGTCTGAGGAAAAGCACAACAAATCACACATCAATATATATAACGGACATGTGGCAAATACACATGAAGAGTTCAGGTGCAAAACTAACATAAACGCCAATCCAAAACGTGAATTAAAATTAAAAGATTTGTCCCTGAAAATAATTTTAATTCTCACTAATTCCACTTTTTGTGTGATGACATTATTATGGAGCAATGAACAAAAAAGTTGGAATGTAAAAAATGCAAAATTCTTTGAAGGCTTGATTGCAATGTTTATCTCACTTTTTGGGTTGACGTTTACAGAATTTTGCACCCAAACTCTTCACATATATAATTAAACTTTATTATAACTTGCTATACAAATATTATTTAGGATGAAACCCAAACACTGATTGTCATCTGACTGCTTGTACTAACCTACCCATCTACTACTACCACTAAACAAGGACCCGACATGGTAGCCGAATCGGTAGAGCCCAGGCCTCCGGTGTGGGAGATCGAGAGTTCAACCCATGGTCGAGCCAAAACAATGACTTACTAAATTGATACTTGTCGCTTACTAGCTTGGCGCTCACCATTAATAGGATAGGGCAAGGACTGGTTTTCTCAGTGTCAGGATTATATGACTGAGCGGGATATTGGGTCATGATGCTGATGGCCTGATTTCCGAGTGTGGCAGCACTATAAAGTCTCCATGAATACGCACTGTCACTAGTCGCTACCCGTCCTGATATGGCCTTAGATGTTGCTAGGACGTAAAACAACAAACAACCAAACTAAGCTAGTCTGGGTCCGGTGGTAAGGGTTTCTTTTAATAAATATTATATTCCTCGCTAATTATATATTATATCCTCCACTCAGTATTCCGAGCAGTGAGCTGCTCTGCTTCCTGCCGGGTTCCAGCTAGTCTTGGGCAAGTTTGAGCTTCCTACTGCTTGTTATCTAGTCCCTGAGCACCTTGGGTAGCTGCTCAATTACATTAAAGCTGCATAGTCCGATGAAGCATCAAGTTTTCAAATTCAAAACAATTATCTAGATTTGATTCTACATATCTAACTTATATACTGATGCACCTATTAGGTATTTGTTGTCACATAGAAGGGAACACTGGGTCGATTTAATAGAACCTGTTACTGTAGAAGCCTATGGTATCAGAGTTTTGGCATGCTTGCCAACATTATTTTCACATGTTTGAATTTCAAATATCTCAAAAGGTAGCCATTTCAATTAAAAGTTACTTCAAACTAAAGTAAGGTATATTATAATGATCAATTTAATATACTTATCTCAGAAAAATGTCAGAAACTCAAAACCATCGGCCTATGCAACTTTAGGTATGGTTACTGATGATGCGGGATAGGTCACGTGTCCACAGACAACCCCGCTATCTCCCTCACTCAAGCAGATCTTGTTACTTTTGATTAATAAACGGAGTGGGGGCCATTCAGCTCCAGCCAGCGTTCGCTTAACTAACTTTGTCTCTGTCTCCTAATTATATATATATAATACCGAATGGTGGTTAAGTTGTAGGGTCATGCTGATCCCTACTCTTCTTTTAATCGGCGCTGCCAACAGGTATTCCACTGATGCTTCGCCATGTATCGGTTGTTAATAACATTTTCTTTTTGTGTCAAATACATTTTGAATTAAAAACGAAATAGAATTTCATATTAATTTTTATTTTTTTACTTTTTTTACTAACTTTGTTCATTTCAACCAGACTGTCACCATGACAACCTTAACACACACCCCGTCCTGATATGACCTTAGATGTTGCTAGGACGTAAAACAACAACAAACAAACAAACAAACCTTAACACAATGTTGGACCAGTTATTGACGCGGAGCCTAGCTTTAACGCATGCACATATGCGTACTAATATACATCTGGTCACTTCCAGGAAGGCTCCTGGAAGTGACCAGATAACATCAGAAATGATAAAAGGACTAGATGAAGTGGGGATTCAAATCATTCATAAGCTAGTAACTGACATCTATGAGACTGGATTTATACCATTGAATATGAATGAATCCATATTTGTACGACTCCCAAAGAAGCTAAAACCAACATTGTTTACTGAGTACAGGACACTAAGCCTGATGAGTCATATGTTGAAGATGATCCTGAAAATAATTTTACTGAGAAACAGACAGAAAATTGAAGAACAAATCAGTAACGTACAAAGTGGGTTTATATCTAGAAGAGGTACACGTGAAGGGATTTTCAATATGAGAATGATTTGTGAACGTTATTGTGAAGTGAACCAGGATGTTTATGCCTGCTTTATTGACTATGAGAAGGCCTTCGACCGAGTCAATCATGAACTGTTAATCAAATGTTTACAAGATATTGGTGTCAATGGCAAAGACATTAAACTAATTGTGAACTTATACTGGACACAACGTGCATTTATAAAAATGGAGCAGGGCCTATCGGATGAAGTTATGATTAAACGAGGAGTTCGACAGGGTGTGTATTGTCACCATGTCTATTTAACCTGTACACAGAGATGATTTTCAGACACATTGAAGATTGCAAGGGAGTGACAATAGGTGGCATGAACGTCAACAATCTTAGATATGCCGATGACAGTGTAATACTAGCAGACAGTGAAAAAAACCTACAAGATATAGTGAATAGAATCAATAAAGCTGGAATACTATTCAACATGAAGATGAATGCCAGGAAGACCAAAACAATGGTTATAAGTAAAAAGACAGATAAACCAAATGTCAATATAACTATAGATGGCACAAACATAGAACAAGTATCCAAATTCATATATCTCGGACAAAAGATTACAAATGATGGGAGATGTGAGGAAGAAATTAAAAGAAGGATAACAATAGCCCGAACAACATTCTCCAAAATGTATAGAGTGTTAGCATCAAGTAAGATATTAATACAAACAAGGAAGCGTATTCTTCAGTGTTATGTGTGGTCTACTCTAATGTATAGGGCAGAGACATGGACAATCTCTAAGAAAATGTTCAAACGTTTAGCAGCATTTGAGATGTGGACTTATCGAAGGATGATGAAAATATCATGGACAAAGAAGATCACCAACAAAGAAGTTCTCAGAAAAATTAAAAATAAGAAAAGCTTGTTTGCCACTATACACACAAAGAAACTTATTTAATTTGGCCACATCATTCGTCAGAGTTCAATATACCGTACATTGTTGGAAGGGAAGGTGAATGGCAGCAGAGGGAGAGGGAGACCAAGAACATCATGGTTTACAAATATTTCACAGTGGACAGGCTTGAATTATTCACAGTCTATCAGAACAGCACAACATCGGGACAAGTGGAGAACCATTGCATCCAACCCTCGACTAGAGGATGGAACTATTGATTGATTGAGGCATAATTGTTACATGTGGGAGAATACTAGAATAAACGTACCAAGTACATATAAGAATATCACTATAGCCGTCCTGATATTACCTTAGATGTTGTTAGGACGTAAAACATCAACAACCAAACATATCATTATATTCCATTACACTGATGTGGACAGTTGTTACATATAACACAATGTAAAGCATCCAGGCAGCCAGTACACTCACATAATTAAGGTTGGTTGGTTTTGCACCCTAGCAACATCTAAGGTCATGTCAGGACAGGTGCCGACTTGCAACAGTGTGCACTCATGGTTACTTAATAGTGATGTCCCACTGGAAAATTAGGTCGCCAGCACCATGCCCCATTATCCCACTCAGTCACATTATCGTGACAATGAGCTAACCAGTCCTTGCCCTATCCTCTTAATGCTGAACGCCAAGCGAGGAAGTGACAAGTATAAATTCTATAAGTCATCGGCTTGACTCGATTGGGAACCAAACTCCCGATCTCCCGCACGCAAGGCCCATACTCTACCGATTCGCCCACCACGCCGGGTATATAATTAGGATGTATTATGGGGACATAATCATGATCTAAAACATAGCCAGTACATATACTTATAAAATAAGAGTAGACTACGTAGACAGCTCGTTGTTAGATTGCAGAGCTCAGGAGAGTGGTTGATTCAGGGGCATCCTGATTATGGAAAGCACCCTCCATTGTGATAGACGCGGTTGGCATGCTGATAGCAGAGGTACTATTTTCACCACTACTCACCCCCTCCCCCCACTCCCACAAGCCAGCCCCCCCCCCCTCCCCATCACACACGCGCCTCGTCTGGTTGGTTTAATAAAGACACCACCTAGCTTCTACTTGCCTATTGGAGCGGTCCCTAAATAAATGTTTTTATAATTATATTAGTCTTGGGAGGGACCTTATTCGTGGGATATAGAACCCCCCCGGCTCTCTACCATCTCTACCCTCTCTAGTTTCTCTACGCTCTCTACCCCCTGTACCCTCTCTACGCTCTCTACTATCTCTACCCTCTTTACTATCTCTGCCCTCTCTACCATCTCTACCCTCTGTACCCTCTCTACTCTTTCTACCCTCTCTACTCTCTCTACCCTATCTACTCTCTCTACCCTCTCTACTCTCTCTACCCTCTCTACTCTATCTACCCTCTCTACTCCCTCTACTCTCTCTACCCTCTCTACTCTCTACCCACTGTACCGTCTATACCATCTCTATCCTCTCTAGTCTCTATACCCTATCTACCCTCTCTACCCTCTCTACTCTCTCTACTCTCTCTACTCTCGCTACTCTCTCTATCCTTTCTACGCTCTCTACCCTCTATATCCTCTCTATCCTCTCTATCGTCTCTACCCTCTCTACTCTCTCTACCTTCTCTACTCTCTCTACCCTCTCAACCCGCTCTACCCTCTCTACTCTCTCTCCCCTCTCTACCTACTCTACCCTCTCTACCCTCTCTACCCTGACTTCCCTCTCTACTCTCTCTCTACCCTCTCTACCCTCTCTACCCTCTCTACCCTCTCTACTCTCTCTACTCTCTCTACTCTCTCTACCCTCTCAACCCTCTCAACCCTCTCAACTCTCTCAACCCTCTCTATCCTCTCTACCCGCTCTACCCTCTCTACTATCTCTACCCTCTCTACTCTCTCTACCTTCTCTACTCTCTCTACCCTCTCAACCCGCTCTACCCTCTCTACTCTCTCTCCCCTCTCTACCAACTCTACCCTCTCTACCCTCTCTACCCTGTCTTCCCTCTCTACTATCTCTCTACCCTCTCTACCCTCTTTACCCTCTCTACTCTCTCTACTCTCTCTACCCTCTCTACTCTCTCGACCCTCTCAACCCTCTCAACTCTCTCAACCCTCTCTATCCTCTCTACCCGCTCTACCCTCTCTACTATCTCTACCCTCTCTACTCTCTCTACCCTCTCTACTCTCTCTACCCTCTCTATTGTCTCTATTCTCTCTACTGTCTCTACCCTGTCTACCCTCTCTACTCTTTCTACCCTCTCTACTCTCTCTACTCTCTCTACCCTCTCTACCCTCTCTATATTCTCTACCCTCTCTACTCCCTCTCCCTCTCTACTGTCTCGACCCTCTCTACTGTCTCTACCCTCTCTACTGTCTCTACCCTCTCTACTCTCTCTACCCTGTCTATACTCTCTACTCTCTCTACTCTCGGCCACCACGCCCTGTTGAGAGTAGAGAATCAGTAGAATGCGGGTCTTGCGTCCAGTAGATCGGGATTTCGGTTTCCGGTCGAGTCAGAGTAATGACTTATACAATTGGCATTATTAGAATAAGGCAATGACTGGTTAGCAAAGTCTCATGATAATGTGACTGAGTGGGATATCAGGTCATGGTGCCGGCGGCCTGAATTCCCAGTGGGGCAGCACTATAAAATCACCACGAGTGTGCACTGTCCCAAGTCAGTACTCATCCTGATATGGCCTTAGATTTTGCAAGGACTTAAAATTCCAACAACCAACCAACAAACCACTGTACCTCCTCTAATCTACGTCTACTACACCTTTTATCTTAGTTGCCGTGGGGGTCTCAGTGCGACAGGGCCAATTGCTCGGATCAGCAATGCTGAGTTATAGCAGAGCAGCTCTGTGTAGCCTTGAGCAGCTGAGAGCATTTGAGAGTTGGTTTAGATAAGAGCAGAATAAACCCTGGGGAATACCCTTGAACACCATCTGCTTCTTACAGTGTCTAGTCTTTGTTGATTAGCTCTGAACAGCTATGGCTAGCGCCGAGCAGCTCCAAACAGTTCTGAGCATCTCCGAGCAGTTGAGAACGGCTCTGAGAAGTTCCAAGCAGCTCTGAGCAGCTATATGTAGCCCTGAGCAACTGCTGGCAGATTTGATTAGCCCAGAAATATTCGTAGCTTCACAGTTTACTCGATATGATCAGAACTGCTCGGATATTCTTCGTTTGATCACTTCCGAACAACCTGGGAATACCGAGCAGCTCCGAGCTGCTCCGATCTCTCTGCGCTCATGGCATTTAACTTAACAGCACGAACCGTCTTCGAACTTGAGTGGTTCTGATAAGCTCCGAGCAGCTTCAAGCAACAGCTCCGAACAGCTCCGAATAGCTCCGACAAGCTCCGAAAAGCTCCGAATAGCTCTGATTAGCTCGGAACAGCTCGGACCAGCGCCGAACAGCTCGGAACAGCTCCGAGCCCCTCGGAATAGCTCGGAATAGCTCGGAATAGTTCCGAGCACCTCCAAGCAGCTCCGAATACCTCCGAATACCTGCGTGCAGCTCCGAGCAACAACAAAGGCAAAGTAACCAAGTACCAAGACCCCTTCCGTCCCCCTCTCCTACCCGAACTCCCCGTTCTCTGTGAGTCGCATAGCATGCCACACGCTAGGACATAACACGGAAAACCATGGCACAGCCGAAGGACGCAGCTGTGCCTGTAGCGGATTAATTAGCTGCAATTTATGGTTAAGCTAAGTGGAGGCGGACGGACAAAGCGACTGTCACAATAGTCGGCACAGAACCTACATAGTGTCTTTGCTTCTCTCAGGCAGTGCTGATGTATGGTTGATTAATGTGACCTTTGTAACCATACATACATAGAGCGTGAGCCTCGCATGTGGAATGTCGGGAGTTTGGTTCCCGTTCTAGTCAAAATAATGACTTTAAAATTGATACTTGTCGCTTCCTAGCTTGATGCTCAGCATTAATAGGAAAGGGCAAGGACTGGTTAGCTCAGTGTCAGGATAATGTGACTGAGGAGGATATCGGATCATGGTGCCAGCAGCCTGATTTCCCACTGGGACAGCACTATAAAGATGCCCTGAGTGCGCGCTGTCACAAGTTGGTACCTGTCCTGATATTACTTTAGATGTTGCTAGAACGTAAAACAAAACCCGAGTCAAGCCGATGACTTTCAAAATGTATACTTGTCCCTACATAGCCATTATGAAGATAGGGCAATGACTGGTCAGCTTAGAATCAGGATAATCTGACTGAGTGGGATATCAGGTCAAGGTACCGTGGGCCTGATCTCCCAGTGGGGCAGCACTATAAAGTCACAATGAGTGCAACTTGTCACGAGTCGGTGCTCGTCCTGATATGACCTTGGATGTTGCCAGGATGTAAAACTCCAACAACCAAGATACAGGAGTTGGGAACTAATGTGGCTAGTGGCCCCATCCCTTATTTATACTCGCATAGTGGATTATTCATCGCATAATATTTTAATTATGCACTAATCAGCTAATTATGATTTAGGTGGCAACAGTGGTAGACACGTCGGTGCTAATATAATTATTCAGTTATGTGTAGCAAATGATGCCTAGTCACTCGGATAATTGTTATTCATATTTGCTCATCGCTTGTTTGTTTTCTGGGGCTTTACATCCTAGCAATAGCTAAGGTTAAATCAAGACGGATACCAAATAGTGACAGTGCGCCTTCATGGTGATTTTCTAGTGCTGTCCCAATGAAAGACTGGGCAGTCAACACCATGTTCAAAACTTGTACCGGACACCACTGGACAGACGTGTACGGTCAGTGTCCGGTTTATGTCCGTTTTGTCCGTTTTGTCCGTTTCATGTCCATTACTCATCCGTTAGGTGTCCGTTTTGTATCCTGAAGAGTCCATTGACAGTGCTGCGGGAATTCGGTCCGTCGGTTTTTGGCGCATCCGTGAACAGATCGGTAGGTGTCCGGTAGGGGTCAGGTAGGTGTCCGGTTGGTGTCCGGTTGGTGTCTGTTTGGTATCCGGTCTGTCCATTTGACGTCCCTTTGACATCCGTTTAACTATTCGTTCATATCCGTTTAGCATCCGTTTAGCATCGGTTTAGCGTCCGTTTCGTCTGGCAACCTTTGCAATATTTCGACACTGGACACCACCGGACTAGACAATTCTTTGTCCGGTGGTATCCAGTACTCAGTACGGTAAGGTCTGACTGGGCCTTAAGATTATGAAGAGATGTTCCTATATAAGAGACAGTGCATGTTGGTGACATGTTTCCTCTATGCATCCATAAAGAGTGCAAGTGGAGGAAAAGGACATTTTAATATATATATATTATTGTAACTGTCTGAAACTACCTGTTACCACAGTGCTGATGGGCAAGCACACCAGCCTAATCTGCATACAGTATGGACACCACCTACAGCTGGGTTGAGTGACAGCCACCCATACTGGGGGTGTCACCCTCCCAGGCTGTGGAGGGTGCCTGATTGGCTGGCTGTGGGACGCCCAGTCACCTGCACTCCCTTGACCACCTGACCACACTAGCCTCACGTTGATATTAATTATTCCAGAAACTGCTCCAGACACACTGGAGAGATCACTCTACTCCTGACTCTTGAGTGAGACACACCTACTCTTGAGCAGGGACCCAGACACTCTGTCTGATGCTACCACCTTTCTGATATCCAAATTGAGTTTGGTGCAACAACCAAGGGACTCCGGTTCAATGGGATGTAGGCACTGATTCATAGACAGGCTAAAGAGATAATGAGATTCTGTGTGGACAGAAGGTAAGGGATCAGGGTGATAGGTCGCTAGAAGGTGAACAGGAGTTGATGCCAATAAAGCACAACTTCTCACTGTCAATCTGCACGACTTGTCTGCCCTTTCTTCCTTATGAGTTTGTTATGGGTTTGTACAAGGGGAGGCATCAGGTATGATATGATGGTGAGAGTTTATGGTATTGCTGGTGCTCTGAGCGGCTGAGCAATCCAGTAATATTATATCAGGGGCCATATGCAGGAGTCAGTGTTAGCGGAGTTTGGTGTTAGAGCCTGTTACCGTTTAGCTATCACCGACCTCGGGACCTGTGTCAAGTCATATGCAGGAGCGCGTAACACTTTCATTATAGCTAAAGGTGAAGTTATTTATAGATTTGGGAAATCCCTCTGCGTCTGTACCCATATATTAGGCTTAAATATATTAAATGCTATCATATTTAACAGAATTAGATACGCAATAAGTGAAATCTGATGAAATTAACCCTAAATTCGAAGCAATATTAACGCTGCCGCCGCAACAGCGGCGATATTAATATATATATTTTCGAATTGACGAACGTAAAGTAAACAAATCGCCACCGCTGCATCGACGTCACTTTCCATACTGGCGGTGGTTGCTTGCATTCGTTCGTCGATTCAAAAATATAAATATAAATATCACCGCCATTACGGCGGCAGCGTTAATATTGCTTCGAATTTAGGGTTAATTTGCTGAAATTTCACTTATTGCGTATGTAATTCTGTCAAATATGATCGCATTGAATAGATTTGGGCCTAATCGGTGCCTAACACAAACCTTAAACCACCTATGGATCAGGGTTACCCTAACCTCGTTTAAGATTTTGGTGTTAGGCCTATCACTGACTCGTGCATACCACTTGTTCGCTGCTAAACGGGGATAACTGCCAAACACTGTTTTGGCTCGCTATCACCGACTCCTGCATATGGCCCCTGGACCTCTCGCACGGGTAGCCAGCCAGCTCTTTTACCGATTTCCCTACCCTGTCTGGCATACATAGCAAATTATATATATAAATATATATATACACACCAAACTACCGGTTCTACGATCGCAATTCATATTTCACGTTATATATATATATATAGATATATGTGTGTTATATATAACATGCGAGTACAAAAATATGGAAGGGAACTATTAATATTATTATATTGTCTTACTCCTCATATATACATTTACAAAACCAAATACATTGAAACAATGAAAGAAATATATAACTATATATACATATATATATATATATTGCAAATCACATATGCATGGAATATATATTCCAAACCACAAGTATATTATTGTGTCTTTTTTGTCCCAAATTGTCCAAAATTATTGTGTTCTTTATGTGAATAATTTCCCATTTTTCAACGATGGGGTGCATATTGGGCTTTCAGTCATAATTACAAATTAGCGGAACATTGGCTTGATCCGGCGAGAACCACATTACTTGAATGTCAGAGATGGTTACATTCGCTCATGACTCAAGGAAACGCAAGGAAGAGGACTCTGCATTCTTGTTCTACACGAGACTGAATATTGGCGATCACATGGGATGGGCGAATGGGTTGAGCGTCCGTCTCCCAGTTTGGAAGATCGTGGGATTCCAACCCTGGTCGAGTCAAACCAATGACTTAAAAATTGATACCTGTCACTTCCTAGCCAGGCGCTTGGGATTCTTAGGATATGGCAAATACTGGTTGGCTCAGTGTCAGGATAATGTGACTGAGTGGGATATTGTGTTATGGTGCTGGCAGCCTGGTCTTGCAGTTGGGCAGCATTATAAAGTCACCATGAATATGCACTGTCAAAAGTCGGTACTCGTCCTGATATGACCTTAGATTTTGCAAGGCCGTAAAACTCCAACCAACCAACAGAACATTGGCCAATCTACGACTGGCGCCATCTAGATCACTATGAACGCATCACTGCAGCAACGTCTGCTGCTTCAACAACTATTAACATGTATGTCTGTATATATATATATAGACATGAATTTGTACAAATATATATGCAATGGAAATTGCAGGGTGAGTGGCGCAAAGATAAGTCCAGAGAGCAATATATATTGCAGTTTATGTGCACTGTCACAATGCGGTAGCTGTCCTGATATGACGTGAGATGTTGACAGCACGTAAAGATCTAGCAACCAACGTTATAGATACATGTAGACATAATATATAGATATAAATAAACATATATACATAAATATATACATAAATACACATATATACATAAACATACATAAATATACATAAATATATATACATACACACATTTAACTGTCGGGCTATTCCACCCCTGCTTAAGGCGAGCCTTCATGTTAATTTGTATAATTATTTCCATGTGAATTTCCTGGGCCAGCCGCGGGCTGCCGCTGCCTCTCGTCGCGCCTGCAGGTAGTCCGTGTCCGTCCGTGTCCTTCCCGGGCTAAAGTCGGCCAGCCAGAGTATCATCTAAATACAGAGGTTTGCCCCCTCTCGCATTTATCGGTCCAAAGCAATTACTTGGTTATTTCAACTAAGTGGCTGGTCTACTCGCCTTACGGTGTATTTAATATGCTTAAATTGATCCAGAACGAAGCAGATCCACTACTGTCACGACCACTGTCACTGATAATCAGCCTAGGTTACTGTCTTATTTTAGCCAAATGATCTATACGTTAATTCTGTTCATATGTCTGTTATAATCTCCCCGCAGATGGGCTAAGTAGCTGCATAAGGCCTATCTAGGCTTAAGGCCCTTAATTATATATATAAAGCAATCCAATGTTAAGTTCGACCATAGCGGTTTACTCCATAGAAATCTGGAGGATAGTAAAGAATGCAAGGAACGTTCCAATTTACTTTTCCAAGAGCTCATGCCTTTTTATTCTTAACCAAACTAACATGATCAGCCGCATATGTCGTAGAAATATCATGCAAACCCCTCCCGTAAGGTTTAATTTCAAACAAGTTTAGAATTTCGATAAAATAGACCTAAAACTCGGCTAAAACATCAGAGCGTCATTAAATACGTCTGATCGGTCTGGGTCCGAACGCCCGACCTTCTATCGTTGCCAGGCGAGTCGCAGTTTGCATCTCCTAGCAACGCTTTACGGCCGGAAACCCGGTGCCCCGTGAATGTTTGGCATTCGCGGTCTGCCATGGCGAGTAGCCCGTATTTCCTAATACGGTTTAATCGGCGCACGCTCGTGAATGCCACAAGGCGAGTAGTCTCGCCCACTTCACTCATATACATAAATATGCATACATATGCATAAATATACATAAATATACATAAATATACATAAATCTACATATATACATAGATATCCATATATACATAAATATCCATATATACATAAATATACATAAATATACATAAATATGCTTATATATAAATATACATATATGCATAAATATACATATATATGTATTAGTCTGCACTGACTTCAGGCAAGGAGCCGCATAGACAGGTAGGCATGGGTGACATCAGGGAGCCTAGGTGGTGTAATGGTTAGCCCACTGGCCCGGAGTGCAAAGAGATGTGAGTTTGAGTCTCGCTCTAGGCGCAATATTTCCAATTTCTATCACCACCCACGACATATACATAAGTATACATATACACATAAATGCACATATATTCATAAATATATATACATACAAATACATATATATGCGCATTTACAATACAACCAAGTGAGTCTGTGTAGTAGTGCTATATTAGTCAATTTATTGTGCTATATTATCCGGCATAGAACGATTTGCCTATTTGTTTCCAGAGCTGAGTGATGGCGCCGCTTAGAGCAATGAGTTCTCGCTAGGGGGCATCCTGCCGGGGCCGGGCGCGTGCCGAGTCGACGCCGGCTGGGCGGGTGGGGGGTGGGTGGTGGCAGGGGGTCGGGTGGGGGCGGTGGGGGGTAGGTAGGGCGGAGGGTTCTTCAACGGTGTGGGGAGCAGGGGCCGATTTCATGCTTGCCAGACATAACAGACATCGGGCAGGGGGCCGGAGGGGGCGGGACAGGGCGGGAGGGGGCGGGGGGGGCGGGAAGGGGCGGGAAGGGGCGGGACGGGGCAGGGTCCCCGCCTCTACCCGCCCCGTCCCCGTGTGTACAGATGGCGGTTATCCCCAGGCCACCCGAGTCCGACCTACATCAGTGCGGGGGTGTCCGTAGAGAAATGCACCAATTCAGGGCTCCTACAAACCTACAGGAAAACCTCTCTAATTATACCGACCATAGGGCCGACTTTAAATGGTCCATTTGGGGCGGTGGTCGGTTTAGGGAGTTCTTTTGGTATCGTTATAATAGTATTGTATGTGTGATCGTTTGGGACCCAATTAAAACGATCAATATAGGGGAGTGATCGATTTGTGGAGGTGGTCGGTTAGAGAGGTTTTACTGTATATGTATCGGGGTAATCAACATTTTTGTGCATAATAATAGGACCAGTCCTGGTGTGGCCTTAGATGTTGCCAGGACGTAAACTCCAACAACCAACCAATCAACTTGAAACCCGCAACCTCGCGCACCTGATGTGTATGCTGTAACCACTAGGCCCTCGCACCCGCTCGCTCTACATGGATGGGAATATAGTATTGCAGTATGTGCCATATTCTCGTCCTGTATTCTCATAATCGATTATACAACAGATATAATATATATATATATATATATATATATATATATATATATATATATATATGAAGAGTTCGGGCGCAAAACCACGTAAACGTCAATCCCAAATTGTAGTTTAAATGAAATATCTTTGCCCAAAAATTATTGTAATTCTCACTAAATCCACTTTTCATATGATCACATGGTTATGGAGTAATAATACATAAAAGATAAGGAATATAAAAAAGTAACGTTTTTGAGGGTCTGATTCCAACATGTATCTCCATTTTTTTATTGGCGTTTACGTGGTTTTGCGCCTGAACTCTTCATATATATATGGATAGTGTTACACCCTTTATAACATGTAATAAGCTCTGTCGTGTCTTGCCCCCCCCCCCCCTCCCCCCTCCATTCCACGGGAGCATTTGTCCAACCCTTTGCATGGGGGCGCAACACTTCACTCCCTCACACCAGACGGGGTGGCCGAATGAGTAGAGCGTCCGTCTCCTGTTTAAGGAGATCAGGATATCAGAACCGAGGAATTTGTGGGTTCGAATCCTGGTCGAGCCAAACCAATGACTTAAAACTTGATACTTGTCGCTTCCTAGGCTGGTGCTCGGCATTAATAGGATAGGGCAAGGACTGGTTAGGATATCAGGTCATGGTGCTGGTGGGCTGGTGTCCCAGTGGGCCAGCACTATACAGTCGCCATCAGTGTGCACTGTCACAAGTCGGTACCCATCATGATATGACTTTAGATGTTGCTAGGACGTAAAACAACAACAAACAAACCACTCTCTCAGAAGGATAAGGGAAGATGGGATATGTGTATTATATATATACATATATATATAATAATCTATTCCCAAATTTAAATACACTGACAACTGAGACATCCGGTATTTATCGATGCGGGTGATGGGATTAGAGGAAGTTGCTACAGTTCGTAATGGCGGACAGATGGCGCCACTGGCCCCGAGCTGGCGTCTCCCATGAACACTTTCCTAATGCAAGACGTGCAGTAACAAAATAATAACCATATCAGATATATGGTACATTTATATCTAGATAATGCTTTTATATATAGCACATATATAATCACTCTATTCCGATAACGTCGACTTTGTCTCGATGAGGAGAATGTCTATTTGGGGGAGCAGGGCAGGGAGAATATGAGCGACATTAGAGGAGAGGATAGCTCAGGAGGAGGTGAGGAGAGGAGTGTGACGAGAAGCAGGAGAAGAAGCGGGGAGCGAAAGGAAGGGTTGAGAGGAAGGGATGGAACGTCGGTTGCGACTGTACCGGGAATAGGAGAAACATTGAAGGAGAGGATGGGTCTGGAGGAGTTGAGGAGAGGAGGGTGAAGACAGTTCCTGAGAAAGGAAAATGAGAAGAAGAGGAGAGTAGGAAAGAGAGTTGAGAGGGATGGATGGAAGGAGAATGTGTGTTTGGAGGAGGAGAGGTGGGAGAATAGGAGAGAAATAGAATGAAATTATGGGTGGGGAGGAGGGTGACGAGAGAAGGGCATGGGAGGAGAGGAGACTGAAGTAGAGCAATGAGAGCTAGGGGAAAGTGTAGGAAAGGCATCTGGGATTGTATAAGGGGAGAGCGGGGTAGAGAAGAGAGCGAAGGAATTAGTTGGCAGAGTGGGGAGAAGAGAATGTGAAGATGGGGAGAATGGAAAGGATGTGGAGGAGAGAGGAGGGAAGAAGGGAGAGGGGAGTGGAGGAGAGGAGGGGAAAGGGAAGAGAAGAACCGAAGGGCAAGGACGGATATGAGGGCAAGAAGAGGAGGGAGAAGTGAGGATGGGATATGCCGGAGAGTAGCGAAAAGAAGTGAAGGCATGAAAGGGAAAGAGAGCAGGAAGTTGGATACCGGAAGCGGGATTAGATGGGGTAGAAAGAGGAGGACGAAGAGAAGAAGGCGAGAAGGTGAGAGCGAAAAGGGGAGGTCGGGGAGAGGGTGGGGGGATGAGAAGGAAGGGAGAGGCAAGGATGGGGAGCTGGGGGAGAGGAGAGCAGAGGAAGGGAAGGGGGATAGGAGGGTACTCAGATAAAGAAGTGAGGAAGAGACAGATGGCGCAGGGAGGCGGGCTGACGGGACAGGGAGGCAGGATGTGGCAGGAGGGGCCGCATCTGGTGCGCTGCACCAAATTTGTTTTCATGACAAATTGTATTATTTTTTCACGAGGGGCTGATGTTGCGCGGCACTGATTGCGTCCCCTAGCGGGCGATTAATGACCGACTTCCGGTTGCTGCGATTCATTAATAAAAAAATGAAAAAAGGATAAGAACAAGAACAATAAACTAAAGTCTGCAGCCGGCTGTTACTCACCGTTACAACGGGTATAGGTTCAAGTTTCATTACTGCAGCGGGGGCTGGTTATTAATTATAAGTAGACCCGAATGACTTGAGCGTGAATCTCCCGATTTGGTAGATCGTGGGGTTCGAAACCTGATTGAGTCAAACCAAATGACTTAAAAATTGATACTTGTCGCTTCCTAGGTAGGCATTCGGCATTATTAGGGTAGGGCAAGTATTGGTTGGCTCGTTGTCAGGATAATGTGACCAGGTGGGATATCAGGTGATGGTGATGGTGGCCGGGTCTCCCAGTGGGGCAGCACTATAAAGTCGCCATGAATGCACACTGTTACAAGTCAGTACCCATCCTGATATACATTAGATGTTGCGAGCACGTAAAACTCCAACAACCAACCAACTAATTATAATTGCACCCCGCTAGATGGCACTACTCGGAATGTGGCCTGGGCTCCCGTTCCTATACGTCAGTATGAACAAAAACAACAATAACAAACAATAACCCCAATACCAAATCCCCCCCCCCCCCCGCCACACACACACGCTCACTCACTATAGCAACGACAACAACAAAGGTGAAAAAGCTATAAGCGCGGGCATGTGCAAAATAAAAGACCAACGAAAACAACAAAAGTGAAAAAGATATAAGTGCGGGCATGTGTAAAATAAAACACCAACAACAACAACAAGTGAAAATGCTATAAGCGAGGACTTGCGCAAAATAAAACACTGACAACAACAACAAATATGAAAAAGCTATAAGGGCGGACATCTGCAAAATAAAACACCGACGACATCAACAAATCTGAAAAAGCTAGAAGCGTGGGCATACACAAAATAAAACACCAATGAAAACAACAAATGTGAAAAAGCTATAAGCACTGGCATACACAAAATAAAACACCAACGAAAACAACAAATGTGAAAAAACTATAAGCCCCGGCATGCACAAAATAAAACACCGACAACAACAACAAATGTGAAAAAGCTATAAGCGCGGGCATACACAAAATAAAAGACCAACAAAAACAACAAATGTGAAAACACTATAAGTATAAGCACAGGCATACACAAAATAAAACACCAACAACAACAACAAATGTGAAAAAGCTATAAGTGCAGGTATGCACAAAATAAAACACCAACGAAAACAACAAATCTGAAAAAGCTATAAGCGCAGGCATATACAAAATAAAACACCAACAAAAACAACAAATGTGAAAATGCTATTAGTATAAGGTCAGGCATACACAAAATAAAACACCAACAAAAACAACAAATGTGAAAATGCTATTAGTATAAGCGCAGGCATACACAAAATAAAACACCAATGAAAACAACAAATGTGAAAAAGCTATAAGTGCAGGCATACACAAAATAAAACACCAATGAAAACAACAAATGTGAAAAAGCTATAAGTGCAGGCATACACAAAATAAAACACCAATGAAAACAACAGATGTGAAAAAGCTATAAGCGCAGGCATACACAAAATAAAAGACCAACAAAAACAACAAATGTGAAAACGCTATTAGTATAAGCGCAGGCATACATAAAATAAAACACCAACAAAAACAACAGATGTGAAAAAGCTATAAGTGCGGGCAGGCACAAAATAAAACTGCCATTAAGCGGGCGGGGACGGCGAGTGGCGGAGTGGTGGAGCGCAGGACAGACAAAGTGTAAACTGTTTATGTAGGGTGGGTGTAATTGGCGGTGTGATCATTGAGACAAATGATGACATGAACAATGCACGCCTCTTGCCGTGTTATTAGCACGGGGCCGCCACACGCACGCACACGTCATAACGAAGCAGGGGGGAAAAAACGGAACGGGCGCGGATCGGCCGCAATTAACGGTTCATTACTACAAGCGGTTATAGCACGCTTAATATGTATAAGCAGCAGCAGCGCCACCGACGTGAGTTTCATTCACTACAGTCTGCGCGCCGGTGTAGCGTTGTAATATTGTCCCCCGTTTTGATTCTTTGTTGTTGTTTTACGTCCCAGCAACATCAAATTATCTTAATAAGACCTTATATGTTGCTAGGACGTAAAACAGGAACCAACCAATCAACATCTATTGTACGGTCATATCTGGATGTTTACCGACTTCTGACAGTGGGCACTCATGGCGAGTTTGGGTTTTACATCCTGGCAACATCTAAGGTCATATCGGGACGGGTACCGACGTTTGACCGTGTGCACTGATGCCGTGATGGTGAGGTTATAATGTCGCTCCACTGGGAAATCAGGCTGCCGGCATGTGCCATGATCCTATATCCCACACTGTCACATAATCCTGAAACTGTGTGGGCCAGTCCTTGTTTGATCCTATTAATAGTATTATACAGAGCGCCAGGCTAGGTAGTGATAAATACCAATTTTATACATCATTGGTTTGACTCGGCTTGGATTCGAACTCCCGACTCTCCGCATGGGAGGACTGTGCTCTACTGATTCGGCCACTGCTTCCGGTCTTGCTCCCGGTATACCTTCGCCTGCTGGAAATATTATCTCCTGTTAAACCTGCCTGGTTGGTGGGAGCAAACTTATGCTGGTATTGTTTGCTGATTGCTTGGTGTAAGGGTACACACCTATTGTAAAGGCACACACCTATAAAATCCATGCTAAATGGTGGTTTGTTCTCATTGCTGGAACCACCACTGCACCCATCTTTACCCGCCCTTCCTTGAAACCCTTGCTGCTGTCGACTGGATACACGTGCCAACTACCGCTCAACTACCGCCGGACCGTTGGAAAGATGTCCCCAGCTTCTACAACACTCCCTACTGAAGTTTAATCTTCAACCAAAGATTGGGCCCGTTTATCGGAGCCTCTCTATAAATGTTGCAGTTCTGCAACCGGTAACCGTCGTAAGGTTACAAACCACCCCCAAAGTCAAGTGGTATGTTGCTGTAGGTGCAAGTTTTCGAGGGGGGAGGTTGCAATTGGGAAACATTGGGTCTAAAGCAGGATTCGAACCCAACCCTCTGCCATTCCGGGGCTAAGGTTTTAATTATTAGACTATCTCATGTGTCTGACTGACACCATCAACCGATCCATGCCTTCCTGTGCATGTAGTATTTTACCATTCCACGGCTAATGTTCTAATTATTACATTATACAGGCTCTCTGATACCATCAACCGATCCATGCCTTCCTCTGCATGTCGTATTTTACCATTCCGGGGTTAATGTTCTAATTATTACATTATACAGGCTCTCTGATTCCATCAACCGATCCATGCCTTCCTCTGCATGTCGTATTTTACCATTCCGGGGTTAATGTTCTAATTATTACATTATACAGGCTCTCTGATTCCATCAACCGATCCATGCCTTCCTCTGCATGTCGTATTTTACCATTCCGGGGTTAATGTTCTAATTATTACATTATACAGGCTCTCTGATTCCATCAACCGATCCATGCCTTCCTATGCATGTAATATTTTACCATTCGCCGGCTAATGTTCTAATTATTACATTATACAGGCTCTCTGATACCATCAACCGATCCATGCCTTCCTGTGCATGTAATATTTTACCATTACGTGGCTAATGTTCTAATTATTACATTAGACAGGCTCTCTGATACCACCAACCTATCCATGCATTACTTTTGTTGTTGACGATTTATGCTGCCTATCATGGATAAGTCTGAATATACTTGTTTTCACCATTGAACAGTTTGTCGATAGAAAGCCTGAGCATACATTTTTACCGACCCAAGGGATTTTTAACCTCCCACACCACATAGACATGGTATGAGAGCAACTGGCCTTTGATGATGCTGTAAGTTATTCACATTCCTGTGCATGTAGTCATGTATTTTTCCTGAAGAGGGCAGTGTACCTGAGAATACTCGTGTCCTGGAGTTTGACATCTTATTCTTAGAATAATATCCATACATCGAAGATATAACCAATGCTCTAGGCTCTAGTATAAGGGTCTTTGTGCAATATACTTATTGCGTCTAGAGTAAGACTCGAACCCACATATCTGCCAATTGATTCCCGAGCATCATACACTGCTGAGGACCAGACGGGATGGCCGAATGAGTGGAGTGTCCGCCTCCTGTTTTGGGAGATCAGGGGATCCGAACGCATGGGTTTGTGGGTTCGAATCCTGGTCGAGTCAAAGACTTAACAATTGATACTTGTCGCTTCCTAGCCTGGCGCTCGGCATTATTATGATAGGGCAAGGTCTGGTTGGCTCAGTGTCAGGATAATGTGACTGAGTGGGAGACCAGGTCATGGTGCTGATGGCCTGGTCTCCCAGAGGGGCAGCACCATAAAGTCGCCATGAGTGTGCCCTGTCACAAGCTGGTACCCGTCCTGATCTGACATTAGATGTTGCTATGACGTAAAACAACAACACACAAATATACTGATGAGAACGGGCAGGGAGAGGTTGCTTTACCCTGGATGTGGAAATATAATATCGGCATATTATTACCCCCGCAGGCAATCTCATTCCAGTATATTATTGCCAGTATATTAGTGCCAGGGAGCATGCATGGGAGTCGACTGTAACTCTCATTCTATGGGAATATCAACTCAGCGGTTTTTGTCAGATCACAGGATGTACGTCTTATTGTGAATAACCTTGTATACCCATTTGGTGTGTATCAGATATATACGCTTTAAGACCAGCAGTAGTGGGGTATTTAAATTTGATAGCCTCATTGTGTACAACAAGCTAATCCTCCGACCGGACGCGGTGACCGAGTCGGTAGAGCGCAGGCTTCCCGAGCGCAAGGTCGGGAGTTCGAATCTCAGCCGAGTCAAAGCAATGACTTATAAAATTGAAACTTGTCGCTATCTAGTCTGGCGCTCGGCATTAATAGGATAGGACAATGACTGGTTAGCACAGTATCAGGATAATGTGACTGGTCATAGTGCTGGCCATCCGGACTTCCATGGGCCAGCACTATAAAGTCACCATGAGTGTACACTGTCAAAAGGCAATACCCGTACTGATAAGACCTTAGATGTAGCCAGGATGTAAAACCCAACACACAAACAAAACAAACAGCTAATCCTTCGATCTGACTTCCAGTGCCAGTCAGTATGGCTGGGAGCATCGTAAGACATGTCATGCGGTGTTTGCAATTTAACATGGCAAACGTGAGGAAGATAAACACACAGAAAGTAAACCATGTTTTATTTAACGATGCCTCTAGAGCACATTAATTTTTCCAGGTTGATGTCCATCGGCTATTGGACATCAACCATATGGTCATTCAGTCATATTTCTTTGGAGGAAACCTGCTGCCAGAATATAAGCTACTCTTTCCAATAAGCAACAAGGGGTCTTTTATATGCTCTTTCCAACAGACATGATGGCACATATCACAGCCTTTGGTGAACCAGTTGTGGACCACTGGTTGGAAAGGAAAATAGCCCAATGCTATGGGTCCACTGAGCAGGATCGATAGGATAACCACCACCTCCACAGGTGGACACCCTACCACCTGAGCTACGTCCCGCTCCCTCCCCTATAAACTCACGGACGTGCCTTTATTTGACACCAGACCTAGTTGATCTTCTATTGCACGCGTCTAAAGCCCCAACCACACCTACCCGGATCAGGAGCAGGACGAGCCCCGGACCGTCATTGGTGTGGTCCATGGTGATCCGGGGTGATCCATGGCTCATCCGTGGCTGGTCCTTGGTGATCCAGCGGGATCCGGGGTGATCCGTGGCTGGTCCGGCCTCGTCCGGGGTCCACCCCGGATGTTTTAAAATGTTTAAAACATCTGGGGCGGTCCGGGGCATTTTGCAATCTGGACTCGATCCGGCATGGTCCGGGGCGATCCGCGGGTGCTCCGGGGGTGGTCCGGGTAGTCTGGGGGTGGACCAGGAGTAGTCCGTGCCGCATCCGCCCAGTCCGGGGCGGTCCGGGGCTGTTTCGCCCTGGATGAGCCACTGTTCAGCCACGGTTTAACCCGGACCACCCCCAGACTTGCCCGGACTAGTCCCGACATAACCACGGACCACTCCCAGACTGCCCGGATAAGACCCGGATATGCCAGATGACCACGGATCAGCCACGGATTGCCATGGATAGCCTGGTTTACCACGGATCAGTCCAGGATGAACCCCGTTTTTGTATATATATAGCAGGAGCAAGTGCACTTCCAGTCCGAGACTGATCCGTGACTACTCCGTGCGTACACCGGGTAGTCCGGGGGTGGTCCGACTAGACTGGGAGCTAGACCGGGGGCTAGACTGGGGGATAGACCGGAGGCTAGACTGGGGGCTAGACTGTGTAGGTGTGACTGTGAGGCCAAAAACGACCAAAATAGCGATTTTATCCGGGGCTGCCCAGGACATTCCGGGCGACTGCTCCAGGGGTGGTCCGGCTAAAAATCCGGGGCTCGTCCGGGTAGGTGTGACTGGGGCTTTACCTTGAAGCAGATGTGCTTTAATGTTGGTCGATCCACATCACTACCATATGAAATTACCAGTTCCATAATAAATAAGTAATTAACTTTATATAAGTGCCATGGAAGAAAAAGGAAAGTTTGTTTTATTTAACGACGCCTCTAGAGCACATTGATTTTCATCATCGGCTATTGGACATCAAACATATGGTCATTCTGACATATTTCTTTGGAGGAAACCTGCTGCCGCCACATAGGCTACTCTTTCCGATAAGCAGAAAGGGCAATGGCAGAGACAACACTTTCCGAGGTTTCCTGTATGCGATAGCGCTGTAATAGCTGTACACATCTCATATATAAACGTTGGCCTAAATATACACCACGGCGTAAATGTCGTCTGTCGCTGGGAAATGTCGTCTGCTTTCATTTGAAACAAAAGGAGTGTCGCATTTCCCTCTGCTACTATCCCACATTCACTGGCATGGTAGGCTTCATGTGTGGTTGTGTGTCTGTGTGTGCCTGCGTGTGTGCCGTGCCGGTGTGTGCCTGTGTGTGCCAGGGTCCGACCGTGGTTGCTGTATTTGTCTGTGTATTATGTGTGTGTGTGAATGTGTTAGCTGTGTGGCCTGTTTATCTGTGTGTGTCCTGTGTGTGACTGTGTGAGTATGTGTTGTGTGTCTGTGTGTGGGATGTATGTGTCCCGTATATTAGCTGTGTGTCTGTATACGCAGTGTGCGACTGAATGTGTTGTATGCCCATGTTCCTGTGTGTTATATATGTGTTTGTGTTTGTCGTGTGTGATGTGTGTGTCGTGTGTGATGTACATGTCTGTGTGCGATGTGTGTGTCTGTGTGTGTCTGTGTGTGTCTGTGTGTGTCTGTGTGCGATGTGTGTGTCTGTGTGTGTCTGTGTGTGTTTGTGTGTGTCTGTGTGTGTCTGTGTGTGTCTGTGTGTGTCTGTGTGTGTCTGTGTGTGTCTGTGTGTGTCTGTGTGTGTATGTGTGTGTCTGTGTGTGTCTGTGTGTGTCTGTGTGTGTCTGTGTCTATCTGT
Source organism: Branchipolynoe longqiensis (assembly GCA_030323885.1). Taxonomy (NCBI): domain Eukaryota; kingdom Metazoa; phylum Annelida; class Polychaeta; order Phyllodocida; family Polynoidae; genus Branchipolynoe; species Branchipolynoe longqiensis. Next base: position 79,907,380 of record CM059196.1, read on the forward strand.
GTGTGTCTGTGTGTGTCTGTGTGTGTCTGTGTGTGTCGGTCTGTGTCTGTGTGTGTCTGTGTCTGTCTGTGTGTGTCTGTGTCTATCTGTGTGTGTCTGTGTGTGTCTGTGTGTGTCTGTGTGTGTCTGTGTGTGTATGTGTGTGTCTGTGTGTGTCTGTGTGTGTCTGTGTGTGTCTGTGTGTGTCTGTGTGTGTCTCAGTGTCTCTGTGTGTATGTAGTATGCGTGTCTATGCGCATGTATTCCTTATGTGGCCTGTGTACCCTGTATCGAGGTGTGTGTGTGTATGTGTGTACACCTGATATCTGTAGAATATGTGTGTGTTCGGGGGCGGGGGCCCAGACGGGATGGCCGAATGAGTTGAGCGTCCGTTTCCTGTTTTGGTAGATTCTTGGATTCGAACCCATGGGTTCGAACTCTGGTCGAGTGAAAGCAATGACTTTAAGATGAATACTTGTCACTTCCTAGCCAGGCGCTCGGGGTTATTAGCATAGGGCAAGGACGGTTGGCTTAATGTCAGGATAATGTGACTGAGCGGGATATCAGGTCATGGTGATGGCGGCCTGCTTTCCCAATGGGGCATCACTATAAAGTCGCCATAAATGTGCACTGTCACAAGTCGGTACCAGTCCTGATATGACCTTAAATGTTGCCAGGACATAGCACTCCAACAACCAACCAACCATCGGGGTCGCGGCGGCGATAGAGGTTTCCTCACATCTGCATTTACTTCGGAATCATTCCAACCATTAGATATATATATTTTTTGGTACATTAGTTGTTTCTGCAGGCGAAATTTTAATCGCGGCCAATTGGTCTTCCTCATTCCACTGCTCCTTGCCCTATCCTAATAATGCCGAGTGCATGGCTAGGAAGTGACAAGTATCAATTTGTAATTCATTGGTTTGACTCGACCAGGATTCGAACCCACGATCTACCAATGCGGGACACAGACGCTCTAACTCATTTGGCCATCCTGTCTGGTTGAAATGTGGGAAACACATGACCCACACATATTGCATCATCATCACTATCATCATCATCATCTGTACCGTGTAGTTAATATCAAATCACAATTACTGTTGGCAATTGCTAGACGACGGTTCTGGTCTTGATGGCAATATTGAAAATGTCGACAACACTGATGAACAGAGCTAACGCCCCAGTAGCTATTACACTTAGAGCAGTAGTTCCCGAGGTAATTACTGCAGGCGTGGTTCCACATTCAATTCTGGCGCAGGACCAGTCAATTTTACTAACAAATGCTGCATTTTTCAACCCTGCTCCTTGTAGAACCCCCCACCCCATGACCCGATAATACCTTAGATGTTGGCAGGGCTTAAAACCTCAACAAATAAAACAAACGACCATCCACTTTCCGCAAATTTATGTGGGAGTGATTACAGTTTTATGACCAACCAACATTTGGGATCATATCAGGGCGTGTAGCGATTTGTGACACAGTGCAGACCTTACCGCTTTATAGTGCTCCCCGATTAGGATACAGTACCAGCAGCACAATGAGGTGAACTCCGCTCAGTCACATTATCATGACCGAGACCAAAATAGTAACTGTTTGCCCTATCCTACTAATACCAGAAACCAAGTGACACTGTCTAATTTAATAACAAGAACAAGGAACAAAAACATATTTTAATTTGGACTCTCCCGGGGTTTGAACCCACGACCCAGTACATAGGGTACTCTGCCCTGAAAATCATTCTGAACAATCACAACACTTGATTAAAAGTGAGATGATTATGGGAGTGAGCCTCCTATGACATAACATAAGGGCAAAACAAGCCCTCCCTCATCCACTCTCAAGAAAAAAACCCACAAAAAAAGAAACAACAAAGAAGAGAAAGAGCAAAGAAAAGAATGACAGAAAAATGAGGACAAAGAAACAAGAACAACAAACAAGAACAAAAAAGAACAAAAAACAAGAACAAAAAATCAAAGAACAAAAAAAAAGCAAGAAAACAAAAAATAACAAACAAAGATAACAAAAATAAAGACAAGACAAAGAAACAAAAAAAGTAACAACAAAGAAAGAACAAAGTAGAAAAAAAACAACGAACAAATATAACAACAAAAACTAAGACAAACACACTAAGAACGGTGGATTTCTAGTACGACATGCCCGCTGACGTAGACGCCTAGTAAGGCGGCCATTAGTATCATAGGGCAGGACACACATGGTCTCGGTAGCTCGCACCGGAAGCAGGCAATTAGGTCTAATGAGGCACCACACCCGATACAATCAGGGCACGAGCCTCCTGGCGGCAGGCGTCCGAACTAGCACGCTGCACAACCACGTCTATCTGACCATAGATGTTGCGAGGACTTAAAACTTCAACAACCAACCAGGTCTATCTCGGTGTATATGGAGTTGAAAGGAGACGAACAAAAAACCTGTCGAACGACCAGTTTATGTAATGTATAAAGTATTTATGTGTGTATTATTATGGAAAAGGGAAAGTTTGTTTTAGTTAGCGATGCCTCTGTAGCGCATTGATTTCTTTTCATCGGCTATTGGACGTCAAACATATGGTCAGTCTGACATATTTCTTTGGAGGAAACCCGCTGCCGCCACTCTTTCCAATAAGCAGCAAAGGGTCTTTTATATGCACTTTCCCACAGACAGGACAGCACAGACTTTGATGAACCATTTGTCGACCACTGGTTATATTATGACGGAGTGCAATTATCCTGTATCGCTATCTTGTGTCCTCCATCCTCCTGTAACCTTGTTCGGCAGTTGTTGGTAGTTGGTTGTTGGTAGTTGGTTGCTGCTGGTTTGGGGCGCGTCCTGGACGGTAAGAGGTCAGCTACAAACAGCTCTACTCCCCTCCTTCCCACCAGGTGGCACCTCTTTTTGTGGTTTTGTTGTTGTTGGTAAAACAGTTTATTCATCAGAACATACATTTCTTCAGTACTGAGGCACTGGTCTTCCGGCCATTTACATTACATTGTAAATAGGTAGATCAGCAGGTGCGTACGTAGGGCATATTAGTAGATTATGAAGGAGGTTAGTGTGTTAGTAGTGGGTTAGCTATAGTAAGTTCAGTATTACAGGCTAAGATGGTGGGTCACTGCAAAAACTGTTTTGCTATTACGGGTATGGTATGGTATATATGATAGGGGTGGGTGAGAAAATGGAGCCCCCCCCCTAAGTCCACACACTCAACCTGATATGCTCTGCCACCTGATATGAACCTGGTGCTTAGTTGCCTGTACCATCAGCTCACTCCTCCGGTATTTGATAATCGGTCGTTAGGTTGTGACTTGTGATTTGGGGAAGGGCGGTGTTGCGGTTTCCCAGGGACACCAGTTTGCGAGGGACACATCGCTTCTGCACATGCGTCAAAATCGAACAGCATCGTCACTAACCTTATAAATTGAATATAATGTTTTTGGTAAAGATGTTTTCTATATGTGTACTAAACGATTTGTTTCTAAATGGTGTAATTTGAGAGATATTTGACTTCTTCTGTATTTTCTGTATGAACATTGCTCACGACTATTGACAATGCCTTGAGTTTGACGGTACGCGCAGTGCAAAACGTTAGTTTTATTCAAAATTAATAGAATTCAAGAACCCTAACCTTATAAATTTACTATACTCTTTATGGTAAAGATGTTTTCTATATGTGTACCAAGCGATTTGTTTCTAGATGGTGTAATTTGGGAGATATTTGACTTCTTCTGTATGAAGATTTGCTCACGGCCATTAACAATGCATTTGAATGGAAGTGTCCCTGGCAAACTGGTGTCCCTCGGAATCCGCATCAGCGCCACACAAATGAGTGGTTCCCGATTTTATTTTATTGGGAATCCAGGTGATTGTAGCCATTTATCGGGGACCTCCTAGGGTGGTTATGTTGGTTCCTCACAATGTCACATACACCATTATCACACCCTTGCACACCGTCAGACACACACCATACATACACAGCAACACTCACCACTACCAGGCACATAATATTATATACACTACTATCACACACGGCCACACACACCTCCAACATGGACTGCGATATACACACTCAACCACACACACCATCTTGCACCACCCGTACATGTATGCATCACACGCACACATCCACAACACAATACCACATATATAGACACATACAAACATACCACCACACACACCACCGCCATACACACCCCCACCATACACACCACCACGCACACCTCCACCACACCACCATCTACACCCATAGCCTTACCACACACACTGCCACACACCACTACCCATACTACTAATCCTTTCACACCCATCAACACACACACCACCACCATACACACAACCATCATACACACCACCACGCACACCTCCACCACACCACCATCTACACCCATAGCCTTACCACACACACTGCCATACACCACTACCCATACTACTAAGCCTTTCACACCCATCAACACACACACCACCACCATACACACCGCCACCATAGACACCACCACGCACACCTCCACCACACCACCATCTACACCCATATCCTTACCACACACACTGCCATACACCACTACCCATACTACTAAGCCTTTCACACCCATCAACACACACACCACCACCATACACACCGCCACCATACACACCACCACGCACACCTCCACCATACCACCATCTACACCCATAGCCTTACCACACACACTGCCATACACCACTACCCATACTACTAAGCCTTTCACACCCATCAACACACACACCACCACCATACACACCGCCACCATAGACACCACCACGCACACCTCCACCACACCACCATCTACACCCATAGCCTTACCACACACACTGCCATACACCACTACCCATACTACTAAGCCTTTCACACCCATCAACACACACACCTCCACCATACACACCGCCACCATACACACCACCACGCACACCTCCACCACACCACCATCTACACCCATAGCCTTACCACACACACTGCCATACACCACTACCCATACTACTAAGCCTTTCATGCCCATCAACACACACACCACCACCATACACACCCCCACCATACACACCACCACGCACACCTCCACCACACCACCACCTACACCAATAGCCTTACCACACACACTGCCATACACCACTACCCATACTACTAAGCCCTTCACACCCATCAACACACCACCACCATACACACGACCATCATACACACCACCACGCACACCTCCACCACACCACCACCTACACCCATAACCTTACCACACACACTGCCACCCACCACTACCCATACTACTAATCCTTTCACACCCATCAACACACACACCACCACCATACACACCGCCACCATACACACCACCACGCACACCTCCACCACACCACCATCTACACCCATAGACTTACCACACACACTGCCACCCACCACTACCCATACTACTAATCCTTTCACACCCATCAACACACACACCACCACCATACACACGACCATCATACACACCACCACGCACACCTCCACCACACCACCATCTACACCCATAACCTTACCACACACACTGCCACCCACCACTACCCATACTACTAATCCTTTCACACCCATCAACACACACACCACCACCATACACACGACCATCATACACACCACCACGCACACCTCCACCACACCACCACCTACACCCATAGCCTTACCACACACACTGCCACACACCACTACCCATACTACTAATCATTTCACACCCATCAACACACCACCACCATACACACGACCATCATACACACCACCACGCACACCTCCACCACACCACCACCTACACCCATAACCTTACCACACACACTGCCACCCACCACTACCCATACTACTAATCCGTTTTTTTGTTGTTTTGTTTTTTATTGAGGCTGTATTTATGCTGTCCATAGCATATAAGCCCGGGTACCCAGGCTTGTTTTCAATGCTGGCCAGTTGTAGTGTTGGTGTTATCTTACCACACAGTGGCTGCTGATGAGTAATTTGATTGCCGGCATTTCAGTAGTGGATAGACAGTTGGTTGGTATGGTTAGTAGCCTATGTTTTTTGTTGTTGATTTTCTTGGCATATATGTATTTTATTTTGTCCTACTCTTATTACTAGACTAGCCTACTCCTATTTACATATCATAGGCTTGTACGTAGCTGTGTAGTGTGTTATCTGGCTACTTTTGACATGGTTACCTTCCATTGGGCATCCCGCTGATGGCCCATGACATATCATATTCCCCTTTGCAGTGCAGCTTAGTGGGGGTTTCCTAGCCTTATTTTGCACATATATTTTTTGTAAGTTTTTAGGTCAGGAATTTGTTAGTCCTTTACCGTTTGGGCATTCCCCACCTTGGCAGCCATTTCCAGCGTGCTTCTCTCATGAGCTTTTATTTGACTTCTGGGTTGCTTTAGTAGTGGCGCATTATTTGCTCTAGTAGCCCTTTGTGGTTTTGTTAGAAGTTTATTGTTTTGACTATAGCTATATGCTAATGTTTTCAAGTGAATTATTCTCCTATTTTCTAGTAATTTCACTTTGGTTCTTTTGTGTATGTCATAGGTGGGGTGCAGCTTCTTTACTCTTAGACAGATTTTTAGGGCTCTGTTCTGCAGTATTTGCAGTTATTTTAGCAGTTCTTTTCTCACACCCATGTAGTTTACATCTCCATAGTCAAAATAGGGGAGCACCATGCCCTTGAAGATTTTTATTGACATTTCTTATGTCATGTAGTCTCTTAGCTTTGCAAATAGCCACAGTTTATGGTTTACTTTCTGGATAATTGTATTTATACATAGGTTGTAGTTTAGTTGGCTGTCCAACTCACGGCCTAGGTATTTGTAATGGTCTACATTTTCTAATATTTGGTTTCCTAACTTACAGTGTAGTTTTCTTTTTGGCATTTGTTTATGCGAGAAGAGTACTGTTTTTGATTTGCTTGTGTTGATGGTTATTTTGTTGGACTCACACCACTCATCTAGTTTTAGTAGGAGTTTATTTAGTATAGGTATTACCTCCTTTTCTGTGGTGCCATTTGCATATATGACTGTGTCATCTGTATATAGTTGGAGCATTCAGTTTGCAACCATGTTTCTAGATCGTTTATATAGATTATAAAGAATAGTGATCATAACACTGACCTTAAGTCCATTCATGCCCATCAACACACACCGCCACCATACACAACACCACGCACACCTCCACCACACCACCACCTACACCCATAACCTTACCACACACACTGCCACACACCACTACCCATACTACTAATCCTTTCATGCCCATCAACACACACACCACCACCATACACACCACCACCATACACACCACCACGCACACCTCCACCACACCACCACCTACACCAATAGCCTTACCAATACCACACACACTGCCACACACCTTTACCCATACTACTTCATGCCCATCAACACACACACACACCACCACACACGCAGATGATGATTAAATAAATAATGTGGTTGGACTAGGACAGAGTTTCAACATTTGTTGTTTTACGTCCTAGCAACATCTAAGGTCATATCAGAACTGATACCGACTTATGAAAGTTACAATTTGTGCTTGTCATTAAGAGGATAATGTAACGGGTGGTTGGTTCAATATCAGGATAATACGACTGAGTGAGATAGTATATCAGGAGCATCATGGTATCTCAGTTTGGATAACACAAGTCAGTTGCGATGGAAACCTGGCTTCAGATGTTACTAGGACGCAGCACAGCCTAAGTCGTCCATCACTCACCTTGATCAACCTTTGATGTGTGTGGTCACCTATATACACATACAAATGCTTCTGAATATGGCATTCATTGCCCCACATAATGCATAATAGTCCACTAATACAACCGGCTTACCACAGGGCAATGCAATCAGCAGCACACAGATAATCTCCCGGTAATGTCAATTCCTATTCCATGATCGTAGTATCAGCACGCAAAACGCCCACGTTTGATGCTTTGGGCAACAGTTTGATGGGCTGTTTATATTCTTATCGCGCGTCTGATACTATTTATGCGCAGGTCTCGTCGCTGAAATGGTCGCAACCAGCAACCGGTTTGTAGCAAGTGGTTACCAATGTCCAGCAACCGGACGGAATGGCTGAATGAGTTGAGCGTCCGTCTCCCATTTTGGTAGATCATGGGATTCAAACTGAGAAGTTTGAACCCTGGTCGAGTCAAAGCAATGACTTAAAAATGTATACTTCTCAATTCCTAGCCAGGCGCTCGGCATTATTCGGAGAGGGCAATGACTGGTTGGATCGGTGTCGGGATAATGTGATTGAGTGGTGCCTACTGGTGGCCTGCTCTCCCAGTGGGGCAGCATTATAAAGTCGTCATGAGTTTGCACTGTCACAAGTCAGTACCCGTCCTAATATGGCATTAGGTGTTGCCAGGATGTAAAACTCCAACAACCAACCCACGCTGCTGACATGGCCGAGCCACATACCGATTTGTTGGTGGTGATTATACGCGTCCAGGCGAAAGCCTCACGGCGGCGAGTAAAGAGCGCTGTGTTTGTACTGGGTGTGCAGTAAATAATTGCCACCACACCTCATTGGATGGGTGGGCGATAAACGCATTCAGTTTGTGCATTCCTGAATACATGGAAAATTGTGGTAAATCGCGTGAAAATGCGCGAAATCGCGTTAAAACCACGCGAACAAAATGGAGGCATCGATCATTTGGAAAACAAACACACGAAGGAATGAGAATTAAGTTCACCGGTGAGTGTCGATTCTTATTCTTACAATATTCACCATCTTTGACCATACCGGAAGCAGACAATCGGGACGCGTAGTTCAATGATTTTTGAAGGACCGATTGTGCACTGTCAAAAGTCGGCACTCGTGTTGATACGACATTGGATATTACTAGAATGTAAAGCCCAATGAACCAAACCAAACCGCTCTCTTGATGATACTACAGGACAGAAGCTCATAATAGACTACATCACCATTCCAGCCGTGCGGTGCATTGTGGGATGTGTGGAAGAAAAACCAACCCTCGCTAAGCACATGGCTAATGCTAAGACAGGGGGTACAGCTATGAAATAATCTAGTTTCAGCTCATCTCAGCTCTTCTTTGAAACATAGAATACCAACTACAAAATATATATAATAAATTAAGATATTAACCCTTTATCCAGTGTTGCATTTACATCAATATAATCAGCACATCATATGTCATGTGCATTTAGATTTAGACAAATCTGGGCACTCAGACTAGAGCTAGAGCCATTGCCAGAGTGAGTTTCACTTATTTTATTCATGTTTATATTTATATCCTATGGTTAATGACATATGTCAAACTAGAAAATGAGTACGGTTAATCAGATATTGGTTATATATTTCTCTGAAAGAAGTGTCTGTTGACACATTTGGAACTTTATTATTTAGAACAAGAATTAATAATGGTGATGTGGATATCAGACTGATTGTTTTGTGTGGAATTGTATGTTCCTTAGCTCAAAATATTTAACTATGGATAGTTTTGTCTTAGATATATTCATCAGATCATTATATTGCATGTGTGCATACATCTTTATGCCAAATTCTTATGTATTTCTATTAATTTTAAATAAAATCAAAGTTTTTCCCTATGGGTATTGGCTAACTCAATGGCTGTACACATTTGCTTTCCTGCCAACAACGTTTTTGGCGGATGCACAGACGGAACAGTGATCTCGTCTATTGCCAGTCAAATATGCAATGTGCAGAAAATAGAAGCGTAGTGTGCCATCGTGTAGCGTTTCTTTGGTTCAATGGAACTGTAGTTCCATAGTGCGATGGTTTTGAGTTTCTGAGATTAATATATTAATTTGATTGTTATAATCATCCTTACTTTAGTTTGAAGTACCTTTATTTTAAATTGCTATTTGATATATTTGAAGTGTAAACATGTAAAATTAATTTTGGCAAGCATGCCACAATTCTGACACCACATGCTTCTGCAGTAACCAGTGATTGCAGCTTGGTTGCATATAAGTAACCTCCCTCGGGGATTGGCTGCTAGCAATGGGTGGAATAGCTGACCTTAATAGCCTTGTCACACTACGACGTATCTCACCGGCGCGCCGCCAATGCGCAAAATCACTTTTAATCGTCGAGAGACGTCAAACTTGTTGTCGTCAGCGCACCGTATTGGTAGCGTGCAGCCGACGTTGTGGTAAAAGATTGGCATGCCGTCCTGATATGAACTTAGATGTTGGTAGGATGTAAAACAACAAAAAACAACAGTTTGGCACAATGTGTGGTAACGACCCTCACGCGCGCAGCATCTGCCTAGCGTTCACATAACGTTATTCCAGCGATCTCCACGTGCTCCTAATGTAGCCCTAATATTGGCATCCACGCCTTGGTGTGCGTTGTCAGTCGTCGAAAGTTTTGTGCAAGCACAAAACTTCGCCGATTGCCTAACGCGCGTCGGCGACCATCGCAGTAGATCAATGAATAGCAATGCGCGCCTAACGCGCATATAACACCTCCTGACGTCTGCCGATGATTCGCCAAAAAGTGACACACATCGACGCGCGTTGGAGAGAAACGTCGTAATGTGACAGCACCATAAGGACTGTTCCTGCCAGTGTGCTGCCACCTGTTGCTACTTCTTGGGAAACAGAGTACCAGTGTAGTCACCACTGCCACTGTGTGGTTGTGGGGCTCATTTCAGACTACTACATTCATGTCAGACCAGACGGGATGGTTGAATGAATTGAGCGTCTGTCTCCTGATTTGGTAGATCGTGGGATTCGAACGCTGGTAAATTGACTCAGTATTTATTTTATTTGTCAACATATGCTTAATAAGTGCACCAGTATATAAGTTAGGTATTTAGAAGTAAATCTAGATACAGTACAACCCTGTTAAACCAAGCTCGGTTAAACCAAACGATCGGTTAATCCAAACTTTTTTCGGCGGCCCGGCAAAATACTAGTTATAAAAAAGTTGGTTAAACCAAAGTCGGTTAATCCAAAGTATCGGTTAATCCAAACAAAATTGTCGGCCCCAGGCCACTTCTGGTACAGTTAAACCAAACTTTCATGTGGTTTTAAGGTCATCTGAGACTTTTTTATATGATAAATGGTAGTATTTTGCTAGGTCGCCAAAAAAAGTTTGGATTACCCGATCATTTGATTTAACTGAGGTTGATTTAATGGGGTTAAACTGTATATACATAAAAAACAATAATCATAGTCCCCACATACATTGTACATTCATAATGCACCCCAAGTCAATGCCAAGTCAAAGTCAAAGCTCGGTTAAACCAATGATCGGTTAATCCAAACAAATTTCTAGGGTCCCTTCAAGTTTGGTTTAAGGGGGTTATATTGTAATTGATTTGGTTTTGAACATTCAATGCTTCATCGGACCGTACAGCCTTAAGCCAAATCGCCATAGCGGACAGTTTCTAGGCCAGAGGATAACCGCAGTCCCAGTGACTTAACAATTGATACCTGTTCCTGGATGGCTCAGTGTCAGGATAATGCGACTGAGTGGGATACCAGGCCATGGTGCTGGTGACCTGGTCTCCCAGTAGGGCAGCACTATAAAGTTGCCATGAGTGCACACTGTCACAAGTCGGTACCTGTCCTCATTTTTTTTTTTTGGTAAAGTATTTATTCATCTGAATATGACATTTGTCATCACTGGAGTACTGGTCTTCCGGCCATATTACTATTGTAATTGACAGTCTAAATAATCTAAATTTGATCAGTGCTGTATTAGTTACAGCACCGATCCTGTAGAATTAAGGGAGTGGCTCCTGCTGTGTAATGCACAGCACCATTCACTGTAGTTAATGCAGAAATGGGGAGCAGCACCGAGTCGAAAGTGTACACTCGGGTCAAACAATCGTTGTGGGTTACATGTTTCGCTTATAAAACAAGCTAAGTTTATAGTTGACAGTACATTTTGTTTGGCTTATATAAGCCGTGGCCTGGCACAGCTTTGATCGGAGTAGGATGGGTCATGGCCTGGCATATATATGACCTTATGTATTGCCAGGATGTAAAACTCCAGCAAACACCCACAGGGCCACACACAAACCTCTAACACGCACCCTCTGCCACACACACACCCGCATACCCTCCGGTACATAGCCCCACCACACACCACTATTATACACACCACATGCCCCACCCCACACATACATACCACCACACACATTATCCTGACACTGAGCTAAGCAGTCCTTGCCCTCTCCTATTAATGCTGAGTGCCAGGCTAGGAAGCGACAAGTATCAATTTTATAAGTCATTGGTCTGACTCGACCGAGAACCAAACGCCAGGACAGCGCTCTACCGATTCGGTCACTGAGACCGGTTCATAAAGTAAGTAGCAAGCGGTGAGTTATACCGGGAGGCAGTGGCACCTGGAGTTGGGGTTGGTACCCATTGGTGTACCGGATATAGGAAGATTTGAGGGAAGCGCCACTTCCGGTTGGTGAGGACTCCGGGAACTAACCAGACAGGACCACTCTATTGGCAATAATATTCGCATATTAAATTGTGCAGCACAATACATGTATTTGGGTAAGATTTTATGCCTATTCATGTAGGTAATATTATGAAGGGTTCAGGCTTAAAACCCAACAAAAAACATGTGTGCTGAAATGAAATAATGACCACCATGTTTGAGCTGAAGCTGTCAACATTCAGATTATCGAATCTGATTTTTACTGAAGCTGCCACATTCCCTACACAAGTTCCTACTCACTATAAAGTTGATCAACTTGAACTAGAAAACACAATAATGAATTGTTGGTTTTTGCGGTTGAACCCTTCATAGGTTACAATCTCGTGACCTTACCTTTAAGTATCAAGGAGAGAATAAGGTGTATAGGCTGTCAGTGTTGCGCTTCCCTTTTCCGGTATCGAGCGAAGTCAATGCTCCCGGAAGGAAGGCAGTTTGTTTATAGATATTGTAATGAGATAGGTCTGACAGTGAATAGCTCTCCTGCTATAAATTGACTTTGTTAAGCATGCGCAGCGCTATCAATATTAGTTAGAGCAGACAGGCCTCTGCCATCGCAAATCCTAAACACTGGGGCGAACTAGTGGTTAGGGCCGCCGCTTCCTTTCGTGAGTTCGATCCCTCGATTCCAGTAAAGTCATGGATTGCATACATTGGTGCAAGTTGACAACATCGTGTCTGGTGTTCTGCATTAAAGCCGCATACTCCGATGAAAACATCAACTTTTCAAAAACAAAACAATTATTTACATTTTATTCTACATATTTGATTTAGATACTGGTGCACAAACATTTGTCACCACGTACAATGGAATACCGAGCTAATTTAATACAACCTGTTACTGCAGAAACCGATGGTGTCAGAGTTTTGACATGCTTGCCAAAATTAATTTCCTATGTCGGCGCTTCAAATATCTTTTAAAATTAGCCATTTAAAATAAAAGTTACTTTGAACTAAAGTAAGATAGATTATAATGATCAATGTATTATATTTCTCAGAAAATAGCGGAATTTTAAAACCAGAGTAGGACAGGGCATAGCCTGGTGTGGCATAGTAGTGGAGGATGGGTCATCACCTGGTGTGGCATGGTAGTGGAGTTTGAAGAGGCGTAGCTTGGTTTAGCTTGGTATTGGAATAGGACAGGGTGTCACCTGACATGAATTGGCAGTGGAGTAGCATGGGGCATAGCTTGGTATGGCTCAGTCGCGGAATAGAATGCAGTGTAGTCTGGTGTGGCTTGGTATCGGAGTAGGACGGGGTGTAGCCTAGCATAGCTTCGTATGGGACTAGGATGGAGCATGGCCTGGCATAGCTTGATATTGGGGTAGGATGGGGTGTAACCTAGCATAGCTTGGTATCGGAGTATGATGGAGCATGGCCTGGTATAGCTTGGTATCGGGGTAGGATGGGGTGTAACCTAGCATAGCTTGGTATGGGAGTAGGATGGAGCATGGCCTGGCATAGCTTGATATCGGGGTAGGATGGGGTGTAACCTAGCATAGCTTCGTATCAGAGAAGGATGGAGCATACCCTAGCAAAGCTTGGTATTTGAGTAGGATGGAGCATACCCTAGCATAGCTCGTTATCGGAGTAGGATGGAGCATGGCCTGGTATAGCTTGGTATCGGAGTAGGATGGGGTGTGGCCTGGCATAGCTAGATATTGGGATAGGATGGGGTGTAGCCTAGCATAGCTTGGTATCGGAGTAGGATGGAGCATATCCTAGCATAGCTCGGTATCGGAGTAGGATGGAGCATGGCCTGGCATAGCTTGGTATCGTAGTAGGATGGAGCATGGCCTGGTATAGCTTGGTATCGGAGTAGGATGGGGTGTGGCCTGGCATAGCTTGGTATCGTAGGATGGGGCGTAGTCTGGTGTGGCTTGGTATCGGAGTAGGATGGGGCGTAGCATGGTGTGGCTTGGTAGCGGGGTTTGACGGGGCGTAGCCTAGCATGACATGTTATATGAATCATGGCATAGCTTGGCATAGCGGTGTGGGACGGGGCGAGGTGGGGCGTACTAGGGTGGGGTGGAACTGTCGCAGCGCTAACACTGACACTACCAGTGGCTTCAGGTTACGGAAGCAATATTTTGTTGGGATGACAGCGGAGAAATATGGCTTACGGATGGAATGAGACAGGCTTGACAGGCACCATATGTCTTTGCGGGGTTTGAGACATGGGCGCGTGTCGCAGAGGTCGGAAGGTTGTTTGTTTGTTACCAGGGTAGTCAGTCGCAGGGAGGCAGCTGAGACAACAGTTGAATTCTGACAGCCTGTTGTATGTAGCAATAATAGGCACTAGTGTATGTATGTATATGAGCCTGTCTAAAAAGGTGTTAACTCTTCTTTTTTTTGTCCATTGTAACGATTGACACAAAACAGCACAGAAATGGTTACACTGAAAACACGAGGACATTTGCTTCAAATCAATATGTATTCTACTGGGTTTATAACAAGGCGACATGTTCAAATCATTCGGGTAAGCCCCAGTGAAACTATGATTTACGACTGCTTGCGACCACTTTGGACCAAAGGACCCACAGTCACCGGTGACCTCATTGCAAGCACAGCACCCTATGAAACTGGTCGCCAACCTCTGGGCACTCATTTTGATTGCAAGGAGGTCTTTAGTGCAGCAGCTGTAACCTATTCGCAAACCAAATGGACCACTTTGCAACTACTTTGCAACCACTTTGCCACCACTTGGGACCACATTGTGACCACTTTTCGACCACCTTGCAACCGCATTGCGACAAACTCTTTTTTTTTGTGGTTGCAAAGTGGTTGTAAGCAGTCACAAGCAGTGGTGTGATTGTGCTATTAGTTCATACGGTTCACTTCCATGTGGAGTCCATACAGAGTAGTCGACATGTTAATCCTGAATCTTACCTCCCTCCTCCCTATATATAGGATATATCACAGATTGTTAATCTGTTGGTGCTTTTAAGAAAGGTCTTAAGACACATTTGTTTAGATCTGCTTTTAACTAGGTGAAATTTATTTTCCTGTATATTTGTGTGTTATGTAAAGCGCCTGAGAACGGCTTGCTGGATCGGGCGCTATATAAATGTTTTTATTTATTTATTTATTATTTTTGACTGTCACTTTCTTATAGCTATAGCTAGATATAGTAATTACTAAGGAGGTGATGTCAATACTAATTCTGAACATTTCACCAGTCTTAAGGAACCTTCATCTAAGCCAACAAGAACCTTAAAAATAAAACAAAAAGATCCCCCAACAGCCGATGTCTACTTTTTGTGTTGGGGGGTCGTTAAACAAACAAACAAACAAACAAACAAAAACAAAAACAAAAAAATCGAATTGTGATATTTACAATTAAATTAATATTTACCCACCGGTTAATGATGCCGTGTTGTGGATTATCCATGGATTAAGGTTCAAATTAAGGTTGGACTACTTTCCGCGGAGTGATCTGTACTGCAATCCCGGCGGAGTCTAAACTGCGTGAGTGAACTTTGACCCCGTTACGGGTGGGCGACCACAATCACTCCGGTACCGCGATTTCCAGCCACCTCTGGCTCAATCAATCACCCCACTGGCTCACCCACTCCCGCACTCCTCCCTCTCTCTCCCACTCCTCCCTCTGTCGCCCCCTCTCCCTTTGCCTCCTCCCCCTCTCGTCTCCCGTCCCCCCCTCACTCCTCCCCCTCTCGCCCCCTATCCCCTCTCGCCCTCTCTCCCATTCTCTCCTCCGTCTACCCCCTTCTTCCCGCTCTCGCCCCCCAACTCCCCTGCCCTCGCCCCCGCTCGCTCTCGCCCCCTCTCACCCTCCCTCCTCCTTCTCTCCCCCTCTCCTCCCCCTCTCGGCCCTTCTCGCCCCATCTCACCCTTACGCATCCTTCTCTCCCCCCTTCCTCCCGCTCTTGCTCCCCCCCCCCCCCCCCCAACTCCTCCGCCATCGCCCCCTCTCCCTCTCGCCCCCTCTCACCCTCCCTCCTCCTACTGTCCCCCTCTCCTCCCCCTCTCTGCCTCTCTCCTCCCCCCTCTCTGCCTCTCTCGCCCCCCTCTCGCCCCCTCTCACCGTTACTCATCCTTCTCTCCCCCCCACTCCTCCCCCCTCTCCCCTCTCGCCCGCTCTCCCCTCAGTCCTCCCCCCCCTTTGCCCCATCTCCCCTCTGGTCCCCTCTCCGCCTCACTCCTCCTTCTCTGCCCCACTCTCCCCTCGCCCCGTCTCCTCTCACTCCTCCTTCTCTCCTCCCACTCCTTCCCCTATCACCGCCTCTCCCCTCACTCCTCCCCCTCTACCTCCGCTCTCTCCCTTCACCCCCAAACCCCAATCCCACCCCCAAATCTGTACTCCTCACCACCATGCTGAACTGATCTCCCCATAATCTTCCTTCTTCCTTCCGTCTCATTCCCTCATCCACTCCCACCAGATCCACCCCCCTTCCCCTCCGCGCGTGGTGCCCTTGTTCTACATCAGGCGACCCCACAGCCTGCATAGCTAACCACACCCTTGATGCTTTTCCCAATATTCTGAAATAGCAGACCAGATGCGGTGGCCGAATCGGAAGAGCGCAGGCTTCCCATACGGAAGGTCGGGAGTTGGAATCCCAGCTGAGTCAAACCAATGACTTATAAAATTGACACTTGTCGCTGCCTACCCTGGCGTTCGGCATTAATAGGATAGGATAGGGATTGGTTAGCGCAGTATCAGGATAATGTGACTATGTGGGATATCTGGTACTGGTGGCCTGGTTTCCCAGTGGTACAGCACTATAAAGTTGTCATGAGTGCGCATTGTTCCAAGTCGATACCCTTCATGATATGGCCTTAGATGTTGTTGCTAGGATGTAAAACAACAAACAAACAAAATCTGAAATAGCGTCTGCTGGTGTTTGAGGAAGGATATAATCCTCGACCAAGGTAGGGTGTTTACACACAGGAAGTAAGCTTTGCATCCCGCCCACTCATATACTTCACAATAAACCCTATTTAGGGTGGAAGCTCATATTTAGCTCATATTTAGCCTATAATCATAGGAATCCCGGTCAGCACGCTTAGTATAGATCTTGCTTTTCATTTGGTTCAATATAATCTAATTGTAGCAGCATTATAAATCTAAAGCCAGAGGGCACTGTCACATCTATCTTGATATGCCCTCAAATGTTGCTAGAACATAGATCCACAATTATTCACTTTGTGTTATCGGGTAGTTAGATGAGGGAATGAGGAAAAAGAGTTTGCAAACCAGACATTCTTATCATCTGGAGAATACAAATAACATAAATTGGTCTATGTTGTTGGGATTCAATAACATGACGCCATGTGTGAGTAAAGACTGGCATAACCAGATGCACCCTCATATATTGAGGTTAATAACATTTGATTCTGACTTCCATCTCGGACACTATCTCTGGCGTTCTGAGCATGATGAGTCAGTGTTGTGGCTCCCCATCCCCCCACCCCCCATCCCTCCCCCAGCACCCCTTGCTTCGCCTCAACAGACATCACAGTTCAGAGAGCCATTACAAAGGCAGTGTGTCTCTCAATGTTCAGGTTGGCTTGATATGTGGTACACCAAGGCATACAACCAATGAAAATACATATATCAAATAACTGGAGGCGGTGGCCGAATCGGCAGAGCACAGGCTTCCCGTGGGGGAAGGTCAGAAAGTGGCTTCCGGGTCGCGTCAAAGCAATGATTTACAAAATTGATACTTGTCACTAGCTAGCTTGGCACTCGAGGTTGGTAGGATAAGGCAATGACTGGTTAGCTCAGTATCAGAATACTGTGACTGAGTGGGAAGTCAAGTCTTTGTGCAGGTGGCCTGGTGTCCTAATAGGGCAGCACTATAAAAGTATTCCTGAGTGTGCACTGTCACAAGTCAATACCTGTTCTAATATTACTTTATATGTTGCGAGGGCGGACCTAAAACTCTAATATAAACAAACAAACAAAACATATATAAATTATGTTACAGTACTCAACACAGCTTTACCAGGACCTGTGAAGGTGTCGGTCATTTGATCGATCCTGCTCAGTTGACACATTTGCAGTTTGGGCTATTTTCCATTCCAACCAGTGGTCCACAACTGGTTCATCAAAGGCTGTGATATGTGCTGTCCTGTCTGTGGGAAAGTGCATATAAAAGATCCCTTGCTACTCCTAGTCACATATAAAGAGTAGCCTATGTGGCGGCAGCGGGTTTCTTCCAAATAAATATATCAGAATGACCATATGTTTGACGTCCAATAGCCCATGCTATAAATCAATGTGCTCTCGAGGCATCGTTAAATAAAACAAACTTTCCTTTCCTCCCCAACCCATCCTGCACTTCAAATCCCTACATCCCTTCCAACGCTCCCACAACTAGAACCTGCCCACCTCCCCACCCACCCACCCTCCTCACCCACCCTCCCCACCCACCTTCCCACCCACCAAGGCGCTTCCCCCCGGTGCCCCCAGCGGCCCATTAGCCTGCTTCGCACTGATTTGAATTGATAATGACGAGGTGACATGTCCAATTTTCCACACGATAACACACTTTGTTGAATCATAACTGCCGGTCACCCTAACAGAGCCTTCCCAGAATTCCCCTGGGCTGCTGTCCCCGGCTCATCGGAACTGATGTGTGGCAGATGGGGGGGGGGGGGTGATGATAGTTTACTTTATATATATAATATTATATCTATATATAGTGCAGTGCAACACCCAGTAAACGTCAATCCAAAATATAATTAAAATAAAAGTTATTTACCTGGAAATAATTTTAATGCTGATTAATTCCACATTCGTTGCGACGATATGATTTTGGAGCAATGATACAAAAAAAAGTAGGAACGTAAACAAATATACTTTTTTAGGCCTAATTCCAACATTTATCCCAATTTGTGAATTCAGGTTTATGGGGTTTTGCGCCTGAACATTTCTATGTAAACAGTGTGATAACAAATTATCCATGGGAATATTGGCAAACATTGCTCGAGATTCAAGGGTGACCAGCCTTGAACTACCCTACCTCATCCCTACTTTAATCTGACCTTAGATGTTTCCAGGACGTAAGGCTCCAACAATTAAGCTACCTTAATCCACACCGCACCGGAGGATATATAGCAGGTCACCACTCATAGTCATATAGAATAGCTATAGACAACCAGTTCTTCCATCCTGATATGACCTTTGGTTTTCCCAGGACGGACAACTCGAACCTATAAATAAACAAGCAATAACAATTACTGAGAAACAAATGGGAATCCTATCACTATTAGTTCATTTGAAAACCGTTGAATATGACTTAGAACCGATGTAGTGGCATTTTTCCCTTCAGTAAACTCCCTTCCATGTCTGATATAACAGGATTACTATTAACAAAATATATATATAAACAAATTAAAAAGATCATGGGATACTTAGTCTAGTGGTATTGGATAGATCAGTCTCCAACTCTTGGATTGGGAGTGTACTGCACACAATGCAGCACATCCACTTCCATCATCATGCTGTTGGTCGCGATGTGACAAAGACTGCTTTCATTACTTGACTGCCCTCTCCATTTAGCTCTCTGCTGTGAGAGTGATGTCCATGAGTTGGTCTTAATGTCTCTCAGCTTCAGGTTTATTTCATGAAAGCTGCCTGCAAAAGTGTTGAAGTGCTGCTGGCTTTTGCAAGTTACCAGCAGCACTGTTCTCTGTGGTGGAGTGGTTAGAGTGTCTGACTTTTTTCTAGGTCAGACTCCTAATCTGAAGGTCGGTGGTTCGATTCCCCGTGCCCCCATCTCTGCCAATTTGGATTTCAACCGCTGTCATCAAAGGCCAGTTGCTCTCATACCATGTCTATGTGGTGTGGGAGGTTAAAAATCCCTTGGGTCGGTAAAAGTGGAGGCTCGGGCTTTCTATCGACAAACTGTCTAATGGTGAAAACAAGCCTATTCAGGCTTATCCATAATAGGCAGTATAAATCTTTAAAAAAAAAAAAAAACTCTCAGGGAGAAAATATAGGTTTCACACCTGCAAGAACATGTGAAGACAGGCGCAAAACTATTTGTCCCTGTAGTGGCTGGTCGGGAGATTTGGGAGTTCCATACATCAACTGCCGTTAATGCTTACACAGTGACATGGTTTTCTGTTTAGGGTTTGCTCCCTTAGCCTTCGGTTCTGTCAAGAACCTGTACCACAAGGCAGTGGTTTGCAACTCCACTTCCACATCAGAATGTACAAACCAAATGTGATCGCTTCAACGGCTTGAAGACCACTGCCTCAGCTCTCACAATATATGTGTTCAGATGAATAAAGTATTTATTCCCAAATCTCCACCCCCCCCGAAACACACATTTTAAGTGCAATGCAGTTGATAACTGTCAAGTATGAGCATGTTAGGCATACTTAATAGTCCGGGTGGGAACACACCATAGAATCAGGTGAGGAGATAGTTAGAGAGCATTCTTAGAATCCTTTGAGTTCTTTATACTCCACGCCCTGGGCGCAGTATCCTAATTGGTACAGCGGGGCCCTCGCTTGCGGAAAGTCGGGGGTTTTGTCCCCGGTCGAGTGAAACCAATGACTTTAAAATTGATACTTGTCACTTCCTAGCTTGGCGCTCGGCATTAATAGGATAGGGCAATGACTGGCTTTCTCAGTGTCAGGATAATATGACTGAGTTGGATATTGGGGCATGGTGCCAGGGGCCTGATTTCCCAGTGGGGCAGCACTATAAATTTGCCATGAGTGCGCACTGTCACTAGACAGTACCCATCCTGATATGACCTTAAATGTTGCTAGGACATACACAACTACAACACATAATATGCTTCACCCAAGAACTATATTACTGATTCGGAAGGAAGGGAGCCAACCACAGGCATGGGGCAGACAGGTGTTTATTAATTGTGAACAGGTAGAAAGTCAATCAATATCTTCCATGTTGATGTGAGCCAGAACTGGAAGGACCTGGGAGCTTGATGAGGAGAATTCCTGAGCTGACCCCTATGTAGTACACTCTCACAAAAATGAGTGGCCAGGCATGGTCAAAATGAGTCTCTAGTCCCAGGAAGTGTGCCAAATGCTAGTGTACATTGGGCCCGCTTGGTGACGTGACGGGTAATCCAGCTCCTTTCCCCAAATAGACCACAATTTGAAATTATGTGCCAATACCCAGTCATTTTCTAATCTGATCCAACAATCTTTTTCCTCTCTCTCAAAAAAAAGTAAGAAACTTGTTGTTTTTTTGTTTCCCTCTTTCTGTCAACTACAATGATGTAACCAGCTTCCTTTAGATCTCCTCCCGACCCCGCCCAGTGTGTGCGAAATGCTAACTCTGTTTAAAAAACAATTCTCTTTTTTTCCCCATCTCGATTTCTGTAAAGCCATAACAGACGTGGTATCCGAATTGGTAGAGTTTAGGGTTGCCGTCCGGAAGGTCGGGCATTCAAATCCCAGCCGAGTCAAACCAATGAATTATAAAATTGATACTTGTCTCTACCTAGGTTGGCGCTTGGCATTGTTAGGATTAGCGCATGGACTGGTTTTCTCAGTGTCAGGATAATGTTACTGAGTGGGATATCAGTACATGATGCTGGCAGGCTGATCTCCCAATGG
The DNA here is from genome assembly GCA_030323885.1 of Branchipolynoe longqiensis. Taxonomy (NCBI): domain Eukaryota; kingdom Metazoa; phylum Annelida; class Polychaeta; order Phyllodocida; family Polynoidae; genus Branchipolynoe; species Branchipolynoe longqiensis. The sequence continues at coordinate 79,929,387 of CM059196.1, forward strand.
GGCAACACTATAAAGTCGCCACGAGTGCGCACTGTCACTAGTCGGTACCCTTCCTGATATGACCTTAGATGTTGCTAGGAAATAAAACAATTACATCAAACAATATTCTCCACCCAAGAACTATACTACTGATTCGGAAGGAGGGGAGCCAAACACAGGCATGGGAGAGAAAGGTGTTTATTAATTGTGAAGATGCAGAAAGTTAATCGATATCTTCCATGTTGAGTGGAGCCAGAAGTGGAAGAACCTGGGAGTGCGATAACGAGAATCCCCGAGCCGACCCCAATCTAGTAGATAATTACAAAAATGAGTGGGTGGGCATGGTCAAAATGAGTCTCTGGACCAAATGCTAGTTAGTGCTCATCAGGTTCGCTTGGTGGTGTTGATGGGTAATCCAGCTACCCTCCCGAAATCAACCACAATTTGAAATTATGCGTCATTTTCTAACATGATGCAATAATGTGTTTCCTTTCTCTCAAAATAAACTAAGAAACCTGTTGGATTTTTGTTTCGCTCTTTCTGTCAACCACAATGATGTAACCAGGTTCCTCTATGTCTCATGCCAACCCTGCCCAGTCCCTATGAAATACTAGCTCTGTCTGAAGAACAATTCTCTCTTTTTTTCAACCAGATTTCCTTAACGACAGTGGGAGATCCGGTAGTGGTTGTCCCATGGTGCCCTATGCAGATCTATATGTTTTCCTTACTTATAGTTATAGATATCTTCAAAGTACACATAATATGCCGTAGTTGGATCTTATTATTTGCCTTCTTTACGCCAGAACCAGACGGGATGGCTGAATGAGTTGAGCATCCATCTTCCATTTTGGTAGATCGTGGGATTCGAAACCTGGTCGAGTCAAACCAATGAAATAAAAATTGATACTTCTCGATTCCAAGCCAGGCACTCGGCATTATTAGGATTAGGGCAAGGACTGCTTTGCTCAGTGTCAGGATAATCTGACTGTGTGGGATATAGGGTCATGGTGCTGGTGGCCTGGTATCCCAATGGGGAAACACTATAAAGTCGCCATGAGTGCGCACTGTCACAAGTTGGTACCTATGACATAACATACCACCAACCAATGTTAAAGTTAAAACGGCCGTTAGATCTGATCCTGGTTGTCCCGTGGTGCTCTGTGTATCTTTGTTTTCCTTACTTAAGGCCCGGTCACATACACGTTAGTGGACACAGTTGAACGTAGTGGAGGCTAATGCAGTTGAACGTAGGTGAACGTAGTTGAACATAGTTGAACGTACCGGCATCCATACCTCTCCGTCATGCTAACTTGGTAATAATGTGGGTGGGCCATGAGTTCCGATTTAATCTTTGGACATGTTCAAAAGGCCGCTATGTTAGAGGCTAATGTACTGTGGCAAAGTCTCCATACTCTTAATGTACTCTAGCATACTCTAGCATACTCTAGCATACTCTAGCATACTTGGACATAGCTGAACATAGTTGACCGTACTGGAGGCTAACATACATTGTACATAGTTGAACGTAGTTGGATGTACCAGCATCTGTGCCATGAAGTATCTATCCGTATCAAAACCTGCCGTACCTTAACGTTTTTCACCGTAGTTTAACGTACTTACATCACGTTTGACCCACGTTAATCTATCCTACGTTCCACTACGTTCACAAATGTGTATGTGACCAGGGCTTTATAATTATCGATCTCTTCAAAACAACTCATGATCTGCCGCAGTTGGATCTTATTATATGCCTCCTTTAAACCAGTGACTGAGAGCAGATGCGCAGTCTCCGATTCTAGCTTTTCTTCTATGTTATTGTTCTTACATTTCTAGGATGTGGTTTGCGGTTAGCGTCGTTTTTACTCCGCAACATTGACCACAGAGGTGCGTGTATTTATGGTTGCGTTTCTATTTTTATCTAATGGAATCAGTTCTAACCATCCCCTCATGGTTTTCCTTCAGGGTTCTAGATATCGTCGTGCGTCTTTAAGACTTGTCCTACCGGACGCGACGGCCGAATCAGTAGAGCGCAGGCTTCCCGCACGAAAGCTCAAGAGTTCGAATCCCAGCCGAGTAAAACCAAAGACTTATCAAATTGATACTCGTTGCTACCTAGCCTGACGCTCAACGTTAATAGTGTAGTGGTCTACACTGATTCTCGGGCAAGGAACCACATAGACAGGTAGGCGTGGGTAGTGTGGTGACATGAGGGAGCCGAGGTAATGGTTAGCACAGTAGCCTGGAATGCAAAGAGATATGGGTTCGAGTCCCGCTCTAGGCGCAATATCACCCATTGTCATCACCCCCACAATAATAGGATAAGGAAAGGACTGGTTAGAACAGTATCAGGATAATGTGACTGTGTGGGATATTGGGTCATGCCGTAGTCTGCCAGTCGGCTAGTGTTTCAGTGTAATTATCATCTTGAGTCGTGATATTAACCAGAATGGTATCCCAGTAGAGCAGCACTACATAGCCAACCTTGAGGCGTGCATGTGCGCTTCTACAAGTCAATATCCAGTCTTGATACAGCCGCAGGTGATTGTCTCAATGGGATCATGCATCGTGGTATTAACAGGAATGGTACCTGAATAGAGCAGCACTATATAGCCAACCATCAGGCGTGCATCTGCACTTCTAGAAGTCACTAGCCTATCTTGATATGGTCTCATAATATGTTTCTAAATGTCACTAGCCTATGACTTCAGACGTTTTAGTGTCATTAGGATCTTGCAACATGGGATTAACGGGAATGGTATCTCAGTAGAGTAGCACTATATAGCCAGCCACGAGGCGTGCATGTGCGCTTCCACAAGCCAATACCCCATCTTTATATATGCCTCATATGTCTCAGTGTCATTGGGATCTTGCAACGCGGGATTAATGTTGAAGGCATGAATTGCCTGTGAAATATGTTGGTCTCTATTCTGCAAATACCTGAAAAGTTGGTCACATAGTTCCATACTGCTCATTTTTCAAAAACTTGGTCTATTCTAGATTTAAAACAGTTCAGGGTATGACTTGAGATGACATTATCAGGTAGTGACTTCCAGTCAGTTATTATTCTTTGGCTGAAGGAGTGTTTCCGAAGTTCCAGGTTGCATCTGTTTTTGTAGAACTTGTGTTCATGACCTCTTGTGTGAATGGTGGGTTCAGGTTGCTGGGGAAAGAATATGTGAGGGTCTATGCAGTCAATTCCCTTTACAACTTTGAACACTTGTATCATGTCACCGCATCTTCTCTGATATAATAGTGATGGGACCTTCAGTGAGACTAATCTTTCATCATAGGGTACATTCCTTAAGTTGGGGATTATCTTTGTGGCTCTTCGCTGAATCTTTTCAATTTCTTTGGTGTCCAGTTTGTAGCGCGGTGACCAAAGTACATTGCCATACTGAAGGTTTAAAAGGGCCTTCTAAATCCCTCACTGACCATCCTTCAGTGGTATACACACCTTCTCTGACGCCAGCAGTTGAATCGCCTTGAGCAGATGCTGACCAACCACCACCACTACCAGCAGCAGCAGCAGAAGCAGCAGAAGCAGATGGAGAGCGCCGCCGCGCAGCCGCGCCACCACCACGCCATCCATGCGCACCCTAGCGGGGAGTTGCGGAAGCTGCGCAGCTTACACACTCTCCAACCACAGCGCGCCCTCTGTCAGTCAGTCTCTGCACATCGGCACATGCGCACGCGCACACACGCGCGTACTCCCCACAGACCGAGGCTCCGAGAGCCGGCTGCCAGTAATAGTACCGCGTTTACTCACCAGGAGGCTTTTACGCCACCCACACCACACTCACCCCGACACCAGACCTCCCTCACAGGAAGCTCGCGCTGCCAACCAACCACTACTTGCCACCGGCACCAGAGAAGTAGAAGCGGCGGGAGGAGTATTACGCATTGCGTATTGCGTATTGCGCTTCTGGAAGTAGGGGATTTCTTCAGTAGGACATCATTAACTAGGACACCCTTTTCAATCCGGATCTAACGGACATCTCAGATACAAGCTTGCAGGAAAGTGGTGCACGCAGGGAATGGACTTTTGTGGATGTATAAAAACAACCTCCCACCCCCATCTCTTCTCTGAGCATCCCCGCATCCCGCATCTCCGCATCTCTGCATCCCTACCCCTATCTTCCATCTCACAGGACCGGACTAAGTGGCTGGATGGAGATGTCTGTTTAGTGTTACTTAACGGATCTAGCACGCAACTGGCTTGTGGTTTTTGTTGTTTTATCTGTGGCGTTCTTGAGAGTCAGGCACACGGGGAATTGCGACCGCAACTGCACAACACTATCAGGTGGGTTCTATTTTTTGTGTGGTAAATGATCATTTTATTCAGTGAATAAAGGTATTTTTTTCAGCGCTGAGGCAGGGGTCTTCCGGCCATCTTATGTTACATTCATTCACATATATATCGTCTTTATTTTTCTGCAAAGCTCCTTCCCGATATTAAGATTGCAGAGGCCAATGGTTTTGAGTTTTTGTAATTTTCTGGGATAAATATAATTAGGTTGACCATTATAATCTATCTTACTTTAGCTTGAAGTGCCGTTCCTTTAAATGGCTAACTTTTGAGATATTTGCGGCGCAAACATGACAAATTAATTTGGGCAAGCACAGCAAATTCTGACACCATATGCTTCAGCAGTAGCAGCATCCATTAAACCATCTCTGTATTTATTCCCTTCTATTTGTAACATATTCTTAATAAGTGCATCATTATCTACGTTAGATATGTAGAATCAATTCTAGATAATTGTTTTGGTTTTTGAAAATTTGGTGCTTCATAGGGCTATGCATATTTAAGGGAGTTGACACTCTGCTTCTGTTAAAAAATAAAAGTTGAAATTAAGATGAACACATGTGTTTCTTCGCTTGGGAAACACTGCCAGTAACATTAGCTGATGGAGCCAATGGCACTCTTGGAGATAACTAACTGTCCCATATAGAGAAAACAAACTGTTAGTCCCAAATTGGGACAATGACAACATTACCAAGGGGATAAGCCTATACAAAGAATTATTTTTTTCTTATCCACCCTCCTCTCCTTTTCTTTGCTCCGCTTCAGTTGGTTACCCAATAGTTATTACAAAATTATTATTACAGCGGAAAACGCAGAAAGTCAGGAGGGTCCTCCCCCCCCCCCCCCCAAATGGCAGGCCTGTAAGCAGGTATAGATGGAGGGTTCAGATTTGGCCTTTTCGGGGTTCCTAATTTGTTTCACTCGCAGTCGCAACCCCCCACCCCGATTGTAATGCAATTCGCGTCTTATAGCAATTAATTTGTGTGCTCGCAAGTCTATGGTATTCAGCCTCATCCATGTTGATGAGGTTCTATTGTATACTCTGATTGTGTTTTTGTTTGCGATGGGGTGGAGTGGGGTTCCAGGCAACTAGACAACCCCCATGCGTTTACCCCTGTATGTATGTATTCATGCAGTAAAGTATGTGTCAATATTATGTTCCCCACATCTCTGTGTGTGTATTTGAAGAGTTCAGGTGCAAAACCCGATAAATCCAGTTTAGTAATTCTCTGTAAAATAGAATTCATTGTTGTGCATTACAGGTAAAGTCTATCAATTGCATATTGGGTCATAATGCATTATAATTTATACAACAGATGTGTTACTTTCTGCGAAAACAACTGATTTTATTATTGGAATGATGGCAGCTTCAGCTCAAACCTGGTTTGTTTGTTGTTCTTTTACTTCCTAGAAGCATCTAAGGTCATATCAGGACGGGTACCGAATTGTGACAGTGCGCACTCACGGCGACTTTATAGTGCTGCCCCACTAGGAGACCTGGGGCCGTATGCAGGAGTCAGTGTTAGGGAGGCGAAACGGTGTTTGGCGGGAATTCCGGGTTAGCGGCGAAAAAATGGTATGCACGAGTCAGTGTTAGGGCTAACACCAAAGCCTTAACCGGTGTTACCTTACCCCTAAAAAATATTAGGTTTAGCGAGTTTATTAGGCCCAAATCTATTCAATGCTGTCATTTTTAACAGAATTAGATATGCAATAAGTGAAATTTATTCAAATTAACCCTAATTTCGAACCCTCCTTAATGCTACCGCCGCAGTGGCGGCGATATTAATAGTTATATTTTCGAATCGACGAACGTAAAGTAAACAAATCGCCGCCGCCGCATCGACCTCCCTTTCCATACTGGCGGTGGCGGCGATTTGTTTACTTTACATTCGTCGATTCGAAAATATAACTAGTAATATCGCCGCCAATGCGGTGGTAGCCTTAAGGAGGGTTCGAATTTAGGATTAATTTGAATAAATTTCACTTATTGCGTATGTAATTCTGTTAAATATGATCGCATTTAATACATTTGAGCCTAATATATGCCTACAAACGCAGAGGGATTTCCCAAATCTATTAATAAATTCACGTTTAGCTATAATGTAAGTGTTACGCGCTCCTGCATACGACTTGACACAGTTCCCGATTTCGGTGATAGCTAAACGGTAACAGGCTCTAACACCAAAACCCGCTAACACTGACTCCTGCATACGGCCCCAGGCCGCCAGCACCATGACCTAGTATCCTACTTAGTCACATTATACTGACACTGAACCGACCAGTCTTAAACCTGGTAGTCATGGTTCCATTTCGACCCAAATGATATTTATCGGGGTTTTTTTTGCGCCTGGAGTCTTCATATGTGTGTGGGGCACATATCAGATAGTGACGTCATGGGAAATATACCAGAATAATATGGAGGCTAATATAGTCCGACAGTAAATGGGAAGCACTTGGTAGGAAACAATTTGTTATATCATCATATCGATTTGCATAGACTACATAAAGGTGCACATATGGGGTTCAGCATCATGGTAAAATCTGAGTTTCTGCCACAATAGATTCTGACTTGTGATAATTCGCTCCTGGCAACTCCTAATACACTAACATAATGCACACAATATATGGATATATATGTATATATATATATATATATATATATATATATGGCGAACGTTAGTGTAGGAGGGGAAGTCTCGGAATCGTTCAGGGTTACCAATGGGGTCAAGCAAGGTTGTGTACTGGCCCCCACAGTCTTCTCCATCTTCCTATCAGCAATGCTCGACGAGGCTTTCCGAGACATGGGGGATGGCATCTATATACAGTCCAGACAGAGCACTGACCTATTCAATGTCGCACCCTTCAGAGTGAAGACCAAGACTACTCGGATACTGGTGAGAGAGCTGCTATTCGCAGATGACAGTGCACTGGTTGTCCACTCTGCTGAAGAGATCCAGAAAATAGTGGACACTTTCTCTGATGCATCAAAGAAGTTCGGCTTGAAGATTAACATCAAGAAGACAGAGTTGCTGTACCAACCCAACTCTACAAGAACCCGAGAGGAGGATATCATGATTGACGGAAACAAGCTGAACTCTGTTCCGGAATTCACCTACCTCGGAAGCACTATATCAAGTGATGGACGCATTGATGCTGAAATACAGAGGAGGATGGACAACGCTGGTGCATCTTTCAGCTGACTACGCCAGAGACTCTGGAACAACCACATGTGTCCATGCGGGTCAAAGGCAAGATCTACCATGCAATCGTGCTATCCACCCCAAGGCCTGCACAATGTACATACGACAGGTGAAAAAGCTGCATACCTTCATGCTGCGACATCTGGGTTCAATCATGAGGCTAACCTGGAAGGACAAAGTGCCAAATATGGAAATACTCGAACAGACAGGGCTGCCCTCTATGGAAGATCTTCTGATCAAAAAGAATCTCTGGTGGACTGGACACCTAATGAAGATATCATCAGATAGGCTACCAAAGCAGATCCTCTATTCTCAACTGTCTTCTGGTTACCGAAAGAGAGGGCGCCCTCGTCTCCGGTTCAAGGATACCATCAAGAGAAACCTGAAGCTGAGAGACATTAAGACCGACTCATGGGCATCACTCTCACAACAGAGAGCCAAATGGAGAGCGGCAGTCAAGTAATGAAAGCAGTCTTTGTTGCGTCATGACCGGCAGCATGATGATGATGATGATATGTATATATGTACATATATATGTATATGTGCACTATAATATATTATTGGAATATAAACAAGGATACTAACTCTCTTCAATTTTCTCTATGAGTATATACCATTTAGTGATTTATCTAGGCTGTACTGCATGCCGCATCTAGTTCCAGATTCGGCCACACCGGAGCCACTAGGCTTGTATGCCAGATGGGCCTGGTTGTTATATCTATATATGTACATAAATAAGTATATATGTACATATATACATATACACATAGGCCTATATACATATCCACATATATACACATGTACACACCTACACATATACACACCTACGCACATATCACATACACACCTACACACAAATACACACATGCACACATAAAATATGCACACACACAAATAAATATACGCACATAACACATACCCACATATACACACCTACCCATATACACACATACACACATACATACACATGAACACACATACACACATACACATACACACATCTACGCATACACACATCACCTATATACATATATACACACATATATACATATATACATATATACATATACATACATGACACCCTGTTCTCACCTGGCCATTTTCCTCAGAAGTGCCCGTCCAACATGTTTGCACCTAAATGCTCGTTCTCAGTGCGCCATTTGCAGTTGAGCGGAGATTTAGGCGCTGCGTGGCTCGCCCGTTTGGTTCAAAGCCCCTAGATGGGTGATTGGTTCGCCAAACCCCCGACAGAGGCTAGGTGCCGGCTTTGTAACCCCCCACCCCACCGCCCCCGCCGGCGCCGGCGCCTCCATCCCCGTCACCCGGGGGACACGCCCGGTCCCGGCGCCAGCGCACCGGCATCACATCCGGTTCCTTACACGCGCAGAACGCACCCAAACTCGCGTGTCGTAGGCTGGGTATACACTATCCGAATGGTTCCAACGTTCCGTGCCGATTTTGTTCCGATTATGTTCCGATTTTGTACTGATTTTGTTCTTATTTTGTTCTTATTTTGTTCCGAATTTGGACCGATTTTGTTCTCATTTTTTCTGATTTTTGTCCCAATTTTGTTCCGATCTTGTGCCGATTTTGTTCCGATCTTGTCCTCATTTTGTGCGGATTTTGTTCCAATTTTGTGCCGACTTTGTGGCGATTTTGTTCCGATATTGTTCCGATTTGTTTCGATTTTTGGGATGAATTTGTGCCGTCTTTGTGTCGATGTTGTGCCGATTTTGTGCCGATTTTGTGCCGACCTTCTTCCGATGTTGGACCGATTATGTTAGTGTATTAGTTGGACTGGACCCCCCCCCCCCCCCCCCCCACACACACACACTCACTCCCCCCTCCCAGCAACAATGCTCTAGTCTCCACAAGTGGTTAACGAATTTGCTTTTCTCGGTGTGCGTCTAAAACAAGCTCCCTTGGAGCAGGCACACACGGCGAGAAGCAGCACACATTCAATATGCTACAGCTGCTGCATTGGTACAATCGGTGTATTGGTACAGCTGTTGGATTGGTAGTACTGGTGCTTTGGTACTACTGGTGCATTGGTACTCCTAGAGCATTTGTACAGCTGCAGGATTGGCACAGTTGTTGGATTGATACAGTTGTTGTATTGGTACGACTGTTGGATTGGTACATGGCTGCATCGATACATCTGCTGTATTGGAACCTATATTGCAATGGTACATCTACTATCCTGGAAGATGTGCAGCATTGGTCCATCTGCTGCATTGGTACAGCTGTTGTTTTGGTACAGCTTCTATATTAATACACACTGTTACATTGGTAACATCTGTTGCATTGGTACATCTGTTGTATTGGTGCTGATGGTATATTGGTCCAAATGGTACACATGTGCACATTTGCTTTACTTACACACATACTGCATTGGAACACCTGCTGAGTTTATAAAGTGCTGCATTAGTTCAACTTCTGCATTAGCATGACTGATTCATTAGTGCAACTATTGACTTGGTGCACCTGATTCTTTAGTACAACTGCATTAGTCTCTCCGATACATTGCTGAATTTCTAGTACACTTACTACATTGGTACATCTGCTCCTTTAGTAGAGCGGCTGCATTGGAACTACTACTATATTGGTACAATAATGTACAGATAGAATGTTGCATTGGAACACATGCTGCATTAGTGTGACTGATTGGTGTCATGGGTCAAGCTGTTTCATTGGTCCCCCTCCTACGTAGGTTCTCACCAGTAACTGTATTGGTGCGATGGCTGCCGGTACATGTGATGATACAACTCTGGTATTTATTGATACAGCTCCTATAAAAGCGTAGACCGGACACAATGGCAGAATCTTTAGACTGCAGGCCTGGTGTGCGGGAGATGGGGACTTCGTTTCCCGGTCGAGTCAAACCAATGACTTATAAAGTTGATACTTATCGCTCCCTAGCCTGGCACTCAGCATTAATAGGATAGGGCAAGGAGTGGATAGCTCAGTCAGGATAATGTGACTGAGTGTGATATCGGCTCATGGTGCCAGAAGCCTGATTTCCCAGTGGGCCAGCACTATAAAGTCACCATGAGTGTGCACTGTCCCAAGTCGGTACCCATCCTGGTATGACCTTAAGATGTTGCCAGGATGTAAAACTCCAAAAACCAAGCTACAAAAGCAATTGATTCATGAACACACAGGACTGATTAATTATGGCACATATTCGCTGACAAATTCATGCGACTGTACATAATAACTCTCCTCTTTATCGACTCAACCTCTTCATACTGACTGCTAATTTCGCGGATTAATGGCTGCTGTGGCTCTCCCTGCCAACCACCGTGACCCTAGCAACCGTGGCAATCAGTCGGTTTACCACATCCCCACCGACCACTCCACAACCACATACTTGGAGATGCACACAGTACACGGAGGACCATTGGTGTTTCACATCCTGGCAACATCTAAGGTAATATCAGGATGGGTACCGATTTCTGACAGTGCACACTCATGGTGACTTTATAGTGCTGCCCCACTGGGGAGGCTGGCACTGTGACCCAATTTCCTACTCAGTCACATTATCTTGATTCTGAGTTAACCAGTCTTTGCCCTATTCTACTAGTAATGCTGAATGCCAAGCTCGGTAGCGACAAGTATAACTTTAGATTGGTTTGACTCAACTGGGATTCCAAACCCCGATCTTCCGCATGGGGAGCCTGTGCACAACCGATTCGGCCACCGCGTCCGCTGTGTGCAGGGAGGTGGCATCACGATATCAGTGGTTCCTCTTGTCAGTATCTATTAAAGAGTTAGTTGGGGTGATGTGTTATGGTGGGTTAGTTGGCTTACTGAGGGGCAGTTGGCTTACTTCACATCAAAGCACATCATCATCAATTTCTGTGTACACGCCTAGCATATATATAACACTCTACAGGCAATGTCAATTATCAGAGTAGTATAATGCCTAGTACACACCTACCGTTTGTGCGCACCCACCTACCGTATACGATCTAAAACTGCCCGTTTCGCACGCAAAAATCGCTAGGTGTGCGCTCCCCGCGCACACCTAGCGATTGCGATTCGCGACTAAAAACTCAGTTTTAGGGCTAAAACGGGGCTGATTACGATTGCGATTCGCGATTCGAAAAATGAATCGGCCCGTTTTCAGTTTTAAGCAGGTCGGGTCAAGTCGCGAGTTTTAGTGCGCGAATCGTATATGGTAGGTGTGTACCAGGCATTAATCGGTTGATTGTTGGAGTTTTATGTCCTGGCTACATCTAAGGTCATATCAGGATGGGCACTGACTTGTGACAGTGCGCACTCATGGCGACTTTATAGTACTGTCCCGCTGGGAAATCAGGACACCAGTACCATGACCCAATATCCCCATCTGTCATTTTATCTTGACATTGAGCTAACCAGTCGTTGCCATATCCTATTAATGCAGATTGCCTGGGTAGGAAGCAACAGGTATCAATTATATAAGTCATTGGTTAGACTCCACTGGGAACCGAACTCCCGAGCTCCCGCATGCGAGGCGCGCACTCTACCAATTTGACCATCCTGCCTGCTGAGTGGTATAAATATCATAGGTTATCCCAAATGGGTGTGATTCACATACTGAACTAGCCAGCTCAGGTATATATAACACCTACTACACACTACAAGACGGGATTGCCGAATGCGTTGAGCATCAGTTTCCTGTTTTGGTAGATCGTGGGATTCGAAGCCATGGGTTCGAACCTTGGGCGAGTCAAAGCAATTACTTTAAAATTGATACTTGTCACTTTGTAGCCCAGTGCTCGGTATTATTCGGATAGGGCAAGGACTGGTTGGCTCAGTGTCAGGATAAGGTGACTGAGTGGGATATCGTGTCATGGTGCTGGTGGTCTGGTGCCCCAGTGGGGCAGCACTATAAAATCACCATGAGTGCACACTGTCAAAAGTTGTTATCCATCCTGATATGATCTTAGATGTTGTCAGGATGTAAAACTCCAACAAACAACCAACCTAATTCACATACTATTAAATACTCGGTCAGTCTCAAGTGCCTCACTGCACTTCACATGTTAATGCTAACACCGTTGCCATCTTGCAGTGGAAACTTTGCTTTTAACAGATGTGTCAGTTGTAGTTCCTTTTGGCAATCAGGTCAAGGCCTAAGCTCTAAAATACACAATCTGCTGATATACGTGTATTATTTGTGGTATAAATACATGATTTATGCAAATATTATTAAAGAATGCTATTGGTGGATGGTTGTACTTGCATTTGCATGTGTTTGGTGTGATATATGGTTCTAGGGAATTGTTGGAGCAGCCTGGGCAACCTTCATACGATTATGGATTCTGCTGTTATTTATACCGCCTCCTGTAATTATTTGTAATATATTCCTTTCTGCTTTCCATGTGACAAAAGTGGTAACCAGGTTCTGAGAACAACCTATGTAATTATATGTCTTGTAGTTGCTATTTAGTCAGTGCTGTCCTATTATAATGTTGCTGAGTACTTTCTTTCGCTGTCAGTCGAGAAGTAGGTGTGAGTGATAAATGGTGGTTTCTATGAGACAGATGCTAAAAGACCCTTTCCATGCACCATTTGCAGTGAGCTACTCGTACTAGCCACAATAGTAATTCTAGCCAATGCCATCAGAAGGAAGGTTCTTTATAAGACCCATTTCATATAGCATGCTGCAATATTAGTCCTTTCTATTGCTATCAAATGGTAAATTGGCGGTGGAAATCCCATATAAGACCCTTTCCACCTAGCATGCAGCACAGTGAAGTACAGCACACATTAGTTATTTCCACTAGCGTCAGATGGCAGGTTAGCAGTGGAAATCCCCTATAAGACCCTTTCAAACATAGCATGTAGCACAGTGAGGTACAACACACATTAGTTCTTTCCAGTATCATCAGAGGGAAGTTTGGTTGGTGGTGGAAATCATCTATTATAAGTGCTAACCTGTGGTGGTGAGTGGAGAACTGTAGAGTGCTGAGTATTTAACCTGTTTCAGGCCAGAGTCTGCTGCATTTAAAACCTCCACTGTGAGATGACTGACACGTGCTGTCCCCACGCCCGCAACTCCAGTTTACTACAAAACCATCGACTGTTTTCGCTCTAATTAAATACAACCACTTAGGCCATATCAAGATAACTACTATCCATAATGAACATACTTCTTTTATTGTCCTTAATGTAATTGTTTTGCGTTTTGTTTTTGTTAAAAAGAAGAGTGAACATTTTCTGGGAAACTAGTTTTTTAAATATTGTAGTTGATCTAAGTGATATTAACGTTGCTGAAACAGGTGCCTACAAGCAGCTGATGAGCTGCTCACTGAGGTAGTTTGTGTGGAGGTATATTGAGCTGCTCTATGTACTCGTTTGTGAGCCTTATTGTGAGGTATTATATTTGCTGCTGTGTTAGCTCTTCTGTGAGTTTCTCAGCGTGGTGCTCAGTGTGCTGTTCAGTGTGCTGTTCAGTGTGGTGTTATGTGTGCTGTTCAGTGTGCTGTTCAGTGTGTTGCTCTGTGTGGTAGGCTACGTGTGCAGCTCTGTGAGCTGGTCTGTGAGCTGGTATGTGAGATGGTCTGTGAGCTGGTCTATGAGCTCTGGTCTGTGTGCTGTTCTAGGAACTGGTGTGTGAGCTAGTCTGTGAACAGGTATGTGAGCTTGTTTGTGAGCTGGTCTGTGAGCTGGTATGTGAGCTGGCCTGTGTGATGTTCAATGAGCTCCTCTGTGAGGTGGTATGTGTGCTGGTCTGTGAGCGGCTCTCTGTGAGTGGCTTTCTGAGAGTTGCCCTCTGAGCGGCTCTCTGCGAGTGACTCTCTGTGAGTGGCTCTCTGTGAGTGGCTTTCTGAGAGTGGCTCTCTGAGCGGCTCTCTGTGAGTGGCTCTCTGAGAGTGGCTCTATGTGAATGGCTCTCTGAGAGTGGCTCTCTGGGCGGCTCTTTGAGAGTGGCTTCCTGAGAGTGGCTCTCTGAGCGGCTCTCTGTAAGGGCTGTCTGTGAGTGGCTTTCTGAGAGTTGCCCTCTGAGCGGCTCTCTGCGAGTGACTCTCTGTGAGCGGCTCTCTGTGAGTGGCTTTCTGAGAGTGGCTCTCTGAGCGGCTCTCTGTGAGTGGCTCTCTGAGAGTGGCTCTATGTGAATGGCTCTCTGAGAGTGGCTCTCTGAGCGGCTCTCTGATATTGGCTTACTGAGAGTGGCTCTCTGAGCGGCTCTCTGTAAGGGCTGTTTGTGAGTGGCTTTCTAAGAGTGGCTCTCTGAGAGTGGCTCTCTGAGAGTGTCTCTCTGAGAGTGGCTCTCTGAGAGTGGCTCTCTGAGAGTGGCTCTCTGAGAGTGGCTCTCTGAGAGTGGCTCTCTGAGAGTGGCTCTCTGTGAGTGGATAGCTCCGCATGGTGATTGAGCTGTAGTGCTTGGTCTGGTGTGGTTTGGTATTCCTCCCTCGTGCAGCTCTTCTGAAGTAAGCCGTGTTCACAATGTGTGGGTCGTTGAGTGTGTATGTGTAAGGGGCTGAGGCAGGACCTAAGCGAAGAGAGGCGGGGCGCAGCGAGAGAAACGGGTGGCACGGCGCAGCCAGGCGACAGGGTGGGCGAGGTGGGTGAGGTGGGTGAGGTGGGTGAGGTGGGTGAGGTGGGTGAGGTGGGTGAGGTGGGTGAGGTGGGTGAGGTGGGTGAGGTGGGCGAGGTAGGTGAGGTGGGCGAGGCGGACGAGGCGGGTGACATGGGGCGGGCGAGGGATGCCGGGACAATGTTGTGTTGAGAAGAGTCGTGTGGGCAGATGGGGCAGGTTTTTTGGTTGGTTATTGGAGTTTTACATCCTGGCAACATCTCAGGTCATATCAGGACGGGTACCGACTTGTGACAGTGCACACTCATGGCGACTTTATAGTGCTGCCCCACCTGGGAGACCAGGCCACCTGTACCATGACCTGATATCCCGCTCAATCACATTATCTGGACACTGAGCCAACCAGCCATTGCCCTATCCTAATAATGTCGAGGGCCTGGCGGCTAGGAAGCAACAACTATAAATGTTTAAGTCATTGGTTTGAAGCAACCAGAGATCGAACCTATGGGTTCCAAATCCCACGATCTACCAAAACTAGAAATGGACGGTTTACTAATTCGGCCATCCCGTCGTGTGACGGGGCAGGATGTGGCGAGGCAGTGTTGGGGTAAACCGGAAGTACTGCGGCTGAGTGGGGTGGGAAGAGGCAGGCGGAGGAAAGAGGCGGCGGGGTTGAGAGGCGAGTGGGGGTGAGAGGCCGGTGGTGAGAGGTGGGCGGGGGTGAAAGGCGGGCAGCGGTGAGAGGCGGGCGGAGGTGAGAGGCGGGCAGGGGGTGAGAAGCGGGCGGGGATGATAAGTGGGCGGAGGTGAGAGGCGGGCGGAGGTGAGAGGCGGGCGGAGGTGAGAGGCGAGCGGGGTTGAGAGGCGGGCGGGGGTGATAGGTGGGCGGAGGTAAGAGGCGGGCTGGGCTGAGAGGCAGGCAGCGGTGAGAGGCGGGCGGGGGTGAGAGGCGGGCGGAGGTGAGGCGGGATCGCCAGCAGGAGCGGCTCGCAGGTGGGCACGGTGCATAAGGTTAAGCGGGCCAGAACACTGAACAGCCAGCTGTGGATAGAGAGTGAACTGCACTTAGAGCCTCATGGTGGTGAGCAGCTCACAACCTGGAAGTATATGGGCGACCCTTGAACTGCTCACCGGGCTCCTCGTAAACCACGCCGAGACCGCCGGGAGCTCCCTGCCGCTCTGCCCGGGAGCTCCTCTCGCTCTGCCCTGGAACTCCCGCAGCTCCGCCCGGTAGCTCCTCCCGCAGCTCCGCCCGGGAGGTCATCCCGCTCCGTTCCGGGGCTCCCCTCACCTCAGGCCGGCTGAGTTGCTCGCCAGACACCTGTCAGCCCGCTAACCCTCCGGGATGCTATCGCAATATTCGCTGGGCTTCCTGCTCCTCCTCCTCCTGTTGATGCTCGCTCGTTCGCCTGCTGCTCAGTCAGTCGGTGGCTTCCCTGATTCTGTAAGATTAAGACTAAGAGGCACGGCTTCCAAGTTTCCCGCTTAGCACATGCTGCCTCACTACTTGTTACCCCACCAACACCACACAACGGGCGCTGGGGTTGAATTTGTAGAGCACAGGCCTCCTGTGTGGGAGATCGGGAGTAAAATTTACGTGTCGAGTCAAACTGATGACTTTACAAAATTGATGCTTTTCGTTTCTTGGCTTAGCACTCAACATTAATAGGATAGGGCAAGGATTGGTTAGCTCAGTGTCAGGATAATATGCTTGAGTGGGATATTGGGTCATGGTCCTGGTGGCCTGATTTCCTAGTAGGACAGCACTATAAAGCCATCATGAGTGCACACTGTTACAAGTCAGTACCCATCCTGATATGATCTTAGATGTTGCCAGGTCGAAAAACTCCAACAACCAACTAACACCACTTGTTACCCCACCACCACCGCGCACCCCATGCACACAACACACACCAGACACACCACCCACACAACACACACCACACACACAACACACACACCACACACACAACACACACCATACACATACACGGTCGGGTGCTCAGCCTAGTTGGGCTTCTTTCCTACACGCGGTGAGTAACTCACCTTCTCTGCCAGACCTGCCACCCCCCTGCCTCAGTGAATCAGCGCAGCCAACCGTCAGGCGGCATGGGTTAGAAGCTGGCTCCATTCTCCCTGTGCAGCTCGCATATGCTTCCACTGAGCTGCTTGGAGCTGCTCGAAGCTCCTCGGGGCTCCATCAGCTTTTCACCGTTATGCAGAACAGGCTGAATTGCTCGAAGCTGTCTCAGATCCAGTTAGCGTTGATCACAGCCGATCAAGCGCTCAGAAATGCTCAAAACAGCTCGGAGTTGCTCGAAGCTATTTAAGGATTCAGAAAACTCCTGACAACCGCTCAACTACTGTGGGCATGTCTGAAGTGCCCAGAGCTTCTGGGAAGCAAAAGAGAATCGCCCAAAGCTATCACTGGTATCAGCGCCAATAGAAAATTGTGGATTGTTCAGAGCTGCTCAGACCTGCTCAGATCTGGTCAGAATTGCTCAAACCTGCCCAGACCTGCTCAGATTTGCTCAGAACATCTCATAGCTGCTTCAACTGCCAAGAGCTGCTCCTTGTAGTTCGGAATTGGTCCGAACTGCCTCTTACCGTCTTGGAACTGCTTAGATCTACTCAGATCTACTCAGATCTGAAGCTGCTCAGAACTGCTCGGAAGTGCTCCCATGAACTCGGGGCTGCCGGCAGGAGGCTCTGTGCTGCTCATATCGCTTCTAATGCCCTTCAGTGATTGGCGTCGACTGGCTGTAGATAAGCACCTGCCTCGACGCCACGCAACAGCAAAAGAAAGCAACAAAAAAAGGTTCCGCCGCTGCGAGCAGGCAATTAGTGTTTGGCATGTGTTTAGGCAGGGTATGCCGAGAGCAGTGGTTGCTTGTTTGGGGTTTACGTCCTGGCAACATCTCAGGTCATATCAGGATGGGTGCCGACTTGTGACTGTGTGCACTCATGGTGACTTTATAGTGCTGTCCCACTGGGTTGGTTGTTTGTTGGAGTTTCATGTTCTGGCATGACCGATTATCCTACCCAGTCACATTATCCTGACACTGAGCAAATCGGTCCTTGCCCTATCCTATGAATACCGAGCGCCAAGCTAGGAAGTGACAAGTATCAATTTAGTATATCATTAGTTTGACTCGACTGGGAATTGAACTCCCGATCTTGCACAAGGGAGGCCTGCGCTGGACTCATTCAGCTACTGAGGGTAGTGTTTGCGCATGGGTGCAGGCTGGTGGGAGAAACAGGTAGACACCTGCTGCCAATTTGCCGGTAGTACCACAGACATAGCTTAGAAGTGGTACTGAGGGAGTGCCTCGATGCGCCAACATGGTAAAGTGGTGGGAGGAAAAGAAAAAGACTTCCGCTACTATCATGCACACCACGCAGGAGTTTGAGATGGAGTTCAACTAACCAACGCCGTCTCCTCGATTTCGTTATTCTTCAACGGTGTCTAGATGGTACCAATATTTCTGTTTTCTTTCAAAGGTTTCTAGATAGCAAATGTCCTAAGAGATGGAGGCCCATGAAGCGTATACGTAGAAGATATGAGATTCCTGTCCAGTGTTCTTCAACGTTCCTGTACCGTGTTACTGTGAGAGTGGGATATGGATTTCTCCTTGATGATTAAGCAGGGGAAATTTCAATCACAGACAATTCGGTCTTCAGCTCCTTGCCTTATCCTACTAATGCCGAGTATCAGGCTAGGTTGCGACAACTATATATATTGATGTCATTGTTTGGACTCAGCAAGGGATCAAACTCTGGTTTTGAATTGTAGATCTGAATTCATTCGGTCAGGATTCGAATCCTAGATCTGAATTCATTCGGTCAGCATTCGAATCTTAGATCTGAATTCAGTTGCTCCGCATTTGAATCCTAGATCCGAATTCATTTTGTCAGCATTCGAAAATCTAGATCTGAATTCATCTGGTCAGCATTCAAATCCTAGATCTGAATTCATTTTGTCAGCATTTAAATCGTAGATCTGAATTCATTTTGTCAGCATTCAAATCTTAGATCTGAATTCATTTTGTCAGCATTCAAATCCTAGATCTGAATTCATTCAGTCAGCATTCAAATCCTAGATCTGAATTCATTCGGTCAGGATTCAAATCTTAGATCTGAATTCATTCAGTCAGCATTCAAATCCTAGATCTGAATTGATTCGGTCAGCATTCAAATCCTATATCTGAAGTGATTCAATCAGCATTCAAATCCTAGATCTGAATTGATTCGGTCAGCATTCAAATCCTATATCTGACTTCATTCAGTCAGCATTCAAATCCCAGATCTGAATTGATTCGGTCAGCATTCGAATCCTAGATCTGAATTGATTCGGTCAGCATTTGAATCCTAGATCTGAATTGATTCGGTCAGCAGTCAAATCCTAGATCTGAATTCATTCGGTCAGCATTCAAATCCTTGATCTGAATTCATTCGTTCAGCAGTCGAATCCTAGATCTGAATTCATTCGGTCATACGGTCTGGTCGCATGATAACTTGTGTGTATTTATTGGAAGATGACAGAACTGTGTGATGATTCGTGGTAGGAAATGAAGGGATTGGAATGTGAGGTAATTATCGATAAAACGGCCACCTAAACCCATAGATCTATGGGTGGGTGGGTTGTGTGAGCCTTTGGTGGAATAATTACCTAGACAGACTCGTCAGTGAGTTTGGCGAGATACTGGTATAATGAACGCTGCATGCTCTTTGATGAGTTATTGCTAAAACAGGAATTTGCTGAGTTCGCCGAAGTCCTGGCGAAGTAGATCCTTGATTGATTGGTTGTTGGAGTTTTACGTTCTTGCAACATGTAGGGTCATATCAGGACGGTGTAGGTCCTTGAGATGAGTAGGTGACTGACAGGGGAAACACTTGCGGAGTAAATTAAGTTAGGTAGTGATATTTGCATAGTTAGTTGAACTTTGGGTAAATGTTGCTCTTGTATAGTGTGCTGCTGCGTAGAACTGCTGCGTAGTGTGTTAGGTGTACCCTCGATAAAACATATATTTTTTTAGGTTTCTTGGGGTTTTACGTCCTAGCAACATCGATGGTCATAACAGGACAGGTTGTGACGGTGCGCACTCATGGCAACTTTATACTACTTCCCCACTGGGAGATCAGGCCACTGGCACCATGACCCAATATCCCACTCAGGCATATTATCCTGATACAGAACTAACCAGTCCTTGCCATATCCTAGTAATGCCGAGTGCCAGGCTAGGTAGCAACAAGTATCAATTTTGTACGTCATCGGTTTGACTCGGCTGGGATTCGAACTCTGCGCCGCACTGGTTAGGTCACTGCATCCAATCTGAATTAGGTGAGCTGTTAGTAAAACATGCAGCTCGTGAGGAAGGTGAATCATAGGTAAAACAGAGTTGGCAAAAAAACATCAGAGATAGACTATAGACTTATTTCATACGACGTCAGCATAGGTATCTAGGTCAGTGCATGTGCCTTTTGGCTGCAGGACGACACACTGTCACACTGCAAACTCAATGGCTATGAGCAATCTTCATAGAGAAAAGGTGAAATATCTTTAAAACCACACCACCTAGACACAAACCGCTTGGAACACATACAGAAAACATATTCAACGAATAGATTATATTAAATTGATATGGTTAGGGTTCTGCATTTCTATTAATTTTGAATAAAATAGACGTTTTGCACTGTGCATACCGGCAAACTCAATGCATTGTCAATGGCCATAAGCAATCTTCATACAGAAAAAGTAAAATATCTCTAAAACCACACCACCTAGTCACAAACCGATTGGAACACAAATAGAAAACATATTCAACGAATAGATTATATTAAATTTATAAAGTTAGGGTTCTGCATTTCTATTAATTTTGAATAAAATAGACGTTTTGCACTGCGCATACCGACAAACTCAATGCATTTTCAATGGCCGTGAGCAATTTTCATACAGAAAAAGTGAAATATCTCTAAAACCACACAACCTAGACACAAACCGCTTGGAACACATATAGAAAACATTCAACGAATAGATTATATTAAATTCATAAGGTTAGGGTTCTGCCTTTCTATTAATTTTGAATAAAATATATGTTTTGTACTGTACATACCCGCAAACTCAATGCATTGTCAATGGCCGTGAGCACTCTTCATACAAAAAAGTGAAATATCTCTAAAACCACACCACCTTGACTCAAACTGCTTGGAACACATATAGAAAACATATTCTATTTATATGGTTCGGGTTCTGCATTTCTATTAATTTTGAAAAAAATAAACATTTTGCAATGTGCGGACCGGCAGTGTGCCTTCGTTCTGCAGCCAAGATGCGTGTGCATACACAATGTTCATAAACATTGAACGGGGTCTATTGCTAAAAGAGCTGTTTGCTGGATTATGTGAAATGTTTGTAAATCAGATGGACTTTGTGTTCGATGAACTACTAGTGACACAAGCACTCAGTGAGTTAGATGGACTACTTCTCACGATCTCAGCTATTCCTGGTCTTCGTGGCGGGGATGGTCGCTGGCCTATTTGTGGCTGCATTCCATTCCATTCCACGCATCCAATATTGAGTGATAGTGCTTTCCATCCGAGAACCTTCAGAGGTCATATCATGACGGGTACCCGCCCTCCTCTCGACAGTTCACTCTCCTGGTGGCTTTATATTGCTGCCCCACTGGGATATAATACCACTTTGACTATATCACAATATTACAATCAGTCACATTATTCTGACACTGCGCTCACCAGCCCTTGCCCTATCTGCGGTTCTATCACAGTACTACCAAAACCAGGCATGCTAGTGACAAATGCCAAATTTGTAAGCCTTTGCCTTGACTCTGTCAGGGATTGTCCTCATCTGAAGCAGCTGTTCAAGCTACATAGTACTAGGCCATGGAAATTCAATAACTTGAATAGTAAGATGCATTTCAATGAAACTCAATCAAGCTCAGTGACACAACTTTGACTTCATATACACCACCAACCACAAGAAAAATCATTAATTGCTCGATTAGTAATGACCGAACATAGTGGCTGACTAGGTAGACTGATCAGCTCCTGTATGGAAGCTCGCGGGATCAATCCCTAGCCGATTCAGGAAAAACCCTTCCGTTCTCTGTTGCAGAGTGGTTAGAGTGTCTGACTTTTTTATAGGTCAGACTCCTAATCTGAGGGTCGGCGGTTCGATTCCCCATGCCCCTAGCTCTGCCAATTTGGATTTCCACCGCTGTGTATAACTAACAGCGTCATCAAAGGCCGGTTGCTCTCATACCATGTCTATGTGGTGTGGGAGGTTAAAAATCCCTTGGGTCGGTAAAAGTGTAGGCTCAGGCATTTTATCGACCAGCAGTGGAGTGGGGACGACCAGTCATCTGTGACTGGGATTTCACCTGCTTGGGACAACTAATGTACCAACAACAAAAAAAGAGAGACAAATAAGTGTTCAAACTTCCTGTCTACCATTCGCTATATCGCTATAATTTACACTGGCCCCTACTTCGCCTGGTTCTTGACAATTACGTGAGGTATAAAGTACTTATTCAGATAAGACTGGTTAACTTACTGTCAGGATAATGCGACTGAATAAGATATCGGGTCATGATGCCCGGAAATGTACCCCCAGTATAAAGCCATGCACACTGACTACCGGTCCTGATGTACCCTCAGATGTGATTAGGCTGTAACCCCGTATTAACCGAACACACCTTTAGTGGTATTTCTGAATGGCGGGATTAGCCGCGTGCAGGAGATCAGGAGTTCGGTTCCCAGTCGAGTCAAACCAATGACTTATAAAATTGATACTTGTTGCTTCCTAGCCTGGTGCTCGGCATTAATAGGATAAGGTAAGGACTGGTTAGCTCAGTATCACGATAATGTGACTGAATGGGACATTGGCGCATGGTGCAGTTGGCCCGACTTCCCAGTGGGGCAGCAATATAAAGTATCAAGCTGCCATGAGTGTGCACTGTCACAAGTCGGTAGTCATGCTGATATGACCTTAGATGTTGCCAGCCAACCAAACTACGGGACATACCAGCACATACCAGAGCTCGGTAAACTCTTGGTACAACGGGTGTGTTTTCGGTGGATTGTTACTAACAATGTTAGTGAGGTGCTCATCTCTACGATCATGCAGGTAGAGGCCATATCATTGTTTTTTTAGACCCGTCAATAACCTGCTTATCCCTGCGCATTCGGAAACTACGCCATGGATTCTGAACTATGAAAGTGCAGAATGTTGATACCGCTCATGGACAATTACATTAGGTGGGCATCAAACAAGAAAAAGTTCTCTTCACACACAGGATGTATATCAATGTACACTAACACCTCTCTAAATCGACCGACCTTGGGGCCGACTTTAAGTGGTCGATTTAGGGAGGTGGTCGGTTAATGGAGTTAGAATATGGTTACAATGGTAATGTTGGGACCCCAAAAAAGCGATCGACATAGGGGAGTGGTCAATCTGTGGTGGTGGGAGGTTAGGGAGGTTTTACTGTATATATGGGTAGTGATAAACCCTTTATCGCGTGTAATAAGCTCTGTAGTGGTCTCCCCCATCGCCCTGGGTGCGTGGGGTGGGTCCTGCATGCCCCCCCCCTTCCTTGGGGTGGGACTCTAAATGTATATATATATATAATATATTATATATATTAAGAGCTCTTTTCCAAAACGCAATAAGTGCCAGTAAAAGAAATGGGTTTGCAATGCCAATACCAAGGTCATTGATCGTGTTTTGGAAAATAGCTCTTCATATATATTAAGCTCTTCATGTATTTAGATATTTCAAGAGTTCTTTTCCAAAACACGATATTGGCATTGGCATTGTAAACTATTTTTTTTGGATTGGCGGTTATTGCGTTTTGGTAAAGAGCTCTTCATTTGCATCTTTGGTAGATTCAGACTGAAAGAGAGGAGGAATATAGTAGTGTAGGAAAGAATAGCCAGGAGGCGCCACAAGATAACTGGAAGAGGATGCGTTGACAGCAGATAACACAGAGTAGAGCAACATGGGTTGGTTTATTCTGTAGCTATTACTTTTCACACAATGGCTTATGTCTATAGAATTCCAGGTATTTACACAAAAGCAATCTGGCAATAGGAAATTAATCAATACCGTATCAAATCGTACTTAGTATATATATTGAGTTATTTAACGAAGATCATTATATTATTATATATAATTATAATAAATACTCAGAATAGTTGTTGGTTGAGTCACTGCAGGAGACTGAGAAAATGTTGATGGTACCGTAAATGATGTTAGGAGCAGATAGCGAGTGGTGGGAGGTGGTGCCACTGTTGGAGCTGAGGTTGAGTAGGTTGGAGCAGTAGATGACCAGCCCGAGGCTCCATCACCCGATTACTAGCATGTGGTGCTGAGGAGCGAGTATGGAATTCCAGGTTATTATACTCATATAATTCTTATACAGGATATATCCT
This sequence comes from Branchipolynoe longqiensis, assembly GCA_030323885.1. NCBI lineage: Eukaryota > Metazoa > Annelida > Polychaeta > Phyllodocida > Polynoidae > Branchipolynoe > Branchipolynoe longqiensis. The sequence goes on from CM059196.1 coordinate 79,953,853, forward strand.
TGTACATTATAATATGTTATATATTCCATATTACAGCGATGTATTGTCCGATCTGGTACAGTTGGCCTTGAATTATCAGAAATCTTGGTTTTCATTCCAATAGCGGAATTAACAAATAGGATACTAGAGTGAAATGATGATGAAAAGGACAACAGCACTCAGATATTTGCAAACACCATAACTCGTTTAGTTTGCCTGCTATGTGGTACAGGCTTCCATAGAACATCGCTTCTATTTTGTTCATATATGTGTGCATTCCTTCCATTCAGTATGCTTAGTATCCTATGCTTTCACGACGCTTATATTAGATTATCTCATTTAACATAACCATAATTATAGTATTCGATTATCTCATTTGGTATTCGCCTCGTCCTGACCTTAGATGTTGCTAGGACGTAAACCAACAACCAACCAGCCATTTAATATTTGTAATACATTTTGACAGATTTCCACGCTATTTTAATCACCAATTACAATGGCAGAACAGATGGAATTGTTCTGCTAGGAAACACAAGCTGAACAGTGCAATGTCATCAAATATAGCACGGTAATATATGACTCCTACTAGCTCAGTGGATCTATAAATATACATGCATATGAAACCACACGATTGTAATGACCTGCCTTATGTATTCCCACCAGGAGACGCCAGTGAGACCCAGGAGGAGACATGGCTTACCTGCGAAGGAGCTCAGTACCTGGAAGCAGTGTGTTCGTCTGCCTCGTCACTATGGAGATACCGCGTCGTGGAGTAAGAGGCGTCGTCGCAATTGTCGTCTGCCTTCTGTGTCTCGTCTCCGGAGGATCAAACTCGGTCCCTAACGGTGAGAGCGGAAATTATGACTTATTATAGGAAGTTCTGGATGCTTTCTGCACGCCAACTGTCTAAAATATATATACATATATATATATATATATATATATATAGTTAGCATAATATTATGCAGATATAATTCTTCGGCAGGAGGTATTATAATTTAACCTAATATTCTATCATTTTTGTATTAGTTATTAACCATTCTGATATAGGCTATGCTAATCTGCGGGAATTTAGGGCTACGGTGGCGCCACCATCGTCGTTTATTGGTACTTGTGCGCCAACTGCGCCCAAGACACTATACACAGACTATATATAGAGTATCATTATATGAAGCTTTCGTGGATACTCGATGAAGGATAGCTTATTTCAACAATGTCTGATAATCGATTACAGTGTTTATTTACATATACAATAAAACCTCTCTAAATCGACCGATCATGGGTCCGATTTAAGTGCTCCATTCAGGGAGGTCGTCGGTTTAAGGAGTTGGAATACTGTCACAATGGTGTTGTTGGGACCCAAGTAAAGAAATTGGTATAGGGAAGTGGTCGATCTGTGGAGGAGGTCGGTTAGAGAGTGTTTGCTGTATATATAATTAGATATACATAGATACACATGCATACATAATGCATATATGTACATATGTATGCATATCTATGCACATATATTGATCTATATACATCTATATACATGTGAATAAATACCGTCCTGATATGACCTTAGATCTTGCTAGGACGTAAAACAACAACAAACAAACTGTATATATGTAATATGTATGTATGCAAATAAATATGTATACATACATACTTATATATGCAGATATGCATATATATATAAGCCATTATACAAGTATAATAAGCGGGATGATCCATCTACTCCCCACCCACTAAGTCATCGGCTTGTCACCTCTACTCATTAGGTCATCTACTGGTACCACCTGACCTCCTCACGTGGCGCCACCTGTGCACCTACCATATATATTATATATATATATAAGCACATACTCATTTGGCTGAAAGATGATTAATCCGGGTTTTGGAAAACTGAAATCCCCCAAATTAAAGTTCCAACTTTTTGTATAAATACAATCCAGGCCCTTTTGACTAAGCCTTCTTTCAGCACCTGGTGTCCCCCTCGCATCCCCACCCCCCCCCCCCCCACCCCCAACCCCACCCACTCCCCCACCCACCCCCACCCACCTCCCCACACTCATCTCCCCCCCCCCCCCCACAAACACCCACCCACCCTGCTTCACATGCACTCTGCCCACTTCAACATCCGGTCGTCTGCCCACTCCCTGCATTCCCTCCTTCACTGCCCCAGTTGAGTTGGGTCATGCGCGGCTAGAGTGGATGACGCATGCGCAAGATTCCCTGGTTCTAAAATCAGCGCCCCTTGGTTCCCTAACCTCCCCCCTCTCTCAATCCGCCCTCCGCTTCCTCCCATCCACTTCCTCCCATCCCCTTTTCCCTTCCATTGACTGAGAGATGTCCGTGTGCACTCACTCCTCACCGCCCTTGTCCACACTCGCAGAACAATGGCTGCTTATCTTTCTGGTTTTGTCTTCTTTTGTTTTAGTGATTGTTTGTTTATTCTGCTCATAAACGGTTAAGTGCCAAGCACTTGTTTTCGCCGATATGCAGTAGTAGTCATAATCCATACGGATTGATTTCCTTTCCAATTTCTTTGGTTTTCGATCATATTTATGTACATAGATAACACTTGTAATTCCTTGTATCTATGCAATTAGTGTTTTAATCTAAATATACTACGTTAATGTCTTGTTTGTTTTTGTCATACCTTTGAAGGTTAGGTTTGTAGATAATTTGTACGGATTTCAGGTACAGTAAAACCTGTCTAAATTGACCGACCATGGGACCGACTATAAGTGGTCCATTTAGGGAGATGGACTGTTTAGAGAGTTGGAATATCCTTACAATGGTACTTTTGGAACACAAATAAAGCGATCGATATAGGAGAGTGGTCGATCTGTGGAGGGGTCGGTATAGAGAGGTTTTACTGTACTCAAACATTATTCCCCCAACCCTCCCACGGTGAAACAAAGCGACACATCCTCCTTCCACCCGGGCGCGGTAGCTGAGTCGGTAGAGCGCCGGCCTCGCGTGCAGAAGGTCGGGAGTTCAGTTCCCGGTCGAGTCAAACCAATGACTTTAAAATTGATACTTGTCGCTTCCTTGCCAGGCGCTTGCCATTAATAGGATAGGGCAAGGACTGCCTGGCTCAGTGTCAGGATAATGTGACTGAGTGGGATATTGCATCATGGTTTTCCAGTGCGCAGCACTATAAAGTCACCCTGAGTGCACACTGTCATAAGTTGGTACCCATCCTGATAATACCTTATATGTTGCTAGGGCGTAAAACACCAACAAACAAACAAACAACAAACATTCCACCCATCCGTCCACCTTTGTAATGACTTAATAAAAAGCAAACTGATTTGCGTCTATTCCCCAACACTTAATGGATGACTGAGGCGATAATTGAATTTCTCATGCAGATTCTGTAATCACATCTGAGGTGGATTTTCATTGTTTCTTACCGAAATACAATCATTCACTTGTGGACAGTTTTTTGTTTCGATGCATTTAAAAAAAGAAATTCATTAACAAAAATCATTACCACCTCCTATAATACTGACCTTCAAGAAGATGCTCTACGCGACTAAAAGGTTTGCGCATTTCATTAAGGTTAAATGCATTTCTTTTGGCGGGCAACTTGAGAAGATTACCTGCTAGGCGGATGGTTAATGATTACAGACATGTAAAGTCATTCACATGGTTTTGGTTTCGCATTTGAAGCCTGGCAGATACTAGTCGTTTACGGAGAGCTGTGTGTCATTGGTCGCTGATTGTATATTAAATGGGTCAATAATTGGAACAACGCAAACAGAACATTATATAATTATGGACTTTTAATTAGTCTTTTTGACGCAGTATGAGGCTTACAGACGCTTATAACCCTATTCACCTTAGTACTGTCGGGTAGGTGGGATGGTACATTTTGTAGGTGAGATGTCGTCTCCAGTCTCCCGTGTCGAAGTAGCACGATCTGCAGCGTGCAGTCCCTTTTATAGAAAATTACTTTTTAGCTGGGAGGGGGTGTATTCAGTTAGTATAATAAAGATACGATAGGTGGATGGCGATCGTTTCCTTGCTTAAGGCCCTGTCACACTACAACGTTTCTCCCCAACGCATGTCAACGTGTTGCCTTTTTGGTTGAAACGTCGGGACACGTCGGGACACGTTACCGGCGCGTTACCGGTGCGTTAACGGCGTGTCGGTACACGTCGGTACACGTCGGTACACGTTGAGTGATAGCACCATGTGAATGGACACGTCGGCATGCATCGGTGCGCGTCGGCGCGCATCGGCACGCGTCGGGTCACGCCGATCGTTTTGTGCTTGCACAAAACTTTCGGCGCCCAGACGCGCGCTGACGGGTGGGAGGGGGCATTATGGACGCGCCACCAACAGGCCACTAGCACGCTGCAACCCGTCAAACTTTCTCCCACAACGCCGAAAAGTTGGACGTGTCTCGAGCCCTAGCAAATATCTTGCGAATTGGCAGTGTGCCAGGGGAAACATCATAGTGTGACAGGGCCTTAACGGGGCCTCTACTGGCTTAGTGCCCAAAGACCTGCTAGTCGGCATTGTACACATTATTTTGACGTAGTTTCGTCGAGACCTGCTAGTCGGCAGCAGTATCTATACGGCCTTATGGTGCTGTCACAATACGACGTTTCTCACCAACGCGCGTCGACGCGTGCCGACGTGTCGCCTTTTTGGGCGAAACGTCGGCACGCGCTGGCACGCGTTACCGGCGTGTTACGAACGAGTGACAGCTGCGTGTGGACCGGGGCATGGGGAATCGAACCACTGACCTTCAGATTAGGAGTCCGACCTAGAAAACGTCAGGCACTCTATCCACTCCGCCACAGAGAACACCACACCAATGAACCACATAAACAGGTAGGCAAGGATAGGGTGATGATATCAGGGAACTTAGGTGGTGTAATGGTTAGCACACTACCCCGGAATACAAGAGGTGTGAGTTCAAATCCTACTCTAGCTGCAATATTTCACATTTTCTGCACCCCCCTACGAGACTAACAAGAGTATGTTTATTTGCCATTATAAAGAAGACAACATTGGATATATGAAGTAACCATGCAAACATTAACCAGATAATACACCTAACACCAACGTGCAAGCCTGTGATATGTAAATATGAGTAGGCTAGTCTAGTAATAAGAGTAGAAAAAAAACAATGATATACCAAGAAATCAAAAAAAACTAACATAGACTCCTAACCATACTAAGCAACCACTTACCTGCTACTGTAATGCAGGCAATCAAACACCTTCTCAGCTACCGTGTGATAAGATAACTCCACCACTACAGCTGGCGAGCATTGAAAACAAGCCTGAGTACTCAAGCTTATATGCTATGCACAGTATAAACACAGCCTCCATAACAAAAATACAATTTTAAAAAGCTTACTGAGCTGCGATTCTCTAAAGGATTTCCCGATAAACGGCGATATGTCTTTGTTTGTTATATACTTTCCAGATTCTAAGTAACTTTTTTTGTTTAAATATCAATTTATTATGTACACAAGGGTCAATGCATATTTTTCCTCGCTGACAATTAAATGAGGGGGGGGGATTCAATCACGGAAATTCCACTGTTCCTTGTCATATCCTAGTGGTGGTGAGTGCCTAACATGCTAGCGACAGGGGGACATTTTTACATATTTGGTTTGACTCAGTTGGGTTTCGAACCGGTGACATGCACCATGGAAAGCAGACGGTTAAATCATTCAGACATCCCGTCTGGATACACATAATAATCAGAACATTCATAGATTATCAATACATGAATACAATATTGAAAGCACCTATATGAACACATCAGGTGCTGAATTCTCCAAAACCAGGCGTCCACAACTGTTTCATCAAGGGCTATGGTATGTGCTGTCATGTCTATGGGAAAGGGCATATACAAGACCCCTTGCTGCTTATCGTAAAGAGTAAGCCTCTGTGGCAACAGCAGATTTCCTCTAAAGACATATGTCAGAATGACCTTATGTTTGATGTCCAATAGCCGATGATAAAAATCAATCTGCTCTAGAGGTGTCATTAAATAAAACAAGCTTTACTTAGAAAAGATTTTCCCAGTGCTTTGAACCCCAACTGCCCATCTACGAAATCCCTATAGGCCTAGCTCTGTTGGAAATATCCCTATAGGCCTACCTCTGTTGGCAATATCCCTATAGGCCTACCTCTGTTGGCAATATCCCTAAAGGTGGGAAAATGGCACATTTTGTTATTGTTGGTACAATAGATGTCTAAGCAGGGGAAATTTCAATCACAGACAATTGGTCTTCCTCAGTCCACTGCACCTTGCCCTATCCTAATAATGCCAAGCGCCTGGCTAGGAAGTGACAAGTATCAATTTGTAAGTCATTGGTTTGACTCGACCAGGATTCGAACCCACGATCCCATGATCTACCAAAATGGGAGATCGACACTCTAACTCATTCGGCCATCCTGTCAGACCACTTCAGCAGCCTAGGTGCTGGCAAACCAACCCAGGAACAAGCGTAATCCAAAGGCATACATCTCCCTCCTTCCTCTGTTTATCTCCAGCAAAATCCAAGCCCTGACAAACAAACCATCTCCAAACAAAGAGCAATACAACAATAAAAGCAATTTAGGTCAATTTGTGAAAGGGGCTAAATTTACATTAAGCTAACCTGGTCTGCAAACAAACTCCAGTAAACTAAACTACTTTTGCTGCCTGCTAAAAGAACGCATTACTTCCTGACGCTTTGGCGATATTTGCAATTTGCAGATAATCTGACAATCTGCAATCAATTTGGCAATCGCTTTTTCACAGTCTGTTAGTAATCCTCGCCCCTTCCTATCCTCCCTCCCTCCCCACACCCCCATTTCCCTCCCCACACCTCGCTCTCCCTCCCGACACCTCCATCCCCCTCCCCACACCCCACTCCCCCTCCCCACACCTGTCCTCCCCCTCCCACACCTCCCTCCCCCTCCCGACACCTCCTTCTCCCTCCTGCACCTCTCCTGCTCCACACACACACTTCTCCACTGCAGGAGGTAAGCGGCCAGGACAATGTGATTGCCTCCTCCTGGAGCTGTCACCCCCCCCCTTTGCCCCTCCCATGTGACATGTCGGTATGCCTCCTCGGACAGTGGGAATCTAGTCCCAGATTGTATAAATAGCCCATGGGATTGTCCTGACACTGCACCCCAGAGACTCAAACCCCAAACGGTATCTGCCATTCCGTCAGTTGTATATGCATGTGCGATCGGGGGGGGGGGGGATGACAATGGGAAATAGTATGCCTAGAGCAGGTTTTAAACCCCCACCTCCTGCATTCTGGGCTAGTGTGCTAAGCATTTCACCACCAAGGCTCCCTGATGTAATCACCCGATCCAATCCGACCTGTTTATGTAGATCAATGCCTTAGAGATGAGTCTAAACTAGCAACACTCATCCCCATGGAATTGTAAGTCTTCTAAATGATTTACATCCATAAGTCATGTTAATGCTTACAATTGACTAGTTCGTAATTCCAGCGGCGCGGTGCATTGTGGGATAAGTCAAAGCAAAACAAACCCATGCAAATCACTTGACACATGCTAATACACTGGGTGCAGCTATGAAATGTGCTAGTTTCAGCTCATCTCAGCTCTTGTTTGAAACATAGAATACCAACTAAAAATATATATGCAATAAAGTAAGATGTTAATCTTTTATCCAGCATTCCATTTACATCAATCTAATCAGTACATCTTATGCTATCTGCATTTAAATCAAATAAAACACCATAGAAATCATATATTTTAACCATTAAACAAATCCATCTCAGGTGGTACGCAGCTGCGTACATGAGTATAGGGAAGCTACGCCCCATGTGCCTAGAATTTCGTCAGATTTACGATCACTGATGGGGCCTGTGATCTGGCGTCACAGAGGAGGTTTTGACATGGGATTTATTACTTTTACCACACCAGAGAAAATCACTTTTAATCACATGTATGCAATTGTAGAACCGTATGTGCACTACGCATGTCGCATGTCGTAGGACGCATGTCGCGTTTCACCCTAGATATTAATGGATTACATAATTCTTTCTTTTTTACTAAAGTGTATTTTATTCATCAAATAATATCTCTTGTCAGCGCCAGAGCACTGGTCTTCTGGCCGTACAGTACAATTCCTTGATACATCAATGAAACTACTATCATTTGTAATAGTAACTGCATGCAAATCCTGTTTGATACTAAAAGTATTATATATTTTATAAATGAAGTATGAAGCTGTAGTAATAACTGCGTACAATTCCAGTCCAATAAAAGTAGCATGCATCAGTAAATATGCATTGCATGGTTCTAGAATTGTGTATAAACATTTTACCTTCTTTCCCCTTTTCTAAAAAAAAAGGAAATATATACATAACAAAATATATACATATTTTGAAAAACACATATATATATATATAGTAAATATGCAAATCAGTGGATTTACTCACAAGTAATAGACTGGTATCTAGTAAATACCTACAGTGATCTTCCCACAAATGTAAGTTATTATATACTGAAGAATAAGATATGATGGTGACATAGGAAAGAGTTAAGTAAATCAGAACAGTGGATGTCAGGGTGTTGTTAGTATGATGTTAACTTTTGCAATACCGTTTGAGTAATTAAGAAATGCATACAAGCACAATCCAACAAAATAATGTAATTAGTCCTCCTTCTAATCCTTTGTCAATATAAATAGAACCAGAGTGATCATTCTATATGTGGTCGATAATACATTATGGAAGTACTGTTCATGAGAATGAATTATTCATATCATAATAACCCTTGTGCTATATTGATTTGCTCAGAATATTGACTTTCGATCATAACAATGCAGCCGAAAATAAAGGAATACAATTATCTATTGAATTACAGATAATGAATTGTGATTATTGCTACTTTTCATCCAGCAAAGAATACAACAATATTGTACATATATATGACCATCATGCACCTCACCCTTCCCCCTTCTCGGGGATGCATTCTCCACTAGGTTGGAAGCATTTATATATATTATATACACACACCCATTGGCTGGAATATCTAACGGGCAGCCGAGCATACTAACGCGACCCAGAAGCTATATTGAAAGCTTGTCAGTCACACGTTGATTTAAATATTCAGAGCACTAGTCGGTCAGGAAAGAAAACTACTTTCACCAGTCTATATTTAGCACTTTGCTCTAATTGTAACAAGCCCTATTATGGCCTTCGCAACCGAATTAGCCGACTTCTCTCTCCCGCTGACTGAATAGCTATTACCTGTGTACCGGAGCCGGTGGTCCAATGAGTAGAGCGCAGGCCTCCCATGTGGAAGGTCAGGAGTTCGAAAATCCGGCCGAGTCAAACCGATGATGTAGAAAATGTATGCTTGTCGATTTCTAGCCTGGTGCTTGGCATTATAGTTGCATAGTACTTACTACAAGTTTACCAACTGAATACAGAAGATAAGTTCTGCTTACATTCTAAATACTATGTAAATACTCACATTGATCTGACTAATATTGATCTGGTTATATGACACTACTGTACCATATTGTTATGGAACTTTTGGGTTTCAGAATTTCATTGCGTTACATGGTGCAAATTGTCTATTCAACAGGTATTGTACACCTTATTCTATATACCTTTTGTGTAAATAACCCTGAATTGAAAAATGGCTGGAAGACCAGTGCTTCGGCACTGATAAAAGACTTATTCAGCAGAATAAACATATTTACCAAAAAAGAAAAAAAAAAAGTCTGATAAAAGCATAAAATTGTCAAAACCAAAACAATTAGTAAGATTCAATCCTACACATCTGACTTAGATATTGATGAACTTATTAAGCATTTGGTACCACACAGAAGGGAATGCTGAGTCGATTGATTATAACTTACTGCTGAAGCCAATGGTGTCAGAGTTTTGGCATGCTGGTTAGCTGGTTCCTTTCTGGTCTCTCAAGTAACGCGTAGTAGACCAGACGGGGTGGCAAAAGGAGTTGAGCGTCCGTCTCCTGTTTTCGGAGATCGGGGGATCCAAACCCATGAGTTTGTGAGTTTGAATCCTGGTCGAGTCAAACCGATGACTTAAAAATTGATACTTGTTGCTCCCTAGCCTGACGCTTGGCATGACTAGGATAGGGCAAGGACTAGTTCGCTCAGTGTCAGGATAATGTGACTGAGTGGGATATCAGGTCATGGTGTGGGTGGCCTGATTTCCCAGTGGGGCAGCACTATAAAGTCACCATGAATGCACACTGTCACAAGTCGCTATCCGTCTTGATATGACCTTAGATGTTGCTAGGATGTAAACAACAACAAACAAACAAAGTAATGCGTAGACAGAATAAGCGTGAAGACACAAGCATAGACTTCACCGCCCACTGCAGCGTCACAAGATCAAGTGACTCGCCCCCCCATGAACAGCCAAATCGCATGTAACCTCTCATGGTAGCCAGATGCAGTATGGGCAGTCCACCCTGGGACCCACCCACCGGTGGGGTTGGTTGTTGGAGCTTTATGTCCTGGCAACATCTAAGGTCATATCAGGATGGGTACTGACTTGTAACAGTGTGCACTCATGGTGAATTTATAGCACTGCCCCACTTGGAAATCATGCCACCTGCACCATGACCCGATATCCCACTCAGTCACATTGTCCTGACACTGCGCTAACCAGTCCTTGCCCTATCATATTAATGCCGAGTGACAGGCTTGGAAGTGACAAGTATCAATTTGATAAGTCATTGGTTTGACTCGACCCGGAACCGAACTCCCGATCTCCCGCACGCGAGGCCGGCGCTCTACCGATTCGGCCACCGCGCCCGATTTGAATATTAAAATGGGTTAGCATTGCATGTCTGACTACTTCTGTATGGGTGGGTTCGAGGCTATTCCTTAGAACTGTGTGGTGCGATTGAATGGTGGGACCGGATGGTGGAGTGAGATCCATTATGGGTAAGATGTGAAGCTCGCCAGTGTCGCAGTTTAAAAGGGTACCCGGTTTAAAACAGGGTTTTTCGCAATGCGCAAGTGTCAAAGTCAGAAATCTTGTCTGAATTTCTGTCTGTGGAGGTTCTATCTGGAAATGTAGGGCGAGACAAGCAAGGGTTCCTTCAGGAATCATTGTAGTGAATATGTTATGCTTGATAGTATATTATATCCTCTGCACTAACAAGTTCACAAGCAATTAAAACGTTTTTGAAGTTATTAAATATGTGTACAATCTCAATCAGACAGAAATGCCTGCGCATGCGCATTGTGAAAAGTCCCGTTATAAACCAGGTACTCTTTTAAACTGCGACACTGGTACTCAATATTAGGCAATCACGTGCTCAGAGCACATTACTCTCAGTCCGAGCCATTGGAGAAGAAGGTTGAGTCGTCCCCATTACCTGGGAATCCTGCCGTGCTGTTCTTCCACTAGTTTGTTTGGGATTCGTGACAGATGCTTTGAGTACAGGCACTGTTGAGACTTTCCTTCTTCAACTCTATTATGGTTGGTTTCTTGTTGAAGAGTTATGTCCTGGCAACATCTAAGGTCAGATCAGGACAGGACTTGTTGACAGTGCACACTCATGGCGACTTTAAAGTTGCTGCCCAATGTTGCTCAGTGCTGCTCAGTGTTGCTCACATCAGCTCAGTGTTGTTCAATGCTACTCAGCTGCTCATCTGCTCATCTGTTCAGTGCTGTTCAGAGCAGCCCAGTGTTTCTCGGAGCTGTCCAGTACTGCTCAGTGCTGCTCAGAGCTGCCCAGTGTTTCTCGGTGGTGTCCAGTGCTGCTCACTGCTGCTCAATGCTGCTCAGAGGTGCCCAGTGTGTATCGTTGCTGTCTAGTACTGCTCAGTGCTGCTCAGTGCTGCTCAGTGCTGCTCAGTGCTGTTTAGTGCTGCTCAGTGCTGCTCAGTGCTGCTCAGACCTGCCCAGTATTTATCGGTGCTGTCCAGTGCTGCTCACTGTTTCTCAGTGCTGCTGAGTGCTGCTCACCACTGTTCAGTGCTGGTCAGACCTGCTCTGTGCTACTGTACTGCTTTGTGCTGCTGAGTGCTGCTGAGTGCTGTTCAGTGCTGCTCAGAGCTGCCCAGTGTTTATCGGTGATGTACAGTGCTGCTCACTGTTGCTCAGTGCTGCTCAGAGCTTCTTAGTACTGCTAGTGCTGTTCAGACCTCCTCCGTGCTACTGTACTGCTTTGTGCTGCTCAGTGCTGCTCTGTGTTGCTTAGAGCTGTTCAGTGTTGCTCAGCGCTGCGCAATTATTGCTCATACCTGCTCAATGTTGCTCTGAGCTGCTCAGTATTGCTCAGCTCTGCTCAATGTTGGTCAGTGCTGCTCTGTGCTGCTCTGTGCTGCTCAGTGCTGCTCAGTGCTGCTAAGTGCTGCTAAGTGCTGCTCAGTGCTGCTCAGTGCTGCTCAGTGATCCTAGGTACTGCTCAGAACTGCGCAGTTCTGCTCAGTGTTCGTCAATGCTGATCCGTTCTGCTCAGTGCTGCTCATTGGTGCTGCCTAGATCTGGCAGTATATGTCTACACAACTTTTGAAGCCTGCGCTGAACAGCTCTGAACAGCTCGGTCTAAACATCTCGGAGCTGCTCGGAGCTGCTCGAAGTTAATCAGACCTGCTCGGAACTCTTGTATCTACAGCTGCTCGGAGGGAGCGTAACGGGAGAATCTGGGAAGATTGAGCTAGCTACTCGTGTGAGTCGACCACTCTCTCGGCAGCAGGCCCCCGGCTACCCAGATGGCGTCGGCCCCTCTTTAATTAGACATCGTTCTGTCCCTGTCTCCACTCCACCTGAGCGCACTAACTCGCCAACAAGTCTTTGTCAAGGAACCCGCGTCTGCGCTTATTACCCAACTGCTCTCAGAGTCTGAGCACAATGCAGTCCTTTGTCCCGAGTTTTCCCATCTAGCTCGATAAAATTGAAACCCTTTAATTTTAGGTTTCGGCGTGTGCTCCTTTTGATATCAGGATTTTGTCAATTTAAATATAACAAACAATATCCCCTCATTTTGTTCTTTGTTTATTGACAAAGGACAATCTGGTCACCTTGTGTTTCTGCCTGTCAATGGGTTGTCACGATTGTTATCCTTTTGTGCTCCAGCAAACAAGTATCAGCTTGGATTTATTGTTGTTTGCTTCTTATTTTATTTTTGCTGGAGTTATCGCGGAGCATTTTTCTTTTCCATTATCAGATTTCAATCATCTTAATTTGATTTCTGACACGCTGCTTTTTTTGCACCTTCTACGCTGACATCGGTGAAACTGACAGGCCGCGTTTTATGGGAGAGTGACAGTCGTGATGAGCAACACCCGTACGTGGTGGTTGGTGTGTGTTAGGTGTGTGTTGGTGAGGGTGTTAGGTGTGTGTGGGGGTGTTTGGTGTGTGGGTGGGGGTGTTACGTATGTGTGGGCGTGTTAGCTGTGTGTTGGGGTGTTAGGTGTGTGGAGGTGTTAGGTGTGTGGGTGGGGGTGTTAGGTATGTGGGGGGGGGGGTCTTAGGTGTGTGGGTGGTGTTAGGTGTGTGGATGGGGGTGTTAGCTGTGTGTGGGGGTTTTAGGTGTGTGGCCGTGTTAGGTGTGTGGAGGTGTTAGGTGTGGATCGTGTTAGGTGTTTGGGGGGCGTTAGGTGTGTGGGAGGGTGTTAGGTGTGTGGGGCATTAAGTGTGTGGGTGGGTGTTATGTGTGTGAGTGGGGTTTTGGGTGTGCGTGGGTGTTAGGTGTATGGTGGTGTTAGGTGTGGGGGTATTAGGTGTGGGGTGATATGTGTGTTGGGGTGTTAGATGTGTTGGGGTGTTAGGTGTGTAGGTGGGGGTTAGGAGTGTGGGGGTGCTAGGTGTATGGGGTGTCAGGTGTGGGGTGTGTTAGGTGTGTAGGGGTGTTAGGTCTGTGGGAGGGTGTTAAGTGTGTGGGTATGTTGGGTATGTTGGGTGTCGGGTGAGCTAGTCTGGGAGTTAGAAGTGTGGGAATGGTATATGTGCGTGTCTGTATATATATCTGTGTTCACGGAATGTGAGCCGGGGGAGTATAGGTTGGGTGTGGGTGTGTGCTTGGGAAGTGGGTGTGTTGGTGGGTTTGAGTGGTTACAAGGGGTGTGGATATGGGAGTGTGGGTGTGGGTGTGTTTGGCTATATGTGTACACTGGATGTGAGTGCGAGTGAGTTTATGTGGGGTGTGGGTGTGTGCGTTGGATATGGCTGGGTACACGGCAGGGTTGTGAGTGTGTTAGGTGTGTGGGTGTGTTAGCTGTGTGGGTGGGTGTTGGGGCATGAAGTGAGGTAGTATGGAAGTGTCGGTATGGTATGTGTGCGTGTGTGACTATCTCTGTACACGCAATGTGAGTGGCGGGGTGGGTTTACGTAGTATGTGGGTGTGGGTTTGGGTATGGGTGTGGGTGTGAAGGTATGTGCAGGTGGGCACCTGTGTGTAGATATGTACACTGGATGAGGGTGTGATTGTAGGCAGAGTGTGCGTGGGTGAGTAGATATATGGGTGTAGTTGTGCGTGTATTTAGGACTGTGACCGGGCACAGGAAATACTCAAACGGACGGGGCTACCCTCTATAGAAGTTCTTCTGATCAAAAAGAATCTCCGGTGGACTGGACACCTCATGAGGATGTCATCAGACAGGCTACCAAAGCAGATCCTCTATTCTCAACTGTCTTCTGGTTACAGAAAGAGAGGGCACCCTCATCTCTGGTTCAAGGATACCATCAAGAGAAACCTGAAGCTGAGAGACATTAAGACCGACTCATGGACATCACTGTCACAGCAGAGAGCTAAATGGAGAGCGGCATTCAAGTAATGAAAGCAGTCTTTGTCGCACCGCAACTGACAGCATGATGATGATGATGACCAGACACGGCGGCCTAATCGGTAGATTCATTGGCAAGCTTCCCATGTCAAAGGATGGTAGTTCGAATCCCAGCCGAGTCAAACTGATGATTTATCAAATTGATACTTGTCGCTACATAGCCTGGTGCTCAGAATGAATAGGATAGGACAAGGACTGGTGTACACAGTACCAGGATAACGTGATTGTTTGGGATATTGGGGCATGGTGCTGGCAGTCCGGTCTCACAGTGGAGCAGTGCTATAAAGTTATCCTGAATGTGCACTGTCACAAGTCGGTACCCGTCCTGCTATGACCTTGGATGTTGCCAGGAAGCAACACTCCAACAACCAACTAACCAACCAATTTGGGAGTATGTGGGTGCGTGTGGGGCCTGGGAATGTGTGTGGGTGTACGTGAGTGGAGGTGCGGGTTGGCGTGTGTGCGTGTGGAAATGTGCAAGTGCCGTAGAGTGGTGGATGACAGGTGGATGAGGAGGATGCCATAAGGGGTGTGTGTGTGGGGAAGGGGAGGGGGTGGGATTATAGGGGAAGGCAGGGAGAAGGCGCGATGACTGTGTTAGCCGGAAAGCACATCACCAAAAAAAAAGAAAAGGAAAAACAAACAAAAAATACTAAAGTCTGTGTGTATGAGCGGGGGGGGGGGGGGGGGGGGGTGAGGGGAAGACAGCGAAGAGAGAGCCCGGTGGCTGTGTTAGCTGGAAATCACATTATTGAAACAAAACAATAACAACATACAAAAGTGGTGGAAGAAGGGTCAGAGGAGAATCCAGGGAGAAGACGCGATTACTGAGTTAGCCGGAAAGCACATCATCAAAACAACAAACACAAAATACTAAGGTGGAGGGGGGGTATGGAAGGGAGGGAGAAGGTGCGATGACTGTGTTAGCCGGAAAGTACATCACACAAAAAATAAAAAATAAATACTAAAGCGTGGGTAAGGGGGGGGTGGGGGGCTATGGGAAGGGAGGGAGAAGGTGCGATGACTGTGTTAGCAGGAACGCACATCACCAAAAAAACAAACATAAAATACTAAAGTGTGGGGAGCGGGGGTATGGGAAGGGAGGGAGAAGGCGCGATGATTGTGTTGGCTGGAAAGCTCATCATCAAAACAAAAGCAAACAAAAGAATCAAATAACATTTAAAAAAAGAAAGAAAATAGACACAAAAACAAGCCCTTCGCCGCCACTGCGGCTAGAGGCGGGCTCGACTAGGCTGTCCACTCCACGCCCCTCGCCGCGTGACGCGCGGGGCATGCCGGGTACTGGAAGTGAAGCACCATCTACCTGAGGCGGCGCACTGCGCATGTCCACCGGCGCCAACCGGAAGCGGAACGGTGCGCGAGCTCACAGCGAGAAGACACGCGCATGACGGAACTCTGTCTTCTCCATTTCGGCAGGCTCTTGTTTTGTTTTATTTTAAATAAGGGGGGAAAAAAGAAAAGAAGGCATTACAACAACAACCTGCTAACACATTACCAAACAACCCCTAACTAAAGCTTGCAAACCTGGCGCACTGGCCGAATCGGTAGAGCGCTGGCCTCACGGGCCTCGGAGTCGGGTGTTCGGTTTCCGGTCGAGTCAAGCCATTGACTTATAAAATTGATATTCATCGCTTCCTAGCCTGGTGCTCGGCATTAATAGGATAGGGTAAGGACTGGTTAGCTCAGTGTCAGGATAATGTGACGGAGTGCGATGTCGGGCCATGGTGCTGATGGCCTGATTACCCAGTGGGGCAGCACTATAAAGTTGCTAAGAGTGCGCATTGTCACAAGTCGGTACCTGTCCTGATATGGCCTTTGATGTTGCCAGCATGTAAAATTCCAACAATTAACCAACCATTTTAACGAAGCAAAAAAACTAAGCAAAACAACGACAACCTGCTAACACATTACCAAACAAAGCCTAAAGCTTATATTCCATAGATTTGGTTTCCCACACGATATCGTCAACAGAAATCACATATAGCCTTATAGGTGGCATTTTTAAGTAGTTGGGTTTTCTTGTTGTTGGTAAATATATTTATTCTGCTCAATATGTTCTTTTATCAGCGCCGAAGCACTGGTTTTCCAGCCATTTTTCAATTCAGGATTATTTACACAGAAATGATATATAGAGTGACATATATAAAGTGAGCTCACAATAATTGTTGAATACACAAATTGCAGCATATAATAAATAGCACAATGGATTTCTGCTAGCTACCTACAAGTTCCACAGCAATATGACAATTGTATTTTCATATGATTCCATCAATATTAAATAGATCGATGTGAGTATTATCATCGTATTTAGAATGTAACACATTATTTTCTGTGTTCATTTGATACATTTGTAACAGGCTTTAATATAGGGTGTGGTCAGTTTGAGTTAGACAAGAAGTATATAAATGTCAGTTAAATAGGGATATTCTAGTGTTACCCTATTATGGTTAGCTATGTGAGTTTGTTAGTTCCTAAATTGCTGTTTTAGTGTTGATGGTCACCTGACAGCAATACGAGTCTTGCCGTTGGGGTGGGGATTGTTTGTAACACATTGGACCAGCCATCACCAGTGTGGTATCCGATATCTGTAAAATTGAATCAGTGCATGCACGCATCTCTGCTTGTGTAAGTAGCTGCAATTAGAATTGTAGAGCATGTATTGTTTAGCATACCGCCCTATCGCACATTGCATATCGCCCATTGCATGGCATATCGCATAGCAGATGTATGGAATTTGAAAATCAGCAGTCAGACACAGATATTCCGTACTCTCTATCATCGCTACCTTTTTTTGTTTTGGATACATTAGTTGTTTAAGCAGGGCAAATTTCAGTCGCAGATGACTGATCTTCCTCATTCCACTGCTCCTTGACCTATTCTAGTAATGCCGCACGTCTGGCTAGGAAGCTACAAGTATCAATTTTTAAGTCATTGGTTTGGCCTGATGAGGATTCGAACCCACGCTCTACCAACACGGGAGACGGATGCTCTATCTCATTCGGCCACCCCTTGTAATTCCTTTATAATTGATACTTGCCGCTTCCTAGCCTGGTGCTCGACTTTAATAGCATAGGGCAAGGACTGGTTAGATCAGTGTCAGGATCATGGTGACTGAGTGGGAAATCAGGTCATGGTGCCAGCAGGATGATTTCCCAGTGGGGCAGCACTATAAAGTTGTCTTGAGTGCACACTATCACAAGTCGGTACTCATCTTGATATTACCTTAGATTGTTGCAAGGATGTAAAACTCCAACAACCATCGATGTAATTTGGTCAGTGTCTATTGAATATCAGCTGAACTGCCGGAGAATAAAAACAATAAAAACAATAAAAACAACAAAAAAACAACTAATGAACCAGCCACATATAACATAATCTCCTCCCCTCCCTTACACCTCATGAATACAAACCCGCAACTGTCACGTGCTATCAGAACTGCTGTTGAGAACATGTAGCAGATTCAATGTGTGTGTCCCCCAAATACCACAATGGAGTGGATAACACATTCCTTATAGTGTTATCTATTTTGAACTGACTACAATTAGAGTCATGAATTAAAGATGGATACTTGTCTCTTCCAAGTCAGGCACTCGGCATTATTAGGATAGTGCAAGGACTGGTTGGCTCAGTGTCAGGATAATGTAACTAAGCAGGATATTAGGTCATGGTAATGGCAGCCTGGTCTCCCAATGGGGCAGTACTATAAAGTCGCCATGAATGCGCACTGTCATAAGCTGGTACCCATCGTGATATGACCTTAGATGTTGCCAGGATGGAAAGCTCCAACAATCAACCAACAATATCAGCTCGGTCCATACTCATCCTGCAGGCCCTCTGCCTTTAAGTTGTGTATCGGGCAACTACTACTTAAAGTTGCATAGTCCGATGGTTTTGAGTTTCTGTCATTTTTGTGAGGTAAATATACTAAGTTGATTGTCATAATCTACCTTTCTTTAATTTGAAGTAACTTTTATTTTGAATGGCTAACCTTTGAGATATTTGAAGTGAAAACATGTCAAATTAATTTTGGCAAGCACGCCAAAACTCTGACTCCATAGGTTTCAGCAGTAAAAGGTTCTATTAAATTGCCCCAGTATCACCTTCTATGTGGCAACAAACGCTTAATAAGTGCATCATTATCTAAGTTAGATATGTAGAATCAGATCTAGATAATTGGTTTGGTTTTGGAAATCTGATGCTTCATCGGACTATGCAGCTTTAACACGGGTACTGCTTCCGGTGCCGAGCTAACTGCATTTTGTTTGACAATGTGAGCAAAATGGCGGCCGACTAAAACAGTGTCTGCCACATTCCCACGGGAAGATCCATGTACACAAATAACAACTGGGATGGAGGGAGGGTTGGGGTGGGTGGGTGGGTGGGTGGAAGAACAGCGGAGGGTGTAATGCGCTCCACTGAGCCTGTAATCCAATTTGAATTGGAGAATTCCGGATGCCAGATAAAACATCGCGTAATGTACGTCAGTGTGAAGAGGCCACCCAATCGGTAATGTATGCTGGAGTTGGGGTGCAGGGAGGGGGTGGGGTGCTGTTTTTTTGGGGGGAAGTGAGAGCTAAACTGGGGCGCAAGCTAATCCGTTTGTCCACACGGTGGCACCACCCAATGAAGTAGACAACTAGGCAGAGATGTGCATGATACGACAATTAATTATGTCGCACATAGATGATAGCAATATGTAGGGAAATAAGCTAGGTAAACCTGGAATACACTGCATAGAGTATGTATGTATACATGTCTGTTGGGGTTTTACATCCTGGCAACATCTAAAGTCATACCAGAAGCGATACACATATTATTGTAATATTGTGGCGAGCACCACATATTATTGTAATATATGTATAATTCTAATTGATGGTAAATGACAGTAATCATGATACGACAATTCTTCCCCCCCTGTCTTCTCCCCATATATGCAAGTATAACACTTATACTTATTCTATATTGTAATATATATATATTAATGCATATACTGTAATACGCATATTCTAATATATTATGTATATTCTAATATATAGTCTAATATATATTTAATATATATATATGAAATAAAGGATATCACTGTGTGAATCCATGTGCTGAAATGAGACGTGTCGAAGCGGTATGAAACAATTATTTGGCAGCATATCTCACCACTCCTCTCCCATCTACCTCCACCCCTCACCTCCCCTCACCTCCCCATCCCCCCCCCCCCCCCCCCCCTACCCTCATCCCTCGATAGCCCCTCCCTGTCCCTCAGATCTCGCAACGCTCGGAGATGACTAAACCGACCAATCACCATCTGCTTCCGCCAAAGGGATGCTGGTTACAATCCCGGTCACTGCGCATAATAACATTTCCACACAGTTATTTATATGTCACACAGCCAGTGGGCACACATTGCGTCGCTATTCTATAACAATGGTCCCCAAGTCCGTCGCCAGAGATATTGATATGATTCCAAGCTTGTCTATCACGACCGATAGACTGTATATTCTTACTGCTGGTTACATGGGAGACACCACCAGCTGCACAGCGACAGGATTGGTTGGTTATTGGAGTTGTACATCCTGGCAACATTTAAGGTAATATCAGGACGGGTATACCGCGACAGAAGGGATGTAGCTGGACACAGGCTTGGTCTGCGTGAAGGTGGTGGTGATACAGAGGCAGCGCTTACATATAGTAACAGGATGTCGAGGGACGCAAGGAGAGAAGGTTTGTTGTTTGTTGTTGTTTTACGTCCTTGCAACATCTAAGGTCATATCAGGACGGGGGAGGAGAGAAGGGGAATTAGGGAGAGGGATAATCGTCGGAAGGTAAATAAGGAGAGAGAGGAAGAGATGGAGAGAAAGAGTGGAAGGGGGAGTTGTACAGAGGCAGGGGGTTGGGAAGGGGGGAAGAGGGAATGGGGAAAGAGGGAAGGAGGAGTGGTACAGAGGCAGAGGGATAGGGAAGGGGGATAGGGAAAGGGGAAAGGGGGAAGGAGGGAAGAGGGAAGGGGGGAAGGGGGGAAGTAAATGCCAGAAAAGACCAGATAAAGTATCGAACCATTCAATCTCCAGTGGCTCCATCACTGTGCACTTATTCTAACTTTGCAGTGATTGCTGAGACGATTAATTGTTTGTGCGCCGCTCCCCGCGCACTCCTCCCATTCCCATGATGCACCGCGTTCCTGCACCGCTGGAAGGCGGGCTGGGGTGGGAGGTGGGGGATGGGGCAGGTAGGTGAGGTAGTGGGGCGGGGGTGTGTGGGGAGCAGGTAGGGAGATGGGGGGCGGGTGGGGTTGTAGGGCAGGTAGGGAAACGGAGGGGGGGGGGGGGCGGGGTGGGGTGTGTGGCGGGGGGCAGGTAGGGAGATGGGAGGGGTGGGGGTGTGGATGGGGGGGGGGGTCGTTGGACCGTGTCCAAGAGCTGCTCACCTCCCGGCGGCTCCCGCCTTTGATCTTCAGTGGTGGCGCCCCCTAGGAATTCATGACAAGCCCGCAGTGGGGTCAAAGGTTAACCTGCGAGCCGGCGCACTGGCGGCGTGTGTAGATAAGGGGGTGGGGGAGGGGGCATGGCGAGCAGTTGGGGTTGGGTAGGTCCTTCCCACCCGCGGTTCACCTGTGCTACTCTGCTGGTTGTGTAGTACAGGGCCTGGGGCTTCCATCACATGAGGGACCAGTGTAGTTTCTATCGGGAGATGGGAGTCGTTCCTTCTGTTCTTGTTATGACACGTGCCCAAATATAACTTTTTTGCCGTTTGCAGAAAAGTCCGCCGAATTTACCACCTTAAATAAATGATAGAAGATGTATCTACCTTACCACTTGCACATACCCTATGGCTGATCAATGCATTGTGGGAAATGTGTTTTTTAAAGTATTTTTTTAGTATTTTTTTATTGCGATGTGAACTTTCCGCTGCGCTATATTATATTCACAGATTTACTGCATGGCTCACATGGCGTGAATGAATGTGAATATGTCATGTTTGGCACGGCTTCCCCCGCCCCTCCAACACCCCATCCATCCCCCATCACCCGGCTCCTGCCGCCCCTTGTCCCAGCCACCCGCCTTCTTCCACCCGTTCGCCGCCCAGGTCTCCACTCCTCCCGCCCTCTTACTCCAACTCCTCCCAATTCCCTCCCGCTCCTCCTCCCCAACCCTCCTTCGTCTCGCAACTCCCTCCTCCCTCTCCCCTCCCCGAATCGGCAGAGCGCGGGCCTCGCGTGCGGGACATCGGGAGTTCGGTTCCCGGTCGAGTAAAACCAATGCGCTCACACCCCTGATCCCCGTCGTCCCCCTCTGCCCGGCCCCGCACCCTTCCTCGGCCAGCGCCCGGCCCCGCCCGCCCCGCGTCCGGCGTCCCGGGCCCTGCGGCCCGATGGGCTCCCGGGCCCACGGTGCCGGCGGCCTGCTCCTCCGCGCCGGGCCGCCCCCTACCGTCCCCACGTCGTGGCCCCATCCTGGCTGCCCCAGGACCCCCCCCCGCACCCCCGCCCCTCCCCGCCTCCCTCCGCTCCCCGCCTGCCGTTCCCCCTTCCCTCCTTCCTGCCTTCCCCCCCTCGCCCTCGCCCACCCCGCTCTCCTCCCCTCCCCCCCCCCCCCCCTCCCCCCTCTCCCCCCCCCCTCCCCCCCCCCTCCTCCCTCCCCCTCCCCTCCCCCCCCCCCCCTCCCTCCCCCCCCTCCCCCCCTCCCCCCCCCCTCCTCCCCCCCCCCCTCCCCCTCCCCCCCCCCGCCTCCCCCTCCCCCCCCCCCCTCCTCCCTCCCTCCCCCCTCCCCCCCCTCCCCCCCTCCCCCCCCTCCCCCCCCGCCCCCCCCTCCCCCCCCTCCCCCCCCCCTCCTCCCCCCCCCCCCCCCTCCCCCCCCCCCTCCCCCCCTCCCCCTCCCGCCTCCCCCTCCCCCCTCCCCCCCCCTCCCCTCCCCCCCCCCCCCCCTCCCCCCCCCCTCCCCCCCTCCCCCCCCTCCCCCCCCCTCCCCCCTCCCCTCCCCCCCCCCCCCCCCCGCTCCCCCCCCCTCTCCGCCCCCCTCCCCTCCCCCCCCCCCTCCCCCCTCCCCCCCCCCCCCCCCTCCCTCCCTCCTCCATCCTCCCTCCTCGCTCCTCCCTCCTCGCCTCCCTCCTCCCCCTCCTCCCCCTCCTCCCTCCTCCGTCCCTCCTTCCTCCCTCCCCTCCTCTCCCCTCCCTCCCTCCTCCTCCCTCCTCCCCCTCCCCTCCTCCCACCTCCCACCTCCCTCCTCCCTCCTCCCCTCCTCCCTCCTCCCTCCCCCTCGTCCCTCCTCCCTCCCTCCCTCCTCCTCCTCCTCCTCCTCCCTCCTCCTCCCCTCCCTCCCTCCTCCCTACTCCCTACTCCCTCCTCCGTCCTCCGTCCTCCGCCTCCCTCCTCCTCCTCCTCTCCTCCCTCCTCCCTCCTCCCTCCTCCGCCCCTCCCTCCTCCCTCCTCCCTCTTCCTTCCTCCTCCTCCCTCCTCCCTCCTCCGTCCTCCCTTCCGCCATCCTCCCTCTTCCATCCTCCCTCCTCGCTCCTCCCTCCTCGCCCGTCCTCCCCCCTCCCCCTTCTCCCTCCTCCCCCTCCCCTGGAGCCCACCTTCTATCAGGGCACAGCCCGGGATCCAGCTGTTGGGTTGTTGAGAACGGACGCGCTGTCTGATTGGATCCCGGCCCGGTTGGTGAGAGGGATCCAACCTGCTGGAACCTACCATACTAACAAGTCGATCCCAATCAGCACCACAATAGCGAAAAGAGCGGTGAATCATTACTTCACCCGCATAGAGCATATTACTCACACCAGGCTTACACTCAAAGACTCTAACCCACTTATTATTCCTGATTAGGCATGTCTATTTTTAAACTGTTTTTGTAACGTGCATAGTATGTCCATATTATGTATCTTGTATATTGTGTTTGCTGTTGATGTTTATGTTTCATTATCATTTCTCCCCCCCCCCCCAAGTTACAGTAATACAAATCGAAT
The DNA here is from genome assembly GCA_030323885.1 of Branchipolynoe longqiensis. Lineage (NCBI taxonomy): Eukaryota > Metazoa > Annelida > Polychaeta > Phyllodocida > Polynoidae > Branchipolynoe > Branchipolynoe longqiensis. The sequence goes on from CM059196.1 coordinate 79,977,565, forward strand.
ATTTCTCTTGTTACTTTCCGTGCATGAAATGCCCATATTATATATCTTGCGTCCTTTATTTGTGATTTTTATTTGTGTTTCATTATCATTTCTTTTTCCCCCAAATGTTACAGAAAATACCAATTGAATATTTCTCTTGTTACTTTACGTGCATATGATGCCCATATTATATATCTTGCCTCTTTTATTTGTGATTTTTATTTGTGTCTCATTATCATTTCTCTTTTATCCAAATGTTACCCGCCATTATCAAATGAATAATCTCTTTTGTTGTTTAAAATTCTAAATGCAATTTCGTCCCATCCGTTTTTTGTGTGTGTATTGACTTTGTTAGTTGCACCCAACACACCTCCCCATCCGCACCCTCCCCCAACACACACCCCTTCTACAACCGCACCCACCCACCTCCATTCCTCACACACCTACCCCCACCCCACCACCCACCCCTACCCTCACTCCCCCACCCAAACCTCACCCACCCTCTCACCCACTCCGCCCGTCCTCATTCACCCGGCCACCCAATCCCCCTCCCACTGCCCCACCCGCCCACCTACCCCTCACCCACCTATCCACTCACCTACCCCTCACCCACCTATCCACCAACCCACCCACACACACACCCGCCCCTGACCATCTGGCCAATCACACGGGGATTAAATCACAGTTAGGCGGGTGGCACCTGAGTCCAACAGGAACAATGGTTCTGGGCGAGCCTGAGGAAGATGGCTTAGGCCCCCCACCCCGCCTCTTCCATGGCCCTTCTATTTCTAGGTGAAGCCGCCACCAGACCGGATGGCCAAATGAGTTCAGCGTCCGTCTCTTGCTTTGGTAGATCGTGGGATTCCAACCCCCTGGTTTGAACACTGGTCGAGTCAAACCGATGACTTAACAATTGATATGTGTCACTTACTAGCCTGGCGCTCGGCATTAGTAGGACAGGGCATGGACTGGCTGGCTAAGTGTCAGGATAATGTGACGGAGTGGGATATCAGGTCATGGTGTTGGTGGCCTGGTCTCCCAGTGGGGCAGCACTGTAAAGTCACCATGAGTGTGCACTGTCACAAGTCGGTACTCATCCCAATACGACCTTAAATGTTGCCAGGACGTAAAACTCCAAAAGCCAACGCTTGAAGTCGCTCTTTTAGCAGGCGGAAACACACATAACAAAGCCATTAGTCGCACAAGTCGTCCATCGCCCGTCCTGATATGACCTTAGATGTTGCCAGGACATAAAACTCCAGCAAAGAAACAATCATTAATCGCCTGAAGCGAATTAATCGATTTCCATCACAACCAAACCCCCCCTCTGACGCGGGGTGTATGAACTAATGGTATGGATTGTAACTCACTGGCCAACATGTCTTTGTGGATATATAGTATAGATCATTTCCACCACCAAATGTGGCGTTCTCTGTGGCGGAGTGGTTAGAGTGTCTCACTTTTTTCTAGGTCAGACTCCTAATCTGAGGGTTGGTGGTTCAATTCCCCATGCCCCCAGCTCTGCCAATTTGGATTTCCACTGCTGTGTATAACTTACAGCGTCATCAAAGGCCGGTTGCTCTCAAACCATGTCTATATGGTGTGGGAGGTTAAAAATCCCTTGGGTCGGTAAAAGTCTAGGCTCGGGCTTTCTATCGACCAGCAGTGGAATGAGGAAGACCAGTCGTCTATGACTGAAATTTCCCCTGCTTAAACAACTAATTGACCAAAAAACAAAACCCCCAAAACCCCGCCATTTGATGTTATTGAAGCTCAGTCTGTGTAGTGTGCTCTTTAGATAACACAACAAGGACTAACTCGCGTCTGATGTTAGTGTAATAAGTAATATTGTGTGGAGAAAGTCAGCAAAGTCTCTCTAGTAATAACCATGTAGAGGATTTCCACCACTACGTCCTCTAATGTTAGTGTAATAAGTAATATTGTGTGGAGCAAGTCAGCAATTCGAATCCAAGCCGAGTCAAACTGAAGACTTATAAAGTTGATACCTGTCGCTACATAGCCTGGCACTCGGCATTAATAGGATAGGATACGGACTGGTTTGCATCGTATCAGGATAATGTGACAGTGTGAGATATCGGGCCTGGTTTCCCAGTGGGGCAGCACTATAAAGTCATCAGGAGTGTGCACTTTTCCAAGTCAATAACCCTCCTGATATGACCATAGATATTACTAGGACGTAAAACAACAGACAGACTGTAGTAACATATTATAGTTATAGAGCATTTACACTCCGAATCCACCCTCGGATAGCAATGTAATCACATTCACAGCATGTTATGAGTAGCAGCTCGCTGCGCATGTCTGGTAGGAAAAATGTCTATAAATATAAGCATCGCCCCAAGGCGCACTCAGCGTTGCGTTGATAACACACAGATATGGCTTCGCTCACGCAGCCTTCCGCTGCATCTCAGTGCAAACTGTGCGCATGCGCGTGAGAGCGGCCGGTACATCCGGTAGACTGCCGCAGTTCTGTCGTTGTTCCCGGACTGCCGGGGCTTTGTTGCCGACGAGAAGGGGCGGTTCCAGATGGTTCCCGGCGCATGCGCCGTGGGAGTAAACCACGTGATTAGCTTCTTTCATCAGGAACGCCGCCAGGGCATGTATCAGTGTATAGGCAGTAAGTTTCTATAATTTGAGAGCCGGACCAGCCTGGGTTTGGTAATTAAAAGAACGCGTGGTGATATGCAACGTCTGTTTCTGTTGTTGTTGATCACATTCTAGTCAAAATGATCGGACGGGATGGCCGAATGAATTGAGAGTCTGTCTCCCGTTTTGGTAGATCGTGGGGTTCAAACCCTAGCCGAGTCAAACCAATGAATTAAAAATTGATACTTGTTGCTTCCTAGCCAGGAGCTCAGCATTATTAGGATAAGGAAAGGACTTTGTTGGCTCAGCGTCAGGATAATTTGACTAAGTAGAGTAACAGGTAATGGTGCTGGCAGACCGGACTCCCAGTGTGGCAGCACTATAAGTTGCCATTAGTGCGCACTGTACCAAGTTGGTACCTGTTCTGATATGACCTTAGATGTTGCCAGGACGTAAAACTCCAACAACCAACCAATGTAGTCAAGCCTGTCAATCCTTATTAGCTTTGGTCAGATTTGACCCAAGCAAGAAACCATGCAAGTGGTAGATGGCTAGCAAATAAATATAAGTTGTTGTGTGTGTTTTTGTTGGTGTTTGTAAATATGTTTATTCTGCTGAATGAGTTATTTTGGCCACACCGAAGTACTAGTCTACCAGCCATTTTTCAATTGGGGATTCTTTAGACGAAAATGGTATATATAGTAAGGTATATAAGGAACACTAACAATAGCTCGTGAATACACTATTTGCAGCATTGATGTCATGGTAATGTAAAGGTTCGGGCAATTCATAATTCATGCATTATAGTTGGTTGGTTGGTTTTTGGAGTTTTACATCCTGGCAACATCTAAGGTAATATCCTGACAGATACTGTCTTGTGACAGTGCACACTCATGGCAATTGTATAGTGCTGCCCCACTCGGAGACCAAGCCACCCATACCATGACCTGATATCCCACTCAGACACATTATCCTGACACTGAGCCAACCAGTCCTTGCCCTATCCTAATAATGCCGAGCGACTGGCTAGGAAGCTACTAGTGTAAATTTTAAAGTCATTAACTTGACCAAGGTTCGAACGCATGGGTTCGAGTCTCACGATCTACCAAAGCGGGAGCCGGATGCTCAACTCATTCGGCCATCCAGTCTCATAATTTGAGAGCTGGACCAGCCTGTGTTTGGTGATGAATAGAATACATGATGATATGCAACACATGTTTGTATTGTTGTTGTTGAGGACGCCGATCACATTCTAGTCAAAACAGTCGAACCTTTTTAGCTCTGTTTAAATTTGACCGAATCCATTTAATCACAGAAGCCACGCAATCGCTAGGTGGCTAGTGCAGGCCTGATAGTCGGCGCTGACTTCTCAGGCGAGGAGCCACATAGACAGGTAAGTGTGGATAGGGTGGTGACATCAGACAGCCTAGGTGGTGTAATGCTTAGCACACTGGACCGGAATGGAAGAGATGTGGGTTCAATTCTGGCTCTATGCAGAGTATTTCCAATTTTCATCGGGGTTTGGTCTTGTTTGTTTGTTTGAAAACATGTTTATTGTGTTGAATAAACTCTTTGATCAGTTCTGAAATACTGGTCTTCCAGGCATTTTTCAATTCGGGATTATTTGCACAAAAATGGTATATATAGTAAGGTATATAGGGACACTAACAATAGTTGGTGAATGCAAAGACTTTGGAAATTCACAACTGATGCATTAAATTATAATTGATAATTTAGGGCAATAGGGCCCTCTTTTATCAAGGTGCTAACTATAGACTGTTGCGTCTGTTCCCTCTTTGCATACTCACACCAGCGCGTGACAAGCCCTAGTCAAACGAATTGACGTCACTAATGATGATGTATCAATGAAATGAGCAGAACATCTATATATGATATCTAACCTAAATGTCATTGAATTTTGCAAGTAGACGTTACATTGTTTATACTCCCAATACCTTATAGGGCAGATATATATATGTATGTATATATACATGTTATATCATAAGTTCCGCTGAACGCAATAACTCCATGATTCAGTTTGGTGATATATATTTTATTACTATATCTGGCTAGGAGAAACGCCCTTCACAAACACAATTACTTTAACAAAATCCAGTTCACACTCTGTCAGAGATCTGCCGATCTGCCGATCTGCCGATCTGCCGATCTACCGATCTGCCGGATAGCGGGTATATAGTCAGGATAGCGCCAACCCTCCCCTAGCGACTATGTCTTGCACTATCCTAGCACCACTAGTATCACGGGAGAGCTAGCGTGCACTCGTTACAGTTTACAGCCGTATATACAATATAATGCTGTTTATTTATATACGTATGGGTACTTGTAATTATCTATATCTAAATAGCTATATGTGTAACACTATGTGAATATAGAAATAACAGTTATATACATCTTTAAATAGCTGTATTTGTAGCAGCATGTGCTTACTGAGGAAGAAGTATATATAGATATATATATATACTCTGATCTTCCGCACAGGTCTAGAGGCGGTAATGACCAGACGCAGCTGGTATCAGTGTTGCCAGGAGCCACTCAGAGGTGGCGCCATAGTGGCAGACGCAGGAACTTACTCATATGCCAGTAGGATAATAGATACTAACTAATATAGAGAAGGCAACTGATAAGTGGTAATGTCCTTGTTTATATTCCAATAATAGATGATATAGTACATACATATTTATATATTTAAATAGCTGCATTTGTAACGTGTGGATATATATCACAGGGCTCAAATAACAATGGTGGGGGCCCAATGTGGCACCACCAGTAGCAGTATGTAGTGTAGTAGGTTAATACATCGAGGACAATAGTTGGTAGATAATGAAATAGAAGAAGAAGAATAATAATTCCCTTCCGCGCCTTTATACTCGCATAATGCTTATACATCACATATGAAAATCTATTTAAATAGCTGTATTTGTCGCAACATGTGAATACAGTGATAATAGTATATACATAAATATGTAAATAGCTGCATTTGTAGCAAAATGTGAATACAGAGGTATATATATATATATATGTACATATATATATAAATATATACATAACAGAAAGGAAAATTACCCAAGTGAAAACTAAGGTTATTTAGAGATTTCAACCATCATTTATATTTTAGTGAAACCAGGCAGCTCTCCTATAATACATCTCAGTCAGCACCCAGTCTCACAGCCAGCACGCAGACGACATTTACCCAGAGCAGACGATAAGAGAAAGAGGCGCCGGTGATTGATGGGTTAGAGCACTTCCGGTTCCACGAACTCGAATGGGGAAAGTGGTGTCATCAGTGCTCAGTGATCTAGCGACGGATTTATGATTTGTAATTAACCCTTGTCTACTGCTCTGACAGAGCGGCCCTGCAAAAAACACCTCTATTAGGACCAACCGAAATGGTGGATTCGTCCCAGTAAAGCCTGGAGCGCACATCCCAGAGACACCTATCGGTAGAGTTGTTGTTGTTGAAGATTTATACTGCCTATCATGGATAAGCCTGAATAGGCTTGTTTTCACGATTAGACAGTTTGTCGATAGAAAGCCTGAGCCTACACTTTTACCGACCCAAGGAATTTTTAACCTCCCACACCATATAGACATGGTATGAGAGCAACCGGCCTTTGATGACGCTGTAAGTTATGTACAGCGGTGAAAATCCAAATTGGCAGAGATGGGGGCATGAGGAAATGAACCACCGACCTTCAGATTAGGATTCCGACCTAGAAAAAAGTCAGACACTCTAATCACTCTGCCACAGAGAACTTCTCACGTGGGAACTGGGGAGTTCGAAAACCCGGTCGAGTAAAATTAATGACTTACAAAATTGACACTGGTAACTACTCAGCCTGGCGCTCGGTATTACTTGGATAGGACAAGGACTGGTCAGTTCTGTATCAGGAATATGTGACTGAGTGGGAAACTGCGTCATGGTGCTGCTGGCCTGGCTTCCCAGTGGGGAATCACTATAAAGTCGCTATGAGTGCGCACTGTCACAAATCAGTGCCTGTCCTGATATGATCATTGATGTTGCTAGGATGTAAAACCCCAACAAACAGACATTCCACAAGGGACACGTTACTAAACGGCCCATCATCCACGAGGTAAATACAAATTAAAATGGTTGTGGATGGGGGTGGGATGGGGCGTTGCCCAGCAGCATCAACATTATTTCAGCCATGATATATATTCGATGCGTTAAAGCCCCAGTCACACATACCCGGAGCAGGGGGGCGGACGAGCCCCGGACCGTGATCCGGCGTGGTCCGTGGCGATCCGGGGTGATCCGGGGCAGAGAGCGTGTATACAGATGAGAGAGACAACTCCCGCGAAAATCGGTAACACAGGCTACAGTGGCGTTCCTGGCGGTTAGTGTTGAACAAGCTTTGAGTTTGCCATACGTGTAGTGCAAAACATTTGTTTTTATTCAAAATTAATAGAAATGCAGAAGCCTAACCTTATCGATTTAATATAATCCTTTTGGTAAACATGTTTTCTATATGTGTACTAAGCGGCTTGTTTCTATTTGGTGTAGTTTTAGAGATATTTCACTTTTTCTGTAGGAAGATTGCACACGACCATTGACAATGCCTTGAGTTTGCCGTACGCATAGTGAAAAACGTCAGTTTTATTCCAAATTAATAGAAATCCAGAACCCTAACCATATCAATTTGATATAATCTTGTTGGTAAACATGTTTCCTATGTGTATTCCAATCAGTTTGTTTCTAGGTGTTGTAGTTTTAGAGATATTTAACGTTTTCTGTAGGAAGATTGCTCACCGCCATTGACAATGCCTTGAGTTTGCCGTACGCGTAGTGAAAAACGTCAGTTTTATTCCAAATTAATAGAAATCCAGAACCCTAACCATATCTCTTTAATATAATCTTGTTGGTAAACATGTTTCCTATGTGTATTCCAATCAGTTTGTTTCTAGGTGTTGTAGTTTTAGAGATATTTAACGTTTTCTGTAGGAAGATTGCACACGACCATTGACAATGCCTTGAGTTTGACAGCTGTGTCATATACTGTTCAACAACCACCACTTGGAGCGCCACAGTCGGCAGCTGTTACATGGTGTAGTATGGGAGTTGTCCCTCTCATCTGTATACACGCTCTCTGTCCGGGGCTCATATGTGGCTGGTCCGAGGTGATCCGGCATGATCCGTGGCTGGTCTGGCCTCGTCCGGGGTCCGCCCCGGATGTTTTAAAATCTTTAAACCATCCGGGGCAGTCCGGGCCATTTTGCGATCCGGGCTCGATCCGGCATCGTCCGGGATGATCCGGGGGTAATCCAGGGGTGGTCCCGGTAGTCTGGGGATGGACGGGGAGTCGTCCGTGCCGTGTCCGGGCCAGTCCGCGGCTGTTTCGCCCTGGATGAGCCACGTTTTAGCCACGGTTTAACCCGGACTTGCCTGGACTAGCGTTGACGTATCCACGGACCACTCCCGGAATGCCCGGACAAGAACTGGCCACGCCGGATGACCACGGATTAACCACGGATCGCTACAGATAGCCACGTATGACCATGTATTACTCACAGTCTACCCTAGGATGAGTCCCGCATTTCAGGTTATCATCCGGGGGTTGTCCGGGGGCTCGTCTGGGGGTTGTCTGGGGCTAATCCGGGTAGTCCGTCAGTTGTCTGGGGCTCATCCGGGGTGATCTGGGCTTGTAGTCCATGGCTCATCCAGGTCCATGTGACCGCAAGGCCAAAAACGACCAAAATAGGGATTTTATCCGGGGCTGTCTGGGACAGTCCAGGTGACTGGTCCGTGGGTGGTCCGGCTAACAATCCGGGGCTCGTCCGGGTAGGTGTGACTGGGGCTTTAATGAACTTGCCGAATGTAAACTATTGGTGCAATTTCATGCACATATTGGTGTCAGGAGGCAAAGCAAGAAGAGATTGAATGCAGTTGTATGTGCCATGAAGTAGCATGGTTGATTGGATGTTGGAGTTTTATCTCCTGGCAACATTTAAGGTCATGTCACGATATGTGACTGAGTAGGATATCAGGAACCTGATCCCCATCAGTGGGACAGCACTATACAGTCACCATTAGTTTTTGATTGATTGATTTGGTGGTTGCTTTACCATACAGTCACTATGAGTGCACACTGGCACAAGTTGGTACCTGTCCTGATATGAACATAGATGTTGCTAGGACATAAAACACCAACACACATTATTGTATTCCCATGGACTGTTGGCGGTAATCTTGTCTGCGACCACGAACCAATGCTGCACTTCCTGTTGAGTCTTTTTTTTCTCTTGAAGATTTGTACTGCCTGTTATGGATAAGCCTGAATAGACTTGTTTTCACCATAAGACAGTTTGTCGATAGAAAGCCCGAGCCTACACTTTTACCAACCCAAGGGATTTTTAACCTCCCACACCACATAGACATGGTATGAGAGCAACCGGCCTTTGATGATGCTGTAAGTCATCCACAGCGGTGGAAATCCAAATTGGCAGAGGTGGGGGCATGGGGAATCGAACCACCAACCTTCAGATTAGGAGTCTGACCTAGAACAAAGTCAGGCACTCTAACCACTCCACCACAGAGAACACCACAGCGATGACAGGCGTGCTTGGCACACAGCCGAATAGTGCCATTATTTTAATGTCAGAGAGTGTTTGGTTTATTCACGACTTCCCCTGTCTGAGCCAATGTCTGACACATCAATCTTAACTCAGTGACTATGTAGATATTATATCAAACATGCTTCGATTTGTTTGTCTGTTATTGTTGTTTTACATCCTAGCAACATCTAAGGTCATATCAGGACGGGTACCGACTTGTGACAGTGCGCACTCATGGTGACCTTATAGTGCTGACCCAATGTGAAATCAGGCTGCCAGCACCATGACATGATATCCCACTCAGTCACATTATCCTGACACTGTGCCAAGCAGTCCTTGCCCTATCCTAGTAATGATGAGCACCAGGCTAGGAAGCAATAAGTATAAATATTTACATCATTGGTTTGACTCGAGCAGGGCTCGAACCGACGGAGTCATGGTTTCGGATCCCCCGATCTCCCAAAACAGGAGACGGACGCTCAACTCACTCGGCCACCCCATCTGGTGTAACATTCTTAGAAGAAGCTGCAACTTCAAATATATAAATGTGGTATAAAGCATATAAATACAAATATCATATAGTAATTCTAGTAACAAACAGGATTTGCATGCAGTCACTATTACAACTGATAGTAGTTTCATTTATGCATGATTCTTTTATTGGACTGGACTTGTACACAGCTGATACTTCATTTATAAAATGTATAATACTTTTAGTACGCAGTTACTACTACAGCTGATACTTCATTGATAAAATGTATAATACTTTTAGTAACAAACAGGATTTGCATACGGTCACTATTACGACTGATAGTAGTTTCATTTATGTATTAAGGAATTGTACTGTACCGCTGGAAGACCAGTGCTCTGGCGCTGACAAAAGATATTATTCGATGAATAAATACTTGAACCCCCCCCCCAAAAAAATTAGGATGAAACCTTTTCTATTTTGGATATGTGTGTTGGTATTCGAACCCGCGCTGGACAGTTGGAACGCGCAGTTACAGCGACCTGGGGGTCAGCCAACCTGCACCATGGTAGGGGGTTGGCATGCTTTCTCCAGCGTTAAATGGTTCCCCCACCCTGTAGGCACATTTGAAGTCTAGCTTTAATTTTGTTGTATGTCTTTAATAAACAAGATAGGTATTTTGGGCCAGCATGACTAACTACAGTAAAACCTCTCAAAATCGACCGATATTGGGACCGACTATAAGTGGTCCACTTAGGGAGGTGTTCGGTTTAATGAGTTAGAATATGGTTACAATTGTATTGTTGGGACCCACATAAAGCGATCGATATATGGAAGTCGTCGATCTGTGGAGGTGGTCGGCTAGAGAGGTTTTACTGTACTTATCCAGCTGTATTCAAATTAATTGTGTCTCCTGTTGTCGAATGACGCTCCGGCAAAAATATTCTCTGGCGGGAATAACAATGCAGTGCGTCTATTAGGGACGAATCGGACCGGTGGGGGCGCCACCAGTCACGTATGTGTGAGGCTAGGAGGCATCCCACAGGATTGCAATCATGGACAATAATAATATTCCGTGCTTTTTTACTCGTTCAATACTTATACTTCACATGTATACATAAACAAATATTACTAATATTATTAGCTCCTATTAGATAACGCATCAGATAGTATGATGTATTAAATTGATCTTAAATAGTATATTATATTAAATGTATTATATTAAAGTAAATGTTAGATAACATTAACTAACGTAAGTTATTAACTATTTATATATATTACATTAGCATATGCCTTAGGTATACTAATATTAAATTAAATTATGAACCAAGTATGCTTATGTCTAGGCTGTATTGCCCTTTTCCCCTTACAAGTACTACTATATTAGGAAATACTTCTAAATTATATTTTGTATCATAATCTGATAATACCAATTTTGTTAATATAATATGTCCAAATTCTATCTGTTTCGTTAGCGTATGCATTATGTATACTAATATTAATTAAATTACGAACCACATATTCTTATGTCAAGGATGTGTACTGTATTGCTGTGCTATCCCGCAGGTGCTACTATATTAGGGAATAATGCTAATCTATATTTTGTATCAGAATACGAATTTAGGTAATATAATATATCCTAATTCTATATATTTGATTAGTTATGTATTATGTATAACAAATATTAAATCAATTCATGAACCACATCTGTACTTTTGTGTAGTCTATGTACTATATTGCTTTTATATCCTGCAACTGATATTATATTAAGAAATAACACTAAATTATGTTATGCATCAAAATATGAAATTAGGTCAAACATACTTCACCCAATGACCTAGTTGTCTTTGCTGTGTGGCTGTAATTAATATAAAGTAGAAGATCTGTTATATTATTAACCTTAATGTGAATCAGTGCTCCACTGGAAATAGGTTTAAACATGACACTGTAGTGGTCTGCACTGACCTCTCAGGCAAGTAACCAGATAGACAGGTAGGTGTGGGTAGTGTGGTGATATCAGGGAGTCTATGTGGTTTAATGGTTAGCACACTGGCCTGGAATGCAAAGAGATGTGGGTTCGAGTCCTGCTCTAGGCATGGTATTTCCCATTTTCATCACCCCAATGACACTGTTGCCATGACCAGGATCCTGTACAAGCTACGCACTGTATGGTTGTTGACCCTACCCTGTGTATGTATGTGTTAGTGCATTGCCTGTATGTATGTAATTGTAAGCATCAAAAGACTTACAATTCTTGGGGGATGAGTGTAGTGGTCTGCGCTGACCTCTCAGGCAAGTAACCACATAGACTGGTAGGCATGGGTAGTGTGGTGATATCAGGGAGCCTAGGTGGTGTAATGGTTAGCACACTGGCCCGGAATGAAAAGAGATGTGGGTTCGAGTCCCGATCTAAGCAAGGTATTTCATCACCCCCACGACAACACCATAGCCAGGATGCCCGATTGTAATCCTTCGGCAGCCTTAGCATGAAACCTGCCCAGCATTGAAGATATGTCGAATACTGACAAGCGCCATTCAGGCCGAAATGAAACCACGACTACCAGGTTTGAGCTGGAGCTGCCATCATTCCGATAGTCACATCTGTTTTGTGGGAGAAACCAATGCACACCAATAGAATACAATAGCCAATATTAAATTGCTAGACTTTAGCTGTAAACACACAACAACAAATACTGGTTTATAGAGAACAATTATAATGGAGTTGTTGGATTTTGCGCGGAACTCTTCATATGGAAATATGATATTGGCCTACCCTGTCCAATATTGCTGTTTTTCTATTTTCAGACTGAATAGTTTAGTGTATATTGCAATATACTATATAGGATATGTTTAGAAAGACAAGTTAGATATGTAATAAGTATGCACATATATATTGCAATAAAGATGTTTTTTTTTTAAAACTAAAAAAAACTATCACGCTCAACACTGATTTATTCTATACTCAATCTTTTAACAAAGCTGATCGTAGATGTTGCCAGGACGTAAAAACTCCAACAACTATCCAACCAATCTACCAAAATACACACATGTAGTTCATTGTGCATCACAATTGTTTGCAAAGTCATATTGATTAACTCAGCTACAGAACATAAATGTCTCTCACACTTACCCGCCCCCCCCACACCTCCCCAAACAGCACCACCCACCCACCCATTCTCCAAACTCCTACCCAGCAATATAATGACGTCAGCAAGTCAAAACGCCCCAGTTAAATTTTCGCTTACAGAAGAACAAGATCAGACGCGTGCTTTCAATTGAATTCAAAGCAGCAGACTTGAGAGAGGAAATAAAAGGGGAGGACATATTTATGTAGCCCAACTGTGTGCACACGCACGCCCCTGTCCGCATACACCCACATCACACCCACACACCCCTGTCTTCATACCCTCTCTCAGACATGTGCCCCTCCCTTCATATGACAACCTTCTATCTCCTCCTATCCCCTTAATACCCCCTCACCCACACACATGCACCCCATCACTCATACAACCTCCTGTGTCCTGATATACCCCCTCACCCACACACATGCACCCCCCTCACTCATACAACCTCCTGTGTTATGATATACCCCCTCACCCACACACATGCACCCCCCTCACTCATAAAACCTCCTGTTTCCTGATATACCCCCTCACCCACACACATGCACCCCCTCACTCATACAACCTCCTGTGTCCTGATATACCCCCTCACCCACACACATGCACCCCCCTCACTCAAACAACCTCGTGTGTCCTGATATACCCCCTCACCCACACACATGCACCCCCTCACTTATACAACCTCCTGTGTCCTGATATACCCCCTCACCCACACGCATGCACCCCCTCATTCATACAACCTCCTGTGTCCTGATATACCCCCTCACCCACACACATGCACCCCCTCACTCATACAACCTCCTGTGTCCTGATATACCCCCTCACCCACACACATGAACCCCCTCACTTATACAACCTCTTGTGTCCTGATATACCCCCTCACCCACACACATGCACCCCCTCAATCATACAAGCTCCTGTGTCCTGATATACCCCCTCACCCACACACATGCACCCCCTCACTCATACAACCTCCTGTGTCCTGATATACCCCCTCACCCACACACATGCACCCCCTCACTCATACAACCTCCTGTGTCCTGATATACCCCCTCACCCACACACATGCACCCCCCTCACTCATACACCCTCCTGTGTCCTGATATACCCCCTCACCCACACACATGCACCCCCTCACTCATACAACCTCCTGTGTCCTGATATACCCCCTCACCCACACACATGCACCCCCTCACTCATACAACCTCCTGTGTCCTGATATACCCCCTCACCCACACACATGCACCCCCTCACTCATACAACCTCATGTGTCCTGATATACCCCCTCACCCACACACATGCACCCGCCTCACTCATACACCCTCCTGTGTCCTGATATCCCCCCTCACCCACACATGCACCCCCCTCACTCATACAACCTCCCGTGTCCTTATACCCCTTCACCCACACACATGATCCTCCCTCACTCATACAACCTCCTGTGTCCTGATATACCCCCTCACCCACACCACCCACACACATGCACCCCTCACTCATACAACCTCCTGTGTCCTGATATACCCCCTCACCCACACACATGCACCCCCCTCACTCATACAACCTCCCGTCCTGATATACCCCCTCACCCACACACATACACCCCCTCACTCATGCAACCTCCTGTGTCCTGATATACCCCCTCACCCACACACATGCACCCCCCCTCTCTCATACAACCTCCTGTGTCCTGATATACCTCCTCACCCACACACATGCACCCCCTCACTCATACAACCTCCTGTGTCCTGATACCCCCTCACCCACACACATGCTCCTCCCTCACTCATACAACCTCCTGTGTCCTCACACCCCCTCACCCACACACATGGACCCCTTCACTCAAACAACCTCCTGTGTCCTGAGATACCCCCTCACCCACTCACATGCATGCGCCTCACTCATACAACCTCCTGTGTCTTGATATACCCCCTCACCCACACACATGCACCCACCCTCACTCATACAACCTCCCGTGTCCTGATATACCCACACACCCACACACATGCACCCCCTTCACTCATACAACATCCTGTGTCCTGATATACCCCCTCACCCACACAGATGCACCCGCCTCACTCATACAACCTCCTGTGTCTTGATATACCCCGATCGCACATGCCTTTCCTTATCGTCATACCTCCACAATCACATAACTCCTCCCCTCTTCTCATACCCTCTTTCCCATATATACACACCCCACTCTCCTCATAGTCCCCACACACCACCTCCCCTCTCCTCACACCCTCTCCCCCACACATGCACACCCCTCTCTCCTCATAGCCCCCACACACCACCTCCCCTCTCCTCATACCCTCTCCCCCACACATACACACCCCTCTCTCCTCAAAGCCCCCACACACCACCTCCCCTCTTCTCATACCCTCTCCCCACACATACACACCCCTCTCTCCTCATAACCCCCACACACCACCTCCCCTTTCCTCACACCCTCTCCCCCACACATACACCCCCCTCTCTCCTCATAGCCCCCACACACCACCTCCCCTCTCCTCAATCCCCTCTCACCCACACCTACACACCCCTCTCTCCTCATTTCCCCCACACACCACCTCCCCTCTCCTCAATCCCCCCTCACCCACACCTACACACCCCTCTCTCCTCATAGTCCCCCACACACCACCTCTCCTCCCCTCATACGCCCCTCACCCACACACATACATCCCTTTCTTCGCATATCCCCACTCATGCGTACAACCTCCTCTCTGCTCATACAACCCAATCACACCTGCCTCCTCATATCGCCATACCTGCCCACTCACAAACACACTCCCCTGTCCTCTCCCCCGCCCCTAAACCTGCACCCTCTCTCTTTATACCCCAACTCACACACAACCACAACCTCATGCCCCCACATACACACACATCTCTCCTCACACCCACACTCACACATGACTTCTCTTTTTCCCCTCCCTCCCTCCCTCCCTCTTTCCCTCCCCACATATCTCCCATCTCTCCTCATACCCGCACTCACACACAACCTCCCTTGTCCTCAACCCCATCTCCCCCATCACACACATCTCCCCCCCCCCTCCCCTCCACATTCAACACAACACCTCAAGGCGGTATTTCTTTTCGGATTCTGCCCCTGCAGGTTCTGCTGACAGCGTGAAGACAATTCTCTCAAAACGAGGCTGGGGCCGTGACAGCGGCAAGGTTTGTGCCGGTCCTTTAATGATGCACGGATTTGTGTGTGTGCTGCAGGGAGGAGGTGCGGGGGTGGGGGTGGGGGTGGGGGTGGGGGGAGGCAATCTTCTAATAGAAATGCACAAGCACAACAAGAACAAAGGCAGCAGCAGACAGTTCCTGTTAAAGTTGCATAGTTCGATGGTTTTGAGTTTCTGACATTTTTCTGAGATAAATATATTAAATTGATCATTATAATCTACCTTACTTTTGTTTGAAGTAACTTTTAATTGAAATGGTTACCGTTTGAGATATTTGAAATTCAAACATGTGAAATAATTTTTGCCAAGCCTGCCAAAACTCTGATACCATAGGTTTCTTCAGTAACAGGTTCTATTAAATCGACTCAGTATTCCCTTCTATGTGGCAACACATACTTAATAAGTGCATCAGTGTCTAAATTAAATATGTATAATCGAATCTAGATAATTGCTTTGATTTTGAAAATTTGATGCTTCATCGGAGTATGCAGCTTTAACCAGACATTTCACAACAAATACACGGGTGAACAAGGATTAAATAGAAAAAACGCTGACATCAACACTATCGCCAATCAGTTAGACCAGAAGGGATGGCCGAATGAGTTGAGTGTCCGTCTCCTGTTTTGGGAGATTGTGGGATTCAAAACCGTGGGTTCAAACCCTGGTCGAGTCAAAGCAATCATTTAAAAATTGATACTTGTCACTTCCTAGCCAGGTGCTTGGCATTATTAGGATAGGACAAGGACTGGTCGGCTCAGTGTCAGGATAATGTGACTGAATGGGATATCAGGTCATGGTATTGCTGGTCTGGTTTCCCAGTGGGGCAGCACTATAAAAGTCACCATGAGTGTGTACTGTCACAAGTCGGTACCCGTCCTGAAATGACCATAGATATTGTCAGGACATAAACTTTAACAACTAACAAACCAATCATCACAATCATACATCACATACATGGTTTGGGTGGTTCAATTCATACAAACCAGACTACTGAATAATAAACGTGGACATATTCTGGTTGGTTTATTGGTGAAACAATGAGACTATGCTACTCCCCCCCCCCCACCTCCACACGCTACTCCCCACACACGCACCCTACTCCCTCACCCCCTTCGCCTCCCCCCCTTCACCCTCCCCCCTTCCCCCCTCCCCCCGTCCCCTCAGGACTGACACCTACCCAGTGTCACGTGTCTCTCCCCTTGTCACGTGTCTACTTATTTCAAAGCGCGGCCGGCAGGCGGCGACACCCACACAGGGCGGTCGGTAGGTCGGGGAGGTGGTGGTGGGGTGGGGGTGAGGTGGGGTAGGGGGTGGTGTGGGTGGGAGAGTGGGGCTCGGCTCGACGTGTCATTGCCACACCTGCCTCTCAGGTTGTTTGAGTTTTCAGGATCTAAGAACAATCGAAATCGATTTCAAAACACCAGATACGCAGATCTGAACTGCTTTCTGCTAACTTCTATTGTGCCTAGTGACATTTAGCCGCGTAGATTTTGATGTTTTTTTTTGTTTGCCTTGGCGATGGATCGACAAAGGCTTTGTAAGCAAGCACTCAGTCAATGTCCTCAAAGGAGGGCAAGTGCCTCACACTGAGAAACTGATGCTTGTGAAACTATTACTATGGTTAACTCAGTGCACAGGCATCTCCTTATGTAAGGAGGTGAAGTGAGTACATCTATACACAAGGTCAATTGAGTACATATAAGTAGGGACACGTTATATATATACACTTATATATTTATATATATGTGATGTATAAGCATTATGCGAGTATTTAAGCCGCAGAAGGGATTTTCTATATGTTTATTATATTATATTATTAGCCAATGGGCTCTCTGCATGTATTTGCTCCTTATGGGGCTGTCACACTACGACGTAACGACGTCAACGTAGGGAGAACGTGAAGAACGTTGAACTTTTCGGCGTAGTATGCAAATTTGGGCACAAGTTGAACGTGGATGCAGCGTAGTGGACGAGAACGTAACGTTGGTAAAGCGTAGTGATCCCGTCAGTCACGAGAGAGGACAACGTCACTACGCTCACGGAACGTTATGAACGTTATTCCATCGCCAGAAGAACGTTACATGACGTTAGCTATGTAATGAGACGTTGAACGTACGTTGAATGCACGTTCTCCTGACGTTCTCCTGACGTTTTCCTGACGTTTTCCTGACGTTCTCCTGACGTTCCCATTAAGCCTCGTAGGCTTTTGCACTTGGTTTAATGTGGGTCAACGTAGTGGAACGTAGTTGAACGTAGTGAGCAGCGTTGAAATAACGTCTGTTTAACGTCATTGACGTTCACTGAACGTGAACAGAACGTACGGCGAACGTAAACCCTTACGTTCGACCTACGTCCAAAGTTTTGAACATGTCCAAAACCTTGACGTAACTCGACGTAACACGACGTAATGTGACGTAGCTCGACGTCATTCTAACGTCATTTTGACATCATCATGACGTAACCCAACGTCATGACGAAAAATGATCACGTTAGGCTCACGTTGGCTCGTCACGTCGTAGTGTGACAGGCGTATTACTCATACGGGTACTGGTGGCTCCACCACCGCCCAACCATACTTCTGGTGCTAACTTTGTCACTTGCACCAACAACTTAGAGCTTGGAGATCCATCATCATCATCATGCTGTCGGTCGCGATGCGACAAAGACTGCTTCCATTACTTGACTGCCGCTCTCCATTTAGTTCTCTGCTGTGAGAGTGATGTCCATGAGTCGGTCTTAAAGTCTCTCAGTTCAGGTTTCTCTTGATGGTATCCTTGAACCAGAGATGAGGGCGCCCTCTCTTTCATATCCATGGTGCTCCGGTTACCTCTGAAGCCACACTGTGACTCCGGAACTCACATTTGATGAAAGCTGGCTGCAAAAGTGTTGAAGTGCTGCTGGCGTTTGCAAGTTACCAGCGGTACGCTCTCGGGAGCAAATAGAGGTTTCACACCAGCAAGAACATGTCCAGACAGGCACAAAACTATTTGTCCCTGCAGTGGCTGGTCTGGAGGTGTTGGGAGTTCCATACATCAACCACCCTTGATGCTGCCACAGTGACATGGTTTTCTGTTCAGGGTTTGCTCTCTTAGCCTTCGGTTCTGAAGAACCTGTACCACAAGGCAGTGGTTTACAACTCTGCAGGGAAGGGGCCTCAAACTCCCTGAGGCATTGCAATACCTGCATAGCAGGCTGGAAATCCAAACAATATATATATATATATATATATATGTGTGACCATATGGGATGTCCGAGTGAGTTGACCGTCCGGTTCCCATCTCCCATTTTGTTAGATCATGGGATTTGAACCCACACATTCGAACCTGGGTCAAGTCAAACTAATGACTTAAAAATCGATACTTGCTCCTTTCCACCCAGGTGATCGGAATTATTTATTATGTTGTTTGGTTCAGTGTCAGGATAGTGCAACTGACTGGAATATCAGGTCATGGTGCTGGTGGTCTGGTCTCCCAGTGGGGTAGCACTATGAAGTTGCCATGAGTGCGCACTGTCACAAGTTGGTACCCGTCCTGATATGACCTTAGATGTTGCTAGGATGGAAAACCCTGATTTGTGTGATCAAAAGGACGATCACAATCTTTAAACAAATTTATTTGGTATTATCAAGTCATATTCAGTATTATCAAATACACCATCCAGAATCAACCAACTGATATCCAATGGTTATTGAAACAGACAAAGCCTAACTGAAGAGATAGGATACCACATTTCGAATTACTGGTCATTGCCAAGCCATGTTGTTATTACTAACTGTACCATGGCTATTCACCCGCCATGTTGGAAATACTGGTACTCGCAGACAAGAAGCCCTCCACACACCCTGCTCACCGCCATCCATGCCCCACTAGTGTAGAATTATACAGACTGAGACTAAACAAGACATTAACAATTACTGGTCATTGCCAAGCCATGTTGTTATTACTAACTTTACCATGGCTATTCACTCGCCATGTTGGAAATACTGGTACTCGCAGATGAGAAGCCCCCCACACACCCCGCTCCCCGCCATCCATGCCCCACTAGTGTAGAATTATACAGACTGAGACTAAACAAGACATTAACAATTCAGGATGTCATCATTCGGGCGACAGACCCGCGTGTTTACCATGACGGATCACTGCGTCGGGGGTGTGGGTGTGGGTGTGTGTGTGTGTGGGTGTGTGTGTGGGTGTGGGTGTGTGTGTGTGTGTGTGTGTGTGTGGGTGTGGGTGTGGGTGTGGGTGTGGGTGTGGGTGTGGGTGTGGGTGTGGGTGTGAGTGTGGGTGTGGGTGTGGGTGTGGGTGTGGGTGTGGGTGTGGGTGTGGGTGTGGGTGTGGGTGTGGGTGTGAGTGTGGGTGTGGGTGTGGATGTGGGGGGCGGGGGTGGGGATGGGGGTGGGGGTGTGGATGTGGATGTGGGTGTGGGTGTGGGTGTGGGGTGCGGGTGCGGGTGTGGGGTGTGGGGTGTGGGGTGTGGGGAGTGGGGTGTGGGGTGTGGGGTGTGGGGTGTGGGGTGTGGGGTGTGGGTGTGGGTGTGGTGTGGGTGTGGGGGGGTGTCAGTGGGGTGGGGGGCACAACCTCGTTCTGGGATAGGACACTGAGTGGCTCGGCCTCCAGGTTTCTCTCTCTCTCTAGCCGGTTACTGGTTGGTTCCACCAATATTAAATAAAAAAAATACTTTCCCTATGTTTTTTTTGTTTTTCGTTTGTGTTTTTTTGGTAACTCTTTGAAGAGGTCTTTTACAAAATGCAATGAGTGCCAAACCAAAAATATGAGTTTGCAATGCCAGTGCCAATTTCTAGATCGTAATTTGGAAAAGATCTCTTCATATGTAAGGAGCTCTTCATATATATATATATAAATATATATATATATATATCATCATCATCATCATGCTGTCAGTCGTGATGCGACAAAGACTGATTTCATTACTTGACTGCCGCTCTCCATTTAGCTCCTTGCTGTGAGAGTGATGTCTATGAGTCGGTCTTAATGTCTCCCAGCTTCAGGTTTCTCTTGATGGTATCGCATTTCATGAAAGCTGCCTGCAAAAGTGTTGAAGTGCTGCTGGCTTTTGCAAGTTACCAGCGGCACTCTCTTGGGGATCACATAGAGGTTTCACACCGGCAAGAACATGTCAAGACAGGCGCAAAACTATTTGTCCCTGCAGTGGCTGGTCGGGAGATGTTGGGAGTTCCATACATCAACCGCCCTTAATATATATATAATGTATATATATATATATATGAACATCAGGTTCCATATACACTGCAAGTCCTGGCCCACTGTCAGGTTGGTATCTTTTTGTAGTCAAATGATTCTATTCCTCTGCAAACCATGTACCCAGTGGCTAATCACTAATCTTCCTATCCCAATTGATAAATACCTTTGCATACTAAATTACTATAATAATGAAAGTGAAAGAAAATAAGTAGAACATTATGTTGATATAGATTAAGTAAACACCTCGATAAGATCCAACTAGAAGGACTTCTAGACCCGATGTTTGGGATGGTGTGTGTGGATGGTTTGTGGGTGGTTTGTGGGTCATTTGTGGGTGGTTTGTGGATATTTTATAGTTGGTATGTGGGTGGTCTGGTGTTGGTTTGTGGGTAGTCAAGTGGTGGCTTGTCGGTAGACTGCTGATGGTTTGTGGGTGGTACGTGGGTGGACTGTGGGTAGTATATGGGTGGTATGTGGGTGTTATGTGGGTAGTCTGGTGGTGGTTTGTGGGTGGTTATTGGGTGGTCTCTGGGTGGTTTGTGGGTGGTTTGTGAGTTATTTGTAGATGACCTGTGAGTAGTATATGGGTGGTATGTGGGTGTTATGTGAGTAGTCTGGTGGTGGCTTGTGGGTGGTTATTGGGTGGTCTCTGGGTGGTTTGTGGGTGGTTTGTGAGTTGTTCGTATATAACCTGTGAGTAGTATATGGGTGTATGTGGGTGCTATGTGGGTGTTATGTGGGTAGTGTGGTGCTGGTATGTGGGTAGTCTGGTGGTGGATTGTGGGAGGTTATTGGGTGGTCTCTCGGTGGTTTGTGGGTGGTTTGTGAGTTGTTCGTGGGTGGTTTGTGGGTTGTTTGTGGATGACCTGTGAGCATTATATGGGTGGTATAAGGGTGTTTGTGGGTAGTGTGGTGGTGGTATGTGGGTAGTCTGGTGGGAGCTTGTGGTTTTTTTGTAGGTAGTTTGTGGGTGGTGTGTGGGTGATGTGTGGGTGGTGTGGGGGTAATGTGTGGGTGGTTTGTGGGTGGTCTGGTCGTGGCTTGTGTGTGATATGTCGGTGGATTGTAGGGGGTCAATAGTGGTATGTGGGTGGTATCTGGATGATATACGTGGGCCATATGTGGGTGGTGTGTGGCCAATGTGTGGGCAATGTGTTGGTAATATGTGGGTGGTTTGTTGGTGGTTTGTGGTGCATAAGGATGGTGATGGAGTGTGGGCGATCTGTGGGTGGTATGTCGATGCTATTTGGATGATCTCTGGGTGGTGTATAGGCGATATGTGGGTGGTATGTGGGTGGTTTGTGGGCGATATGAGGGTGGTCTGTGGGTGGTTTGTGGGTAATGTGTGGGTGGTTTGTGGGCGATCTCTGGGTGGTATGTGGGTGGTTTGTGGGTAATGTGTGGGTGGTTTGTGGGCGATCTCTGGGTGGTATGTGGGTTGTTTGTGGGTAATGTGTGGGTGGTTTTTGGGCGATCTCTGGGTGGTATGTTGGTGGTTTGTGGGTAATGTGTGGGTGTTTTTTGGGCGATCTCTAGGTGGTATGTGGGTTGTTTGTGGGTGGTTTGTGGGCGATCTCTGGGTGGTGTGTGGGTGGTTTGTGGGTAATGTGTGGGTGGTTTGTGGGCGATATCTGGGTGGTATGTTGGTGGTTTGTGGGTAATGTGTGGGTGGTTTGTGGGCGATCTGTGGGTGGCATGTGGGTGGTATGTGGGTGGTTTGTGGGCGATCTCTGGGTGGTATGTGGGTGGTTTGTGGGTAATGTGTGGGTGGTTTGTGCGCGATCTCTGGGTGGTCTGTGGGTGGTATGTGGGTGGTTTGTGGGCGATCTCTGGGTGGTGTGTGGGTGGTTTGTGGGTAATGTGTGGGTGGTTTGTGGGCGATATCTGGGTGGTCTGTGGGTGGTTTGTGGGTAATGTGTGGGTGTTTTTTGGGCGATCTCTGGGTGCTATGTGGGTTGTTTGTGGGTAATGAGTGGGGGGTTTGTGGGCGATCTCTGGGTGGTCTGTGGGTGGTATGTGGGTGGTTTGTGGGCGATCTATGGGTGGTGTGTGGGTGGTTTGTGGGTAATGTGTGGGTGGTTTATGGGCGATATCTGGGTGGTCTGTGGGTGGTTTGTGGGTAATGTGTGGGTGGTTTATGGGCGATCTCTGGGTGGTATGTGGGTTGTTTGTGGGTAATGAGTGGGGGGTTTGTGGGCGATCTCTGGGTGGTCTGTGGGTGGTATGTGGGTGGTTTGTGGGCGATCTCTGGGTGGTGTGTGGGTGGTCTGTGGGTGGTTTGTGGGCGATCTGTGGGTGGTATGTGGGTGGCCTGTGGGTGGTTTGTGGGTAATGTGTGGGTGGTTTGTGGGCGAACTCTGGGTGGTATGTGGGTGGTTTGTGGGTAATGTGTGGGTGATCTCTGGGTGGTCTGTGGGTGGTTTGTGGGTAATGTCAGGGTGGTTTATGGGCGATCTCTGGGTGGTCTGTGGGTGGTTTGTGGGTAATGTGTGGGTGGTTTGTGGGCGAACTCTGGGTGGTATGTGGGTGGTATGTGGGCGATCTCTGCGTGGTCTGTCGGTGGTTTGTGGGTAATGTGTGGGTGGTTTGTGGGCGAACTCTAGGTGGTCTGTGGGTGGTTTGTGGGTAATGTGTGGGTGGTTTGTGGGCGATATGTGGGCGATCTCTGGGTGGTATGTGGGTGGTATGTGGGTGGTATGTGGGTGGTTTGTGGGCGATCTCTTGGTGGTCTCTGGGTGGTTTGTGGGTAATGTGTGGGGGGTTTGTGGGCGATCTCTGTGTGGTCTGTGGGTGGTTTGTGGGTAATGTGTGGGTGGTTTGTGGGTGATATGTGTTTGGTCTGTGGGTGGTTTGTGGCTAATATGTGGGGGTTTTGTGGGCGATCTCTGGGTGGTATGTGGGTGGGTTGTGGGTGGTTTGTGGGTAATGTCTGAGGGGTTTGTGGGCGATCTGTGGGTGGTATGTGGGTGGGTTGTGGGTGGTTTGTGGGTAATGTGTGGGGGGGGGGTTTGTGGGCGATCTCTGGGTGGTATGTGGGTGGTATGTGGGTGGTATGTGGGTGGTATGTGGGTGGTATGTGGGTGGTATGTGGGTGGTTTGTGGGTAATGTTTGGGTGGTTTGTGGGCGATCTATGGGTGGTATGTTTGTGCTGTGGTGGGGCGCAAGGTTCAGAAGACGAAGAGTGTCTAGTTAATCATTGATTTAAATAAATAAATAGTCCAATGTATCAGCCCCCCTCCTCCGGACACACCACCATCTCCTACACGGGTACTTCCCGCCAGACGGTATGGCCGAATGAGTTGAGCGTCCGTCTCCCGTTTTGGTAGATCGTAGGATTCGAACCCACGAGTTTGAACCCTGGTTGAGTCAAAGCAATGCCTTAAAAGTGGATACTTGTCGCTTCCTAGCCAGACGCTCGGCATTATTTGGATAGGGCAAGGACTGGTGGGGGTTCAGTGTTAGGATAAGGTGACTGAGTGGGATATCAGGTCATGGTGCTGGAGGCCTGGTCTCCCAGTGGGGTAGCACTATAAAGTCATCATGAGGGCGCACTATCAAAAGTCACTACCAGTCCTGATATGACCTTAGATGTCGCCAGGATGTAAAACTCCAACCAACCAACAAAAATCCTGCCTGCACTGCACACTCGCACTCCCCAAGGACTGTAATCGTAGAACTGTCTATGCCTTCTAGAATCTTTACGCAATTTCATATCAAGCTACTGGCTAGTCTTTCACTGTCAGCGTGTTAAATAAAACCAGCCTGAGCTCCCATTTCAAACCGACCAGTGCAGCTTGAAAAGGCCATAAATTTACACCAGACACGGTCTGTGCCCCATTTCCCTCAAGTTCCATTGCCTTTCTTGATCTACCTCACACATTCAAGGCTGCGTGCTAATATAGCAAAGCACTTATCGCTATAAAAAAAACCTTGCTGCTTATCGGAAAGAGTAGCCTATGTTTCGGCAGTGGGTTTCCTCCAAAGAAATATGTCAGAATGAACATATGTTTGATATCGAATAGCCGATGATAAAAATCAATGTGCTCTAGAGATGTTGTTAAATAAAACAAACTTTCCTTTTGTACTTATCGCACCGCCAACTCTAACTTAAATTACCCAAGGCATGATAATGCTTAGAAACCATGCCCTCCAGACCTCTGTTCACAGCTATCATAGGCACGCATTATCTGAAACTTGAAAGGCTGATTTGCCATCTAAGGCTGTGTATCCATAAATTGTTCCCTTGTGGCGTGTTCCCTTGTCCCATGTTCGCTTGTGACCTTGTGACCCTCTGACATTGTTATGCACCACACAGACAATGAACCTGTTCATTCTCTATGTTCCCAGTCAGTACATCACATGCACAATGCCATAGGGTCTCTGGGTCCAACTTATGGGAACGACCGCGAATCAAAACACAGATTCATTGTCTGTGAGGTGTGCCACAATATCACAAGCGAACACAGAACAAGAGCACATGCCCTAAGGGAACAGTCTATGGATACACATTCTTACATGGTTTACTCTGCGCTAACTGTCACTGTGCAATATCTAAGCCTATCCCACTTACTGGAAACATGTAAAAACCTCCACCCTCTTCTAATGGAATCAAACAGCTAGATGATCATTGCTAGCCACCCCCTAGATTGACAGTGACACTGGAAAGCTGAATATGATACTTCCAAAATGTCAAAGTTGGTACCCACACATCCAGTACACAGAACTCTGGGGTGAACCACACTGCAATGCTGCCTTCTACAAGAAGTGGTAATTTATTTAATGCCAAATAGATGCTAGCACTAATTACCCTCAAAACCACACGAGAAGCAGATGCTAGGTAAGAACCCTACCAGATATTCACATCAGGAATAATCTTGTGATAGGTTCAAAGACAAAATATCAGGACCATCACCGCACTTCCGGCCTGTAAACACGCCAGGTGGCAGCTTCAGTCCTTCCTCAGACACAAACAGACACTGATTGTTGTTTGTTTTTGGGGAGTTTTCAGTCGCATTTGGTGCACTGAAGGCTGCAAATCTGCAGCACCGTATAGGCACCACTGAAAGCAGTCCCATGTGGTCTGGAGTTGGATTCTGATGGGTAGTGAGCAGAGAAATTGGGGGTAGGGGGGAGGAAGGAAAAAGCCAGCCTAAGAGCCCAACCACAGTCCTCTGAGAGGGCCGGGGGAAGCTGGGTGGTTGGTGTAGTTTTACATCCCAGTAAAACCCTAGGCCATACCAGGACGTGCACCGACTTGTGACAGCATGCATCCATGGCGACTTTATAGTGCTGCCCCACTGGGAAACCATGCCGCTGGCACCATGACCTGATGTCCCACACAGTCACATTACCCTGACACTGTGCACCCAGTCCCTGTCCTGACCTCATAACGCCAAGCGTTGAGCAGCAACAGGTACCTATTTTATAAGTCATTGGTTTAACTCGACTCAGGATCCAAACTTCAGTCCCTCCAGATTCACCAGTATGCACAGTAAATCCGTCCAAGGCCAGAGGAAGAAGTGAGATATGCAACTATCCACCCTACCCTCTACCCTCCGCACCCGAAAATAAAACAAATCATCGACGATAAATGTCAACGACACTTTGGGGCGACGGGCCCATGCAGCGTTGGTAAGCGCCATTATGTAATTATGCGGGACACAGGCCGCGACCGGCGGGCCAGGGCCATTCATCACTCGGCCCGGGCGTGCTGCTGGACAAGTGCGGCCAGTGCACGTTTACAGGCCTCTTCACCATTAAAAGGGGGGGGGGTACGGGGGGGTAGCGGGGTAGGGGGAGTGGGGGTGGTGGGTGCGTGGATGGCGACCCCAGCGGATGCGCTGTATGGTTCACCAACTCCTTATCCCAGGAGGTGTGAGTTGGGGCCGGAAGGGGTGGGGGTTGGGAAGCCGCCAGCACAGCCACCGTTGGGTGCCAGCAGTCGGGGTTTACATATTGTTGTCGCCTAAAGAATAGGCAGTAAAACTGAATTATTATATGTATATATATATAATATGAATAAGCAATGCTTAGGACTGACCGACCGATTAACTACAGCAAAGTATTTTATGATTTTTTTTGTTACTCCACTGGCGGTGTTCTATTTGAAATTCTATCAACTCGGGTGACCCGAATACGGCCGTCGTTTCCGCGGAGTAAACTATTAATATTTCATTTGTGCATCCATGTTTATGCCAAATTGTTATTTATTTCTTTTAATTTTGAATAAACTCTAAGTTTTGAACTGCATGTATCGGCAAATTCTATGGCAGCAGGCATTTGTTTTGATATATTATTAACCAATAGCTGTCGTCAACCCTGCTTGCTGCAGACTGAAGTTTGACGAGTGATTTCAGTTTCCGTTTGCTGGATTTGGATTACTCTGTTATTCAACACGATTTTACAAATGTCGGCGCCCATAGAGGGCTATTTCCGTTTCCGTTTGCTGGATTTTGGTGATTTCATGAACCACCTCTATGAGTAGGTATTGTTTATACATATATGTACATGTGTTAGTCATTAGCCTCCCCGTGGGTGGGTCGGTATTATATATATATGTGATGTATAACGTATTATGCGAGTATAAAATTACATATGATAGTATTACTTATTATTATTGTTATACTCCATAAGATGCAACACTGCACCAGTGGTGCCATCTCTCCCCTTCCCCACCTCCCCCATATGTTGATAAGTGTCAGTAAATTCCTCCAGCGTGTGTGGTGCGAGGGGGGCCCTGTCCACCAATTACCCCGACACCTGGGAGGTGTGGAGGGGCCACCACCAATGCCCCAAGGAGGAATAGGTATATACAGTATATGTTCTCCTTGCATTTATACTCGTATAATGCGTTATACATCACATATATGCATGTTCTATAATCTATTATGGGAATATAAACAAGGACACTACCACTTTTCAGTTATCTTCTATATATTAATTATTACCTACTATCCTGCTATTCTGCAGGTATGCTGGTATTGCAGGTATAGCAATACCTCAGGGAGTTTGATGCCCCTGCCTTGCAGAGTTGTAAGCCCTGCCTTGCAGAGTTGTAAACCACAGCCTTGTGGTACAGGTTCTTGACAGAACCGAAGGCTAAGGGAGCAAACAACTATTTGCTCTCCGAGAGAGTGCCGCTGCTAACTTACAAAAGACAGCAGCACTTCAACACTTTTGCGGGCAGCTTTCATGAAATATAAGAAGAGAGGTAAATGGAGAGCAGCAGTCAAGTAATCAAAGCAGTCTTTGTCGCATCCTGACTGACAGCATGATGATGATGATGATCCTGCTATTCTACTGGAAGGCATCACAAAATACGGGCATGAGCTCTGTCCACCTCCTGTATAATCAATAGTTCAGGCACAAAAAGCAGCAAATCCATGTTTGTTCTTCTCTGTCAAATAGAATGTCCTAAATAGAGGTAAAGTTGATCAATTTCATAAGGGGTAATGCATTATGTGTGCGTATAGATGTTTACCTTTATGCGAATAGTATATAAGGGAATCATATGAGTTTGTATTGCCTTGAATCTATTCTCGAAGGTTCCATATATGAGTGCAGTTAGAGCAGCATCTTGCTTGTTGGGACAATTAAGCAAAGTTTTGCTGACATCAGGTGATTCCTGTTCCAGCATCGTGTGTGCAGTAGGGTTGGGCAGTATGTACTAGGGTGGAGGCAGCATGCAGTAAGATAGGGCAGTATGCAATAAGATGTCACTATGCAGTAAGCTGGGGCAAAATGCAGTAGGGTGGGGCAGTGTGTACTAAGGGGGTTCATGATGCAGTAAGGTGGGGCATAATGCAGTAGGTTACATATTGTGACACTACAGCCCCCCACTGCCATGTCATGATGGTGTTTTGAACTTGGTAGTGATTTGAACGTGCGTAAGGGTAGTGTTTTTAACTTAACCATGGTCTTTTGAACTTATGTTCAGAACACTACCGTAGTGTTTTGAACGGGATATTGTTTTGAACTTCCTAGACCGGGTGTGCCAGGGCGGGGCGGGGCAGAGCCGGGCGCGGCTGAGCTGGGCGCGGTGGGGCGGGGTGAGGCGCGGCGGGGCGGGGCAAGGCCGGAGTGGGGACCCGGGCGGGGCTGGGCTGGGCGGGACAAGGTGGGGCGGGGACCGGGGTGGGGCGGGGCTGGGCGGGACAAGGTGGGGCGGGATCGGGGCCGGTGTCGCCACGACCGCCGCCGACTGTTTGATTATGCGCCCAGTCGACCGTCACTCGTCGCCGCAATGACAGATGTGGCTCTCAAACACTCGAAAACCACCGCGCACGCAAATTGACTGCCCCATTAGAACATTGCAGCACTTCCGGTGAGCGACAAAGCATGCGCACTGGCCGCCCGGCTGGGCATCCGCAGCCCGCCCGCCCGCCAGTACTGATTTCCTTCGTTTTATTGAGCAAAAATTATTTAATGTTTTTTGGGGGGTTTTGTTTGTGTGTTTGTGCGTGTGTGATATTTTTTTGTTTGGGGGTGGGTGAGATGGCGTTTGGTTTTCTGTCCGCCTGATGATGTGTTGCGTTGCATGCGCATGCGCAGCAGAGCGCAAGAGTGGCCCGCGCATGCGCAACTGGGGATCAGGCTGGCATGCGTGTTTTCTGATGGATTTCGGTTTTTTTAAAATTTGCGCCTGCTGATGGCTTTAATGTTATGTTTGTTTGTTTAATGTTGGTTTGGTGTGGTTTTAGTTTTTTTTAGGGGAGGGAAAAAAAACTATAATAACAATTTTGAAAGGCATTAAATGCCCTGGAAACCTCATGAGGGACGACACAGAAACCCCAGGGTAGTTGCAACTCTCAAAAATGTCTGTCCTCGGCTGAATTCTGGGGTTGAAGTGCAGAGCGGGAAGAAAAACCTAGTCCTCTCCCCCCTCCTCTCCCCGAAAAGAACAAAACAAGAAGTTACCCACGCAACCGAAATGAAATGGGAAAGGAATGACAAATAATGACGTCATTGCAGAGATCACTGTATTCAGCGATGAACAAATCAGCCACCAGCCCCAAGCCTCGTTTTCGACGCCACTGTGCATGACAAAGGCGGTATATTTTTCCGTAAATTTGCGAGGCAATTTGTCACGGAAAGGATTGTCGGGGTTGATGGGTTGCCACATTCACTGTATCAGGGTAAGCCACGTTCCATTTTTATTGCTTACACATTAGGGATAATTTCGAATCGCGCGTCAGTCCTGGCTCCGCCGTTGGGGTTTCTGGGTGAACGTGAGCATTCCACGCATGCGCGCCGCCATTGTCTCTCGTCGCAATGGTGACAAATGATTGCAGTCGTCTGCTCGGAAATGGCGTGTAGTTCTGGTTTCCGCCACCAGGCGCTGACCGCCGAGCGTGGCGGGAGGGTGGATGGGTGGGTGGGGGGGGGGAGTCGGTGTGTGCGTGTTGGTGAGTTCTAAGTCCTGGCAACATCTAAGGTCATATCAGGACGAGTGAGTGTGTGCTTGGTTGGTTGTTAGTTTCACATCCTGGCAACATCTAAGGTCATATCAGGACGGGTACCAAATTGTCACAGTGCACACTCATGGCAACTTTATAGTGCTGCCCCACTGGAACTTGGAATACCAGGTCACCAGCACCATGACCTGATATCCCACTCAGTCAGATTATCCTGCCACTGAGCCAACCAGTCCTTGCCCTATCCTAATAATGCTGAGCACGTGGCTAGGAAGCGACAAGTATCAATATTTTAAGTCATTGGCTTGACTGCACGAGGGGTCGACCAGCGTTCGAACCCATGGGTTCGAATCACATGATCTACCAAAGCGGAACACTGATGCTCAACTCTTTCGGCCTGTCCGTCTGGTCTCCGAGCAGGCGGGAGGGTGATGTGGGGGGGGGGGGGAGTCAGTGAGTGTGTTGGGGTCGGCATTTTTCATGACACGTGATTTGGTTAGGTGAGTTTGTGTGTGTGTATGTGTGTGAGTATTGCCTGTATGGGTGGCGGGGTAATCTGGCGTTTTTCATAACACGTGATTTGCTTATCCAATCAGCTGACACCGCTCTGTCTTCTGGGTGCTTCCCCGGGTCTCGGCCCTTCGCTCCCGGTAAGACGGCCTGTCCGTCAGCCGGCACCAGACACCGGCCGTTAGCAAGCTGTAAACGCTTCGCCGGCAGCGGCACATTCAACGCTGTCCGCTTCCACCTCCACCGCACTTCCATTTCCGAGTCAGGCTTCTTTAACTTGCCGCCAGGGGTATGGGTGGGGGTCGGATAGGTTGGGGAGTGGTAGGCATGGGGGATGGGGGATGAGGATGGGGTGGGGGATGTGACCTGGGATTGGGGGAGGAGGTGGAGGGTGTGGGATGGGGTGTTTGTTTGTTGTTGTTTAGCGTCATAGCAACATCTAAGGTCATAGCAGGACGGGTACCAACTTATGAGAGGGTCCACTCATGGCAACTTAATAGTGCTGCCCCACTGGGAGACC
Organism: Branchipolynoe longqiensis; assembly: GCA_030323885.1. NCBI lineage: Eukaryota > Metazoa > Annelida > Polychaeta > Phyllodocida > Polynoidae > Branchipolynoe > Branchipolynoe longqiensis. The sequence goes on from CM059196.1 coordinate 80,009,184, forward strand.
AGGCTGCCAGCACCATGACCTGACAGCCCACTCAGTCACATTATCCTGACACTGAGCCAACCAGTCCTTGCCCTATCCTAATAATGTCAAGCACCTCGCGAGGAAGCGACATGTATCAATTTTTAAGTCATTGGTTTGACTTGACCAGGGTTCGAACCCACGATCCCATGAGGGGGTCGGTGGGGGCTGGGGTGGGGTATGGGTGGGGGTATGAGTGGCGTTTGGGTGGGGGATGGGTGGGGGTGGGGATGTGGTGGGATATAATGGGGGATGGGTGGGGGTGTGAGAATGGATTGGAGATGGGTGGGGGATGGGGTTGGGATGTGGTGGAGGATCAGTGGGGTTTGGTGTGGGATGGGACGGGGGATGGGGTGGGGGATGGGGTGAGGATGGGTGGGGGTGGGGTTGGGGATGGGGGGATGGGATGGGTGATGCGTGAGGATGGGGTGCGGGATGGGTGGGGAGATGGGTTGGGGAGATGGGTGGTCTGGATAGAGTGATTCAACTGAGTGCATCCGGAAGTATAGGTAGTGTAATGGTTAGCACACTAGCCCCAGAATGGCAAGAACTGTAAGTTCGAAACCTGCTCTCGGCGCAATATTTCCCCATTTTCACCATCCCCCACAAAAGAGCTTTCCATAACCTGGATTCCATACAAGCTACAAGCTACAGGCTGTATGGTTGTTGAATCGACCCCATGTATGTATCTGTTGGATGGAGAGGATAGGGGTGAAGGATGGGTATAGGATGAGTGGGGGATGGGGGATGGATGGGTGGGGGGATGGGGTAGTGGATGAGGTGGGGGATGGATTGTGGGGGATGGTTTGTGGGGGATGGCATGGGGGTGGGGGTGGTATGAGTGGGGGGGGGTAGGGTGGGGGGAATGGGTGGAGGATGGGTGAGGGACGGGTGGAGATAGGGTGGAGGGTTGGGGTGGGGATGTGGTGGGGGATGGGATGGGGATGGTGTGGGGGTCAGTGGGGGTGGGATATGTGGGGGGTGGATATGTGAGGGATGGATGGGTGGGGTATGGGGTGGTGGATGAGGTGGGGGTGGTTTGTGGGGGATGTCATGGGGGTGGGGGTGGTATGAGTGGGGGGATAGTGTGGGGTAATGGGTGGAGGACGGGTGAGGGATGGGTGGAGGTAGGGTGGAGGGTGGGATGGGGGATGGGGGTGGGTAGGGGATGGGCTGCGGGTGTGGCAGTGCCGGGGCATGTGGAAACTGTCTTCTTGCGACTTTTGTGTGTGTTCTCTTTTGTGCTATCGACAATGCACAATGCGAGCATGTATTCACACGGGGTGAGCTCATCTGGGGAAAGCAATTCAGTGACATGATATCTTCACACAATTAAAGCCGACCAGGACTCTTGTCAAACAGGCGGAGATGATTACTGTGCACAGACAGGTCAGATGATTACTAATATCTCGCTACTGTGTATCTATAGACAAGTATCCTTGTGACTTGATCTCCGCCGAATCATATCTTACTTCGTGGGGAATTGATGTGACTGGGACTTCCTTATACCCCTTAAATAAAAAAAGTTCTCAACTTACTTCTCTCTCATATATAATACATATATACATATATATATATATATTAATGTATAATATATATTATATATGAGAGCTCTTTTCCAAAATGCAATAAGCAGCAATACAAAAAATCTGTTTGCAATGCCAATGCAAAGTTTGTGGCACGTCTTTTTGGAAACGAGCTATTTCATATATATAAAGAGCTCTTCCTATATATATATATATATATATATATATATATATATATATATATATATATACAGCAAAACTTCTCTAAATCGACCGACCTTGGGACCGAATTTAAATGGTCCATGTAGGGAAGTGGTCGGTTTAGACAGTTTGAATATCCTTACAATGGTACTGTCGGGACCCAAATAAAGCGATCGATATAGGGGAGTGGTCGATCTGTGGAGGGGTCGGTATGGAGAGGAGTTACTGTATATATATATATATATATATATATATATATATGTGTGTGTATAGAAACACATATCTGCATATAATGATCTGGACTGACTTCCCTCGGTGAAATGCCACAAACGCAGGTAGGTGTGGGTAGGTCTTGCATCAGGGAGGCTAGACAGTAGAAAGCTTATGGCGCTCGCCAAAGAATAACAGAAGTTTGGGTTCGAGTCCCGCTGTAGGCCTGATGTTTCCATTAGTCTCATGACACACAAATGACACACACACACATTTCTGATGAGTACAATTTGTGCTTCGAATGTACGGTGGCGCATTGGACATGTGTGTAGCTTCTGTCAGAGAGTGTGGTAGAAGAAGGAGGCGATCTTTTCTCTGCTGACACTTTTGTTTAGCTTGAGATATGTACGATTAGTATATAATTGACGACCCCAAAGCAAAGAGATGAGCAACTAGTCAAACTTTTTTTCTTTTCTTGAAGATTTATACTACCTATCATGGATAAGTCTGAATAGACTGGTTTTCACCATTAGACAGAAAGCCCGAGTCTACGCTATTACCGACCCAAGGGATTTTTAACCTCCCACACCACATAGACATGGTATGAGAGCAACTGGCCTTTGATGACGCTGTAAGTTATACACAGCGGTGGAAATCCAAATTGGCAGAGGTGGGGACACCGGGAATCGAACCACCAACCTTCAGATTAGGAGTCCAACCTAGAAAAAAGTCCGAGACTCTACCCACTCCGCCACAGAGAACACCACAACATGTTACAGTTGCATAGTCCGATGAAAGCACCAACTTTTCAAAAGCTAAGCCCTTATGTAAATTTGAATCTACATATGCAACTAAGATACTCGTGCAGTTATTAAGCATTTGATGCTACATAAAAGGGCGTACTAAAACAATTTAGCAGAACCAGTTACTACTGAAGCCTATGCATTCAGAGTTTTGGCAAGCATGCAAACATTAATTTTGCATGCTTTTACTTCAATCAATCAATCAATAGTTCCGTCCTCTAGTTGAGGGTTGGCTGCAATGGTTTTCCACTTGTCCCGATGGTGTGCTGTTCTGATAGACTGTGAATAATTCAAGCCTGTCCACTGTGAAATATTTGTAAACCATGATGTTCTTGGTCTCCCTCTCCCTCTGCTGCCATTCACCTTCCCTTCCAACAATGTACGGTATATTGAACTCTGACGAATGATGTGCCCAAAATAAATAAGTTTCTTTGTCTGTATAGTGGCAAACAAGCTTTTCTTATTTTTAATTTTTCTGAGAACTTCTTTGTTGGTGTTCTTCTTTGTCCATGATATTTTCATCATCCTTCGATAAGTCCACATCTCAAATACTTCAAATATCTCATAAATTAGTCATTTTAAAGCAAAGTTACTTCAAACTAAAGTCAGATAGATTATAATTATCAACCTAATATATTTATCTCAGAAAATCAAAAGCATCGGACTGTGCAACTTTAATACAAAGACATCCGAGCCTATTTCTATTGTCCCGTCTCCTTCCTTCTGAATGCTGCTCACGTGACCGCTGTTATAACCCTGTGTGAAATAGAGCCGAACATGTCGCCGGCTTCGGACTGTATAATATTGTAGGAACACTTGCTTGTCTGACAACTGCAATGTGTCTTTTTAATCAAACCCCCCCCCCCCTTCCCCCGTCATAGAACCGAAGGCTATTGCACTCCCGGGGCCCGGTGTGGTGGTTTCAGCGGGTTCCCGTGCTCAGAGGTGTCCCTCGCTTCTGCGCTGCTTCTGCGCATGCGCGGATTTCGCATCAACGGGCCGTAATCGATTAACACGACCCGGGCGACTCGGGTCATCCGAGTCGTCAGAAATTCAAATAGAACACGGCGAGTGGAGTCGACAAATACACGTGCCATGTGCATAACAAGAATAACTTAGATTAATTAAATGGAAATATAGGTAAACTGGGCCATCATAAAATACTTTAAATCCTATTTTGCTGTATTTTTATCGGTTATTAAAAAAAAAAAAAAAAGATTGTCCACCCGAGCGCTGAGAAGCGTATTCGATTATTCGACCCGAGTTTGTAGGATGTGCGCATGCGCCAATAAGTGGCTCAGGTGACCCGAGTTGATGCGAAATCCGCGCATGCGCAGAAGCAGCGCAGAAGCGAGGGACACCTCTGAGCACGGGAACCCGCTGAAACCACCACACCGGGTTGAATTGTCAACACAATGCGGCATTTCAATATGTCGGACCATGCTTTACAATTAAATCCATAAAGCCCCTGTCACACATCACCGGATTGAGCAACGGACAGAATTGTCTAGTACGGGCGTCATAAGTATCAAAATGTATTAAAATGTGTAAAAATGTTGTGATATCGGGTCATAGACCGCTGGACAAACGGACATGAAACGGACATGAAACGGACATGAAACGGACATAAAACGGACATAAAACGGACATGAACGGATAGCCAACGGATGGTAAACAGACTAAACAGACTCAAACCGGACAAGAAACGTAGACATCAATCCAGTGACATCTGTTCCAAGTTGTGTGCATGTTCAAAACTTGTACGGACACAAACCGGACATTAACATACTTTGTTCGGTTTCTGTCCGTTTCCCCCAATCCAGTGAGGTGTGACAGGGCCTTAACACATTTATGCGAATTAATCCGCAAGGATTATCTCCGATGGAGTTGACATTGTTTGCTTATTTTCTGTGGTTATCCAGAGGTCCTCACTCCGCAGTGCCCAATGCACAGGCCCAGTGAGAGCCAGTTGTAAATCCTGATCTACCCCCCCACCTCTGTCCGTCCCCACCGAACATGTAAAACTAACAGAATACTAACTTATAAGGCATATGGAAATATTACACTGATTATTTGTGCGCGTGCCATTGTGTTTAAATATTCATGTTGTATTTGAAAGTTCCATTAATTTTCTACCAGACGGTATGGCTAAATGAGAGCATTCGTCTCCCATTTTTGTAAATCGTGGGATTCAAACCGATGAGTTCGAACCCTGGTCGACTCAAATCAATGACTTAAAAATGTATGCTTGTCGCTTCCTAGCCAGGTGCTTGGCATTATTAGGATAGGGCAAGGACTGGTTGGTTCACTGTCAGGATAATCTAAATGAGTGGGATATCAGGGCCTGGTGCTAGCATTCTGGTTGCCTAGTGGGGCAACACCAGAAAGTCACCATGAGTGTGCACTGTCACAGTTCGGTACCCATTGTGATATGATATCAGATGTTTCCAGGATGTAAAACCCCAACCATTAGTTTTCTTGCGTAGTGAGGGGCACTCGGGTAACTGCTAGTATAGAATAAATGTAGAGGACCAATAGTAGTTTTGACTTTCTCGAACAAAACCAAGAAATTTGAGATATTCAGTGGGTTCAGTTCTTCTAGAAGGTATTGTGAACAATAATTGCTGAATGGCGTCGTGGAAACGAGTATGTTTTAACCCGCGATGCACTATGAACTGTGTATTGAAACAATATCCAACCACACAGGCGAGCCAATACAAGTTGTAGTGGACACAGTGGCCGAATCGATAGAGTGCAGACTTCCCGTGTAGAAGGTCGTGAGTTCAAATTCCATGACTTATAAAATTGATACTTGTTGGTACCTAGCCTGGCGCTTGGTATTAATAGGATAAGACAATGACTGGTTTGCGCAGTGTCAGTATAATGTGACCATGTGGGATATCAGGTCATGGTGCCGGGGTCCTGGTCTCCCAATGGGGCAGAATTATAAAATCTCCATGATTGTGCATTGTCACAAGTTGGAACCTATCCTGATATGACCTTAGATGTTTCTAGGATGTAAGACAATAACAACACACAAGCTATGCATGTTGTGTATTTTAATATAATATACAATGAAAACGGAGTGGTGCTGCCTGCTTAGTTCCGTCAGTACTCGCTAGCTGGATCTGGCGCTCTACCCGGCCGAACCTCATGCGCGGTGTTCCAGGGGGCACCACACCTCATATCCAACTGATCGTATCTCCCCATTGACATCATCACTTGCCAAAAATTGCATCATCATGTATTTATCACACTATACACTGCACCTTATGTTTGCGGGCATCACACAGTGTAACCAATGCATCTATTTTAGCAATGATAAATGTGTATATATATATATAGATATGTCATAGTCTGCAATGACCTCTCAGACAAGGAGCCGCATCAACAAGTAGGTGTTTATAGGTTGGTGACCACCGAACATATCCAACTTTGCAGAAATTATTCCACGTTTGAAAACCTATGATGTGCTTGTTTTGCCCCCCCTCCCCCCCCTCCCCCCACACACACACCCACCATTGGTCTCACTAATACCTGACATGGTAATGACCAGGCGGACTGTGCCGCTCTAGCCAGTGCCAACTGAGCAGACGTAGAGACAGCCATCCCTCCCTCAATCACCAAACTGACCGCTGCCACTTCTCGAGCCACCACCAAACTCTGGGAACGCACTACACAGAAAGAACAGGTACGGAACACTTATTCAATAAGCTGGCGTTCCTGTTTCTAGCCAAGTCGCCATCAACCACTTCAGGACTGGCTACCCCCATTGGATTGATGTCCCCAACCTCCAACGCTGTCCCTGTGGCACTAAGATCTTCCATTGTATCGGTTAATGTGTACTGAGCATGACACCTCTTAATCTATAAGTCTATATTCCTTTGCATGGCAGTCGCCAAACTATAAGGTTACAAATAGCAAAACCAAAACCAAATTAAATTAAGAGTAAAGAAAATAACTGAAAGGAAAAAAAACAACCACAACTCAACCGGACATAAAACGAGTCTGATAACACGTGCCAAGAACGGTGTACTTGTAAGTTCTACCGAACACCGCAGCCCCCCCCCCCCCCACACCCACACACACACTCCCCACTGGAACCGGACGCGCTGGCCAAATCCGAATCGGTAGAGCCCAGGTCTCCGGTTCAGAATGTAGGAAGTTCAATTCCCGCTCGAGTCAAACCAACGACCTATATCGTTGATGCTTGTCACGTCCTAGACAGGCGCTCGACATTATTAGGATAGGGCATTGACTGGTTGGCTTAGTGTCAGGAAAATGTGATGGAGTGGGATAACAGGTCATGGTACTTGCAGCCTGGTCTCCAAGTGGGGCAGCACTATAAAGTTGCCATGAGTGCACACTGTCCCAAGTCCATACCCTTCCTGAGATGACCTTAGGCTTTGTCCAGACACAAAAATTCCAACAATCAACCAACCTGTTCGTTTGTTGTTGTTTTACGTCCTAGCAACATCCAAGGTCATATCAGGAAGGGTACACTCATGGCGACTTTATAGTGCTGCCCCTACTGGGAGACCAGGCCGCGAGAACCATGACCTGATATCCCACTCAGTCATATTATCCTGACACTGAGCCAATCAGTCGTTGCCCTATCCTAATTAAGCCTGGATAGGAAGTGACAAGTATCAATTTTTAAGTTATTGGTTTGACTCGACCAGGATTCGAACCCACGACTCCATGGTTTACCAACACGGGAGATGAATGCTCTAATTCATTCGGCCATCCCATCTGGTTAATATCTGTGCAAAATAAAAACTTGGAACCCCAACTGAACTGCACCACAAGGGGCATGTGATATGTCATGCCCACCAACTGGACAGCCCAGGGCGGGATAACCAGAAATATAAAAGCCAGATAACATATCCAACAACAATATAAATCAAATCAAATTCAAACAAACATAACTCAACCACCTATTACATACAGGCCTATGGACATGTCAATAAAAGATGCTAGTATAGAATTAAGCAGAAAAAAACCCAGAAAACTCTTTCCAAGAAAACCCCAAAACACTAACATAGAACCTTAAGAAAACAACTAACATAGTGTTAAGAATAGAACAAAAACACAATGCCAAGAGGGCCCAAACAAACTAACATAGGCTACTAAACGTACCAACAGACTATCTATCTGCTACTGAAATGCAGACAATAAAATAACTTATCCTCAGCTACTGTTTGATAAGACAACACCAACACTACAGCTGGCCAGCATTGAAAACAAGCCTGGGTACCTGGGCTTACATGCTATGGACAGTATAAATACAGCCTCAATAACAAAATAAAAACATTTTTTTTAAAGTTCTAAGACGCAACAACCTCCCATCCCCACTACACCCGTCAAGCTTTGACCCCCCCCCCCCCCCCGACACACACACGTCCGCTAGGCCTCCTACTCACGTAACATCTCCACCACAGCCCGTTCCGCATCAAAGCACAGCTCCGGTTTACCAGATCCTTCTGATGAAGATTGCTTCCCAGATGCCAAGACACGCATGCCTCAGCATGTGCAACTTCTTACTGTTCGCGTGTGTATATTCTTTACTAACTGAGAAGGGAAGACTTTCCTATGCGGTCATATTTCAACCTTGGCAGTGGAAGTTCACACGAGGTATGACATTGGGGGCTGTATCTTCAATATATAATCATTCATGGCAAACACAATTGTGGCCATTGGTTAAACAGGGGGGTTTCAATCGTGGACAAATTGGTATTACTTATTGCCTATCCGAGTAACGCCAAGCGCCAGCTAATATCACCACAAGTATTCAATTAAGAAGTAATTTGGCTCAAGTAACATTTGTTCAGGCAACCTCTTTATTTATTTCGACATCATATAAGCGGATGAGTGCAGTTTTTGAACATGCCTATAAATATGGCCGCCGTGTTCCCACCGGTAAAGGCGGCGAACCCATCACTCTCAGCCACTTTCCGGACTGCCGTGTCATAACGGACGTGTGCCGTGTGCTTAAAAATCTCATGCTTAGCCTTAGATGCTATGAAAGAGAGGTGCCCGAATAGGGCCTTGGCATCTGCAATAGTTACACCATCCAGACCGGCAAACCAGCGGCCTGACGCCTCATATAGTTCGGACACCGACAGTTTTTTCACCTCCTTCTTCTCCTCAGTGAAGTGTTTTAGCGACCACTTACTTCTGTCCTGCTGAGAGGGAGCGGTAGTGGTAGTGACCAGGCGCAGCTGGTATCATGCGGTCATGAGCTGCTCACAGGTGGCAGTGCAGTGGAGAATGAAGGAACTAACCTAGTCCTATGGTAGTAATAGCTCAGTGACATTAGGGTATAGAGTAAGTAAGGGAGAGAACTGCTAGGGGGTAGTGTCCTTGTTTATATTCCCATAATAGATTATAGAGCACATATATATATATATATAAATATAAATATGTATGTATATATATATATACGCATATAATATATCTAATAGCTCTAATATATAGTATATATATCCTGTTTGTAATATATATAATGTAAATAATGCATATAATGTAAGTTATTTATTTAATGCATATATTGTATATAGGGTATATATTGTATATAATGTATATAATATATATTGCATACATAATATAGCATCTATAGGATCTATATCACCTATAACATCTATATCACCATCCTGATATGAACTTAGATGTTGGCAGGATGTAAAACTCCAACAACCTTCCAACATCTATGGCATGTATAACATCTATAGTGTAACTAGCATATATGGTATTTACACCTTATATACTAATATAGAGTATGTAGCGTATATAGTGTAGTGTCACTAGTATATATAGTATTTACAGCTTATATAGTAATATAGCATATGTAGGGTGTATAGCGTAGGTATATAGCGTTTGTGGCGCATGTTACAGTGAATATGGCGTATGTAGATATCGTTTATGACATATGTAGCATATACTCTGTAGATATATCATAAATAGCGTAAATAGTATATATACTATTTACAGCGTATATACTAATATAGCATATGTAGCATATATAGCATAGGTATATAACATATATATATATATATAAACTGTATTGTGTATATATCATAAATACCGTAAATAGCGTATATAGCGTATATATTTATCTTCAATGAGATTCTCCCAAATTATTAAACCCCACAAACAGAAACAAAGAGCAACCGACAATGATGCGTGACGGCTAGGCTATCGGTGCGCGTCTGTTGTCCGGGTGTGCGCGCGCACGCTCGCCGGCACGCACTGCGCAGGCGCGGCCTAATGAAAATATGCCTTTGCCTCAAGATGAGGTCACGTGGCACCTGCGGCTCTCGTTAAGTTCTCTTTACACCAGGGGGCGTATGGACGTGATTAGCAGTCAGTCCTCCTACCGGATGTGGGGTCCGGGATCCGGGATGTGGGGTATGCGATGTGGAATATTGGGTATGGGGTGTGGGATGTGGGAGGTAGGGTATGGGATATGGGCTGTGCATTATGGGATATGGGATGTAGGATATGGGATGTGGGGTATGGGGTATGGGATGTGGGATGTGGGATGTGGGTTGTCGGATATGGGATGTGGGGTCTGGGATATGTGGTATGGGATCCGGGATATGGGATATGGGATCCGGGATGTGGGTTGTCGATATGAAGGTCAAGGTAGAAGCAAGGAATGTATGTCAAGGTCATGGTAAAGCACCATTTCAGACCGGTTGTACGCCTCACAAGAATTCACCGTGAATCCCAAGTAAATTGTTATTTTGGCCAGAAAATGAATTACCATTGCTTTAGAGCTATTATATATATGTTGTGGGGGGTGATGAAAGTGGGAAATATTGCGCCAGAGCAGGACTCGAACCCACATCTCTTTGCATTCCGGGCCAATGTGCTAACCATTACACCACCTAGGCTCCCTGATGTCACCATACTACCCACGCCTACCAGTCTATGCGGCTCGTTGCCTGAGAGGTCAGTGCAGACTGCCACTAGTACTAGTGGTAGTACATATATATCAATATTTTGGTTGGTTGTTGGATTTTTACATCCTGGCAACATCTAAGGTCATATCAGGATAGGTACCGACTTGTGACAGTGCACACTCATGACAACCTTATAGTGCTGCTCCACTGAGAGATCTGGCCCCTAGCACCATGACCTGATATCCCATTCAGTCACATTATCCTGACACTGAGCCAACCAGTCCTTGCCCTATCCTAATAATGCCGAACCCCTGGCTAGGAAGCGACAAGTATCAATTTAGTCAAAGTCATTGGTTTGACTCGGCCAGCGTTTGAATCCCACGATCTAATAAAATGGGAGACAGACGCTCAACTCATTCGGCCATCGAGTCTGATCTGGTGGGTCTTGTTGATGAGAGTGGTGAACTGGACTGCTGGAAGGAACAAAAAGTGTCTGGGGATGGCTCAACAGGCCCTGATGTGTGTGTAATCTTATTGCCATTGTTTGTTTGTGTTGGCTGAGTTGTAGCTAAGTAGCTACCGATACAGTATATTTGATTTATTGATTGGAGTCTTACATCCCTGAACATCCAAGCTCGTATATGAGGGGGTTATGAATTCTTACCCTTTACACATATGACATATTTATAGTGCTGCTTCACTGATATGCCATGCCACTGGCTGCTGTAATTTTCTCTACAATATCATTATCCTGACACTAATATACCACTGAAACCATGCTGCATTATTCAATTCAGTCATAGTATTCTGATCTGACAAGGAATCAGCTAATCGTTGCATTATCCTAATAATGACAAATAGGGAAACAATATGGTTACAATTGTACACTGTTATTTGATTCCTATTAAGACCTTCCTTATTAGATTCGGCGGAGGATCACATTTTTTTAATTTATTTATTTATTGATGAGGTATTTACTTAGCCCATAATGTATAAGCTCCTGTCAGGGTGCTTGTTTTCAACGCTGGACAGCTGTGGTGCTGTCTTGATCTATCCCTGTGCCCAGGAGTGTTTACCTGTGTCTGCTCGGGTCAGTCAGCCTTCTGCAATTTTGGTTGTTAGTAATAGGCTATGTTAGTTATTTTTGTAATTTTCCAGTTTTTTTGTCTAGTCTGAGTGATGATACCTTAGCCTACTCTGTACATCTACTTGTGTGAAATGCAGGCTTGCGGGAGAGGATCCCATTCCATTCAGATTTTGTGTTATTTTTTACAGCATCCTTTCACCTAAACCCTGTCCTTAGATAGTGCACTCGTGTGCTAGAACACACTCGGACCCTTTAGGACTGCGGCCAGGTGGGATGGCTGTGTTGTTTGCCCAGCCATTTTGTATTTCAGGGTGGATTAGTTGCATGACCGTGTCCTGTCCACTTCTGTGTTGGTTTGTGCCATTACACATACCGAGGTGGACTGTGCCATGTGGTGATAGCTTTCCTGATTTCCTTAATACTTAGGAGGGCTAATTTTCCTATTTTTCCATCAAAATAACTTTCAGATTGGAAGTGGACGTTCTAACCACTCCGCCATCTTGTTCCGGGAGATTGTACTTGCTGAGGCTGTGGCAATATATAGACTGTATACAACATTAATTAGTATCCATTTGATCATCTTACGCTTTGTGTATGCCTGAATGCCTTCCACTATTTCTGAATATTATATAACAACCTGACCCCAGCGCCATCTTAGGCCACCTAATGCAATTAGGCCGTTTGTCTCACTAATTCGGCATCCGTGTATTATGTGCTATATCTATATATATACAGTAATTCCTATATATATATCTGATATATTATATGATAGTGCATGAAGCATTATGCGGAGTATACTCGCAGTGCAAAATGGGTAATTATCGGTGATTAATATCGATAGCCATGATATTGTTAGAAATCATTTTCTCAACCAACCTTTTACTATCATGTGCCTTTCTGTACTGTAGCCGGCTCTTATATATGGCTATGTAATTTATTATGGGAATAAACATAAAGCATAGTCCCCAATATTTGTCGGTGCTCATTCTGGGCACCTCTCGCTTTCCAACACCCCTTATCCTCTGCAGTCTCCCCCTGTAACCGGGCACTCTCTCCTTCCCTCCTCCTGGGAACCGACTTCAACGGTCACCCAGCTCTCACTTCAAAATATGCATATATATATGTATATGAGACTGTCTCAGAAGGTGCTAAGCAACATGGGACAACACTTTGTCCATTGTAACGATCAACATACTATCTACTTATGCATTTGCTCTGGATAAACTGATTTGTTTTTTACATGGTGTTTCATAATCCCAATAGAATACAAGTTGATTTGAAGCAAATGTCCTTGTGTTTTCAGTGTATCCGTTTCTGTGCTGTTTTGTGTCAATTGTTACAATGGACATAAAAAAGAAGAGTTATCACCTTTTGAGACAGGCTCATATATATATATAAATTATAATGTCTGTGTTTGTGTGTACACTCCTGTACATAACTGTGGCAGAGTGGAGATGCGAGTCTGAAAGGGGTACTCTGTCCACAACATGAGTATCAGCTTACTTACCACGATGACAGGGGACCAGACGGGATGGCCGAATGAGTTAGAGAGTCCATCTCCCGTGCTGGTAGATCGTGGGGTCCTGGGTTTGAACCCTGGTCAAGTCAAACCAATGACTTAAAAATGTATACTTGTCGCTTCCTAGCCAGGCGCTCAGCATTATTAGGACACAGCAAGTACTGATCTGCTCAGTGTCAGGATACTCTGACTGAGTGTGATACCAGGTCATGGTGCCAGTGGCCTTGTTTCATAGTGGGACAGTACTATAAAGTTGCCATGAGTGTGCACTGTCACAAGTCGGTATCCGTTCTGATATAACCTTAGATGTTGCTAGGACGAAAAATAACACACAAACAAACAAACAAAACACGATGACAGGGTAATGCGTTCGTCATCAATACTCCCTTGATATACCTGCCCACTCATCAACAACTAACTGTAGCTCCCATCTGGCGATCACAGATCACAGGCATCACAGGGCTTAGCGCTTGTCAAAAGCTAGCCTGGTACCCCACCCACTCCCCAGATGGCGCCCTAGGCAACCGATTCTGTTAGTGTTAGGCCAGGCACGAAGGTCGTCATCTTTTTCCTTAGTATATTTATTGAAATATCAAATATCCCATGTCTATTAATGTTAACCTTTCCCGCATTGCTGTATTAATTGCAATATGTAGCGGGTTTAACCCAATGCTCTTGATGTTGTGTATTCAACTTAATATTTTGACTTTGAACACATATGGTTATTGTCAGGTTCAAAGCACCGATTTTCAGCACTTGGAAGTACTTACATATGAACTGCAGTGTCATTAGTTACAGGTTTATAACCTACTAAATATGCATGGTATAACTACTTCTGTAACTGACCTCAGTAATGTTGATGCTGAATAAATATTTGAGGAATTCAGGTGCAAGACGCTGGAAACGCCAACCCAAAAATTGAGATGAACATCAGAGTAAAACCTCCACATGGTTAAATTTTTCCTTTCCTATTTTTCTTTGTTCATTGCTTCATAGCCATTTCACCACAAGAAAAGTGAAATGAGTGACGATAACAATTACCCTCATGTAAAAATCTTGTTTGATCGGCGTTTACGCCTGAACTCTTCATTTGTGCCTGAAATCTTCAGTTGTATAATTGAATTAGCAAGAAGATGTAATAATTAGTTATGTCATTTGTCGGGGGGGGGTATTTTAAAGCCCCAACTACAGTATGGAAGATCATCTAACACTGGCACAGCAGCATTACTAGTTCAAGCGAGTTTGCATTCTACAACAACACACATGCAATGACAGTTTTTTTAAAACCTCAAAAGCAAAACTAGTTCCCGGCACTCCCGATTCCAAACCATTTAAATATGGATCCTTCGCACAGTTTGACTGATAGCTTCTCTTTGTCGTCTGTTCAGATTCAATCAAAATGGAACAAAAATGCCCGCCATCGCATTAGTGGCAGCAGACGACATTCCGGCGCCTTCCGGTAGGCCGCAGTTACTGCAGCGTACCACTTCGCTGCAGGTGCAGGTAGCTCTAGCCTTCCCAGCATCCCCTTGTGGGGGAATTATCTGAGTTAGAACTGGAAGCCAAAGCAGACCTGTAATCTTTACCGTGAGCGGTCCGGCAGACTAAACCACTTCCTCCTTATCAGTTACCGGTCCTGATAATTAATTAGGTAATTCATTAATTAAGGGAACTCATATGTGACTTGGCGCGCTAGAAATAATTGACCGGCATGCCTATAGGGTTATCTTATACATGACATTGCATGGCTTAATTCATGTCGGCAATTTAAATACAATGTAATATGAATACAGTCAAAGAAGTCAATTATGATTTTTATTTCATGAAGTTTTCTTCTGTAGTGATCTGGTGATGGGAATGACTTTGTTAATGTGTCCCAGGGGAAAGGTGTATCTGCGCGTGAGGAGTGGTGTGCGTGTGTCTGTATGTACAAATATATGCTCTTTCGGTCGTAATAGCCGAGCTTGGAATCATATCAATATATCAGGTGATGGAGTTATGTACAATTGTTATGTAATAGTGATGCAATGTGTGCTCACTCGCTCTGTGACATATAAATAACTATGTGTAAATGTTATGTCGCACGGTGACCGGGATTGAGGTACGATGTCCGGGTATTAAGATTCGTTTACTAATCACAGAAATGTTCCCTCCATGCACCACAAAGAGTGCAAATGGAGAGGGGCATAGATTATTGTTTATTGTAAATGCATGACGACTACTTGTTACCACGGGACCGCTGGGTAAAGGGACCCAGCCATTCTGCACATATTAGAGACCCCAGGGGTTGAGTGACAGGTGCCTCACTCATGGGCGCCACCCCTCCCAGGGTGCAGAAGTGTCTGATTGGCTGGCTGTGTGAGCCCAGTCACCCTTGTACTCCTTGCACTTGCTAGACAGACACACACTCACTCTAGAGATACCAAAGGAAGCAGTTCACCACTGAGCTGTGTGTAACACCCATAGGACTTAGGTTCTATGGGATGTAGGCACTGATTTTGACTGAACAAGCAGAAGCTATGTGGGTCTGTGTAGCAGGTTGTAAGTGAGTCAGGGTGGCCGGTCACTAGTAGGTGAACAAGAGTTGTAGCAATAAAGCTCAACCTTATCACTGTCAATCTTGCATGACTTGTCTCCCTTTCTTTCTTATGAGTTGTGTTTTGGTATTTAGTGTGGGGAGACTGGCAGACAGTTGCCAGTATCCTCCTGATAGTAATGAGTATAACAGGAGTAACTGTGGCGGCCAGCATAATATTCTTGATGTGGAAGATCTTCTGATCAAAAAGAATCTCCGGTGGACTGGACACATCATGAGGATGTCATCAGACAGGCTACCAAAGCAGATCCTCTATTCTCAACTGTCTTCTGGCTACAGAAAGAGAGGGCGCCCTCGTCTCCGGTTCAAGGATACCATCAAGAGAAACCTGAAGCTGAGAGACATTAAGACCGACTCATGGACGCAACTCTCACAGCAGAGAACTAAATGGAGAGCGGCAGTCAAGTAATGAAAGCAGTCTTTGTCGCATCGCGACCTACAGCATGATGATGATGTGTGTGGAGCGGATTGTGTATGTGGAGGGGGACTGTGTGTGTCTGTATGTCTGGAGGGGATTGTGCGTGTGGATGGGATTGGTTGGGCATAGGCGATTGTGTTCATGTGTGGAGGGGATTTTAGTATATATGTGTGGAGGGGATTGTGCGTATGTGTGGATGGGACTGCTTGTGTGGAGGGGATTGCGTACTTGGACAGGATTGTTTATTTGGAGGGAATTGTTTATTTGGAGGGGATAGTGTGTGGGGGGGGGGATTTTGTGTGTGGAGGGGATTGTGTCTGTGGAGGGGATTGTGTGTGTATGTCTGGAGGGTGATGTACGTGTGTGTGGAAGGATTTGTGTGTTCGGAGTGGACTGTGTGTGTATGTGTGGAGGGGGATTGTGTGTGTTGACTGGACTGTATGTGTATGTGTGGAGGGGATTGCGTGTGTGTGGAGGGGATTGTGTCTGGAAGGGTTTGTGTGTTTGGATGCGGTTGTGTGTGTGTGGTGGACTGTATGTGTATGTGTGCATGGGGATGTACCTGTGTGTGGAGGGATTTGTGTGTGCGGAGTGGACTGTGTGTGTATGTGTGGAGGGGGATTGTGTTTGTTGACTGGAGTGTATGTGTGGAGTGGATTGTGTGTGGAGGGGATTGTATGTGGAAGGGTTTGTGTGTGTGGAGGGGGTTGTGGGTGTGTGGGGTGGATTGTATGTGTATGTGTATAGGGTGATGTACGTGTGTGTGGAGGTGATTGTGTGTGGAGGAGTTTGTGTGTGAAGGGGATTGTATGTGTGGATGGGATTGTGTGTGTGGAGGGGGACCATATGTGTATGTGTGTATGCATGCTGGGGAATGTGGGGATGTGTGGAGATGATTGTGTGTGGAAGGGTTTGTGTGTGTTGAGGGGATTGTGTGTGGAGGGGTGTGTGTGTGTGGAGTGGACTGTCTGTGTATGTGTGGAGTGGACTGTGTGAATGTGTGCGGGTGAATGTCTGTGTGGCGGGGCTATCTGGTGAGAAGTAGTAAACCATTAATATCGCCTGCCCAGTCCATGAGAGTGCATCCTTCCTGGGTTCTGCAATCTTGGCCAGCGCAGAAAGGAGTTGCCTGAGTTGACTGATATGTATACCGCGCATGACTTATGCCCCCGTAGGGAATGGGGCGAGGGGGCGTGGCACTAACAATTTGTATATGCAAATTAGAACATACAATCTAAATGTTTTTAACCGTGCAGTAGTGTATGTCTTCAAAGGGCAACGTTGCATCCAGCACCAACAATTTGCATATGCAAATTAGAATATATAGTCTAATTGTATTTCAACATGCAGGACTGGTCTGTCTTCAAATGGCAACCCTGCCTGCATCCAGACCTATGTTGTCTAGATATGACAGGTGTCCTCTCTTTAGAGGGACAGGCACATGACAGGTAAACTCAGTTTGTACATTGGCAGATTGATTAGCTATGGTATGTGCTGGTTGTTCACAGGAATCCCTGAAGACAGGCACTACTACTACTGTAAAACAATTAACCGTAATCAAATAAAAACCTATGCTGCCATCTGGTTGGATGCAGTCAGATAAGAGTATTATCAGAATGCAAAGATAGCCAGGGGACAGACATGGATTTCAACATTGACTGTATTTCATCACCACAACTTTTACCTTAATTATCCTCATGTTTATGCGTTTCCTCAGTTGATATGCGATTAAGAAGATACTCGAACCATTTGCTATTGTTCTTTTCTGAATCTATGTTTAGCCGTCATCCGTTACTTCTGGCGCCACCTCTATGACTCTTCGGTCATCACACCTGCCTCGATCCAATGTTCAGAAGGAGAAAATATAAGTATATGTGATGTATAAGCACTATGCGAGTATAAAGGTACAGAAGGGATTATATGTTATTTACTGCCTTATTATTGATGGGGTGGCCTAATTGATGTTTGACCCCCCCCCCTCCAACCACGTGACCGGTGGCACCACTACCGGCACAATTCTAACTGGGATACTACGCGCCTGAGAATTGGGGAGGTGGGGGTGGGGTGGGGGGTTAGGGCATCATATTCCCTATGCCAGAGAATATATTTATCTCAACCTACTAGTACTACTTTGTCTTGTCTTCCTCATTTGTACTGTAGTCGGCCTTTATGTACACAGATATATATATATATATATATATATTTACACACATATATATATGTGTGTGATATATAAGTAGTATGCGAGTATACAGACAGGGAAGGACACTTGATATTATTATTGTCATTATTGATGCTGCATATAGTATGTGGCGCCCACCTGACGATACGCATGCGCGATCAAGCAGAGGCGCCACCGGTCCCACCCATCCCCAACGGTTAATTCACACTGAAATATTCCATTGCATTTCTAAGCAAACTATTAACAGCTATGTGCGTTTATGTACCAATACACTATTCTCTCCCAACTTCCTTTCTAACCAGAGCAGACGACATAAATAACCGTTCACTTCCGGTGGAACAACTCAATTGGGGGGATTTAGGTGGTGATCAGTTAGTAAACCACGCCTTTGTTCCCACATAAATCTTATACATTACATATATATCAGTGTATTGGTATATATATATACAAATAAATACACTATTCTTGACCAACTTTCTTTCTAACCATGCAGAGCAGACGACATTACCAACCCCTTCACTTCCGGTGGAACGAATCAATTGGCGGGATTTAGGTGGTGATCAGTTAGTTAACCACACCTTTGTTCCCACATAAATCTTATACATTACATATATATCAGTGTCTTGGTATATATATACACACACCAATACACTATTCTTGACCAACTTCCTTTCTAACCAGAGCAGACGATATTAACAACCCGTTCACTTCCAGTTGAAGGAAGCAATGGGCGTGATTTAGGTGGCGATTACTTAGTAAACCTGCCGTCCCATCGTGACAAGGACAAACCTCTGATTACTGCATGTTGCTGGTCCCGCCTGACTTCCCATGCAATGAGTCACCAGAGGCCCTCCACCACCCCACGCGCTCCCGCCACCCCCCCCCCCCTCCCACACACACACTTGATTAGGGATGGGTGGGAGTCCATCCCCGGGGGTCGCCTGCCTTGTGCGCTTACCCGTTGATTGAAGTATGTTCCTAGATCCACACACTTACCCTTACTCTCCGCCTCCATCCCTCCATCCCCCCACCCCTCCACCCCTCCACCCTCCATCCATCCCTCCATCCCTCCACCCTTCAACCCTTCCATCCCTCCATCCCTCCATCCCTCCACCCCTCCATCCCTCCATCCCTCCATCCCTCCACCCCTCCACCCTCCATCCCTCCATCCCTCCATCCCTCCATCCCTCCATCCCTCCATCCCTCCACCCTCCTCCCTCCATTCCTCCATCCCTCCATCCCTCCATCCTCCATCCTCCATCCCTCCATCCCTCCACCCCTCCACCCCTCCACCCATCCATCCTCCATCCCTCCATCCCTCCATCCATCCATCCCTCCATCCCTCCATCCCTCCATCCCTCCATCCTCCATCCCTCCATCCCTCCATCCCTCCACCCCCCATCCCTCCATCCCGCCATCCCTCCACCTCCCCATCCCTCCATCCCCCCATCCCTCCATCCCTCATTCCCTCCATCCCTCCATCCCTCCATCCCTCCACCCCTCCATCCCTCCATCCCTCCATCACCCCATCCCCCATCCCTCCATCCCTCCATCCCCCCATCCCTGAATCCCTCAACCCTCCATCCATCTACCCTCCATCCCTCCATCCCTCCATCCCTCCATCCCTCCACCCCTCCATCCTCCATTCCTCCATCCCTCCATCCCTCCACCCCTCCACCCTCCATACCTCCATCCCTCCATCCCTCCATCACCTCCATCCCTCCATCCCTCCACCCCTCCATCCCTCCATCCCTCCATCCCTCCATCCTCCCCCTCCACCCCTCCACCCCTCCATCCCTCCATCCCTCCATCCCTCCACCCCTCCATCCCTCCATCCCCCATCCCTCCATCCCTCCATCCCTCAATCCCTCTATCCTTCAATCCCTCCATCCCTCCTAACCGCCCTCTCCTCTCCCTCTAATTGCGTAGACATCGTCGGCACCGTGTACGTACATGGCCCGGGGGCACTTCCCGGTACTCCCTCCACGAGGTCCCCGGGCCCTCTTCCCGCTCCTCACCCGGGGGCTTGGCTCTCGCTCCCCCCCCCCCCCCCCCCCCCCCCCCCCCCCTCCCCCTCCAACTCTACTAGGCGCAGATATAATGTTTTCCATCCGAGGGCCATCTGAGGCCATATCAGGACGCGGGCTTAATCGACATAGTATTTCATGACCAGGGCATGCTGATAGTGGCTTTATAGTGTTGCCTTTTGTAAGTGAGCAGAGTGACAGTTGGCTCAGTGGGTAGAGGAGGTGGGCAAGAGAGAATGCCCATTCCACAGTGAATAACATGGAAGTTAAGGCAGTTAGAGAGGAACATGAAGGGGCTACCGTTATTTATATCCACATAATAAATTACATAGTACACATATACATATATACATAACTACATATATATACATATATACATGTACACATGTATACATATACACATATACACATATACACATACATATACACATATACACATATACACATACACATACACCCATACACCCATACACACATACACACATACATACCACATACACACATACACACATACGCACATACATACACACACATACACATACATACATACCCATACACCCATACCCACATGTACACACCTACACATACACACATATACACACATACACACATACACACATACACACAAACACACATACACACATACACACATACACACATACACACATACGCACATACACACATACACACATACACATATATATACATATAGATGCATATATATTCCTCGGGGCGAATCAACAGATTCGGGTGTCCGTTAGGGGCGAGGAGGGCTTGTAGCGGAGCCACTGCTCCGATCATGGTGGTCAGAATGCACAGAGTAGCATATGGGTACATATTATAATAAGTATAAGAATAAGGTGATTCCCTTCTGCACCTTTATACTCACATAATACTTGTACATCAGTGTAGTCTTCACATGCCCCCCCCCCCCACACACACACCACCTGCTCTTTCACTGCATCAGCTCCTCATTGATTCAGAATCAATCACCGTCGGTGTCCTGACAACGGGTTGTAGAGAAGGACGTATGGCACTGCCATGAGGCAAGCAACGACGTCATATAAACGACAGTTTCCCCATCCCACATTCCCAGCCACACTCATGAAGCAACCACCAACTGCGCACTCCAGTCCCACCCTTCCACGGCTCCAATCAGGCTGGCTTGCATCAGTGTTCTTTTTGTCTCTTCCATTCGATTTGTTAGGGGGTCCTGCTTTCCTCTCGGTAATAATAAACTAATATATGTTATTCACAAGTTTTTAATTAGTTTTTTTTTTAATTTTCAAATTAATTGCGAAGCAAAGCTGATCAAATATCTACCAATTTAAAAGTATGGATGTAGAATTATGCTAACATGTGGACTGGTGGGGGGGGGGGGGGACCTTGCTCTGATCCTAATGGTCTAATTTCCAATGCAAGCTAATCACATCTAAATTACCTTACCAGAAGCTAGAAAGAATGTAAAAATATTACAATGTGGTGCTAATTACCCCAATGCCCAATTAATGCTCCCTAGCAATACCTCAGGGAGTTTGACGCCCCTGCCCTGCAGTGTTGTAAACCACTGCCTTGTGGTACAGGTTCTTGACAGAACCGAAAGCTAAGGGAGCAAACCCTAAACAGAAAACCATGTCACAGTGGCAGCATTACGGGTGGTTGATGTATGGAACTCCCAACATCTCCCAACCAGCCACTGCAGGGACAAATAGTTTTGCGCCTGTCCTGACATGTTCTTGCCAGTGTGTAACCTATATTTGCTCCCTGAGAGAGTGCTGCTGGTAACTTGCAAAAGCTAGCAGCACTTCAACACTTTTGTAGGCAGCTTTCATGAAATGTACAGAAAGAGAGGGCGCCCTCGTCTCTGATTCAAGGATACCATCAAGAGAAACCTGAAGCTGAGAGACATTAAGACCGACTCATGGACATCACTCTCACAGCAGAGAGCTAAATGGAGAGCCGCAGTCAAGTAATGAAAGCAGTCTTTGTCGCATCGCGACCGACAGCATGATGATGATGATGACCTCTACTACATACTGATGACTAATGTAATAGTGGTTCCTTGCCAACATAATTGTTTGTTGTTTTATGTCCTAGTAACATCTAATGTCATATCAGGATGGGTACCAACTTAATTTGTGACAGCACACACTCATGGCAACGTTATAGTGCTGCCCCACTGGGAGACCAGGCCACCAGGCCCAGGACTCGGACCCAATCTCCCACACAGTCACATTATCCTGATACTGTGCTAACCAGTCCTTGTCCTATCCTATTAATGCCTAGCGCCAGGCTAGGTAGCGACGAGTATCAATTTTGTAAGTTATAGGTTTGATTCGGCTGGGATTCCAACTCCACAAGTTCCGGATGGTAAGCCTGCGCTTTACCGATTCGGCCAACGCGTCCGCTATTGCCCAAATGTAAGATCCTCCCTAATACCAAAGACCCTATAATACTAAGACGGCTCACTCAGCCTGTACTGTGTAATGAAAATGATCAAACCCACCACTAGGTGCACTGGCTGTTCTCTTGGTTAAACAGGTGCTATATTATATGTATAAATGTATATATGAATGTGAAAGATGTGTGATGATGGCGATGCTGATGATGATGTGTATTTGTTCAGAGCAATTTCATATTGATGTGTATTCATACTTACCTATCTCATGTATAATATAATTGTATGTGTTTACATGTGAAACACAAATCAGCAGCCGGGCTGATCAAACCCACCACAAGGTGGCACTGCAAAATTGACATTACCATGGGAGAGATAGGGAGTGAGCCGTCTTTGCTAATACACCCGCTACCCTCTGTTATCTACACCTCTAATTCAAACTGTGTTAACAATTTAACCTTTCCTAACCTCCCCCCCCCATCGACACCCCCCCACCCACCCCTTACCCCAGGGACCACGTGGCTGCACAGGACTTGTGTGATGAATGGGTCTCTGTGCATCGCGATGCTCCCGATGCATAGTTAACGTTATATATGGCTTTCTTGTCTAATAAAAAATAAAACCAGGGTTACCCAAGGTTTGCTGACTATTTATTTATGCCCCACCATTTTCTGTCAGACTTGTCCTGGGCATGGTTTGGGGATGGTATGGTGATGGTTTGGGGATGGTATGGGGATGGCTTGGGGATGGTATATGGATGGTGTGGGGATAGGATGGGGGTGGTATTGATATCGTGTGGGGATGGTATGGTGATGGTTTGGGGATGGTATGGG